>JAPMOQ010060747.1:158745-211643 GCA_026543055.1 Argiope trifasciata
GACCTTTGGGTCTGAAGGCCGATAACATAACCACAGGGCAAAAGCATACTCATGTCCCTTTGATGTTATCTGTCTTATTAAGATATCACCACAACGTTATATCATGTGTTTTAAAGTACGGGACAGCTACTTAATTAAGTTAAAAAGATTATGGTATAAGTATTTGGATATGAAAGCATACTTATCCGCAACGCTAAATATATCGTGCAGTATAAATCTCAGAGAAAATGGCTTTCTGTAGTAAAAATAAGGTACAATAAAAAATTGAAAGAAATGTCATTTTCAAAGTAATAAAGAAACATAGCTTTGACTCGAGCAAATAAGATTTTCAAATATTTCATTGGTTCAGGAGATGCAATCTAATTGGAAATGTCCTAAAGTAGAAAATAAAAGGGTGGTAAAACTACACACATAATTTCCTTTACCTCACAATTTGATTTTCTATTATTGTTGTGCGTTATTTATAAAACGACAACACTTATAAAGAATCGCTCTGTGTAGACATTAATATCCTTTAATGCTGATCACTTAACAGATAAAATAATATAAACATTTAAAATAAGCAATATAAACTGTGTAAATATGATAGTCAAGAGCTTTATCATTGTTCAATAGTTTCTGACAAAATAGTAATACAGATGAGTATGCTAAAGTCATACACATCTTTCAGTAGATATTTAAACCATTCTTCATTAAATTGTTCTTTGCCTTAAGGGCACCTTTTAAAGTAATCTAAAGAAAAACTTTAGTTCTTTTGGATTCTTTAAAAAACATTTTAAATAAAAATGAGGGGTAAAAATCACCATTATAAACAATTTGGAACAAAAAAACACCAATTTACCAAGAAATGGAGATTGAAGTAAAAGAAAAATAAAGCTGCCCTTATATTTGAAAATTTCCTAATAGTAGAAGGAGTCAGCATATATATTTCAGCCGGTGTACTTTACTTTATATCAATCATTGATTGTATAAATTAAAAACCAAGGCAATAAATTGGAATATAAATAAGAAAAAAAATTAAATAAGAAAATGCAGTTTTTTTTCTATTGTAAACATGTTATAATTTGCAATATATTCATTATTTACATTTTTACAAGATGATTATTTCTGTTATAGACGAGATTTTGGCTGAAACAGATCGCAAACACAAAGACAAGTCCTTCATATTAGGTTTGCGAGATGTTGTTTTTCGGATGTATGAAATCCTAAATAAGCATAATATTAATCCTTTCGTGCAATTTTATGAAGAAAAAAAACCTATCAATAGAGCTGAAAAATACCGAAAATGTTATGAGGAGATATCCAATGAGCTTGCTAGAAAGAAAAAAAAAACCACCTGTATTCGAAAACGAAGTTGAAGTATTTTGTCAGATCAGAAGGGATAAAAAAAAGTCAAATGCAGATATAGGAATAAAATAATGTGAAAAAAATTCTTTATGAAAGATTTTTAAAAATTCATATTAGTTTTATCCTTAACAGTTGTAAAATTATTAAATAAACAAAAAATAGAGGGTGAGAAAACATAACCGGAAGTTTCGCGACAATATTCGCGATATATCCGGTTTAATAGATAGCAGACAGCCGTGCATTTGTTTTGATATATGTTGGTTTGATATGAAGCTAAAAAATTAAGATATCTGTTTAAATAATTTTAGGAAATATATTATTTGATAATTTCGAAGCAGCCTCAACATGTCTGTTAGTCATCCATTGTTAAAACAATTGAAAGGTAGTTTCTTTTCCATTTGCAGATATATATATTTCTTGAATGCTTCTATTGGATTTGAAAATTTAAAGCAGTTCTTAGAAGAAACTAATAATTTTTAAAAATCTGTATTTTTTAAAATTAAAGAATTATTATTTTATTAAATTTGTTGAAATTTATTCTATATATTTTTTTTCTAATGAAGATTATATAAGTTCAATTCTAAAATTCATGATTAAGTGCAGATTTTTTGCTTAAATTTGTATTTGATTAAAAATGCACTCTAAATTAAGAAGATTTCAATTTAATGTAAACATTATTTTATACTAGAAATGTGGTATATAATTTTAAAAAATTTATTTTAATTACATTTGCTTTGGCTTTCTTTTGTGCACATATCCTTAAAAAGAGATTTTGCTTAAGTTATAATTTTAGCATTTTTTCCTAATAACTTTCAAAAATATGTAGTATAAAAATATTTTTTTCAACATTTTTAATGATATTACTTCAGGTATCTTGCAATTTTTAATAAAATTTTGATAATTTTCTGAAAATTATTTTTTGCATACGTTTCAACGATAATTTTTATTGGCATAATGAAATTTAAATAACCTTATTCCAACTAATATTTAATATCTAGATTTTATTTTTCATTTTAAAAATGTATAATTCAGAAAATCAGCCAAAAATTAAGAAAAGTTAAAATACTATTACATATGTCACCATCGTGAATAATTGACTGTTCATGTTTCAGGGTTGTGAATTCACTTCTGTGGCTTTGGTAGGCAATTGCATATGCATTCGTTTACTTTTGCTTATGCTAAAAATAGATGTGATATGCAACAAGCACATCAAAATTTTTATTTGCCTTAAAAATTATTTGCTGTCTGACTTTATAGCTCAACTAAAATATGTTTCAAAGTATTCAAAAGGGAAAAGACAATTGATTTCAAAGTGTGCTTTAACTGTAGTGTGCCCCTGTATTTTACTGTTAAAAGGCTTGAGAAAAGAATCTTTATCCAGTTGGTATGAGACTGAATAATTAGAATTTTCACTCTGTTCTGTGGAATTACTTTTCTTTATTAAACTCATTAATAATCCTGCTCTATAATCTAGGAATGTTCTTCTGTGATAGATAAATTTATTGATCATAAGTGAAGACAAGAACAAATATATCACTATGACCAATCAATTAGGAAGACAGTTTTTATGTTCTAATATTTTTTTTAATGAGTTGGCTCACTTTTTTTTATTGATTGAAATTTTTGTTTTAAATTTTATCTGGCCTGTAATTTAAAGCTACCTTGATGCTGTTCATCAGGTATTTCATTTAATGTTTTAATTTTTTTTTCTAATGCTATATATACATATGTGTAAGGAAAAACTGAGCAAAGTTTATCAGTAGGAAGTTACTTAATTAAAACAGAAATTTTAAAATTTTTAAGCAAAAGTTATTTTCTAACACTCATACACACACAAAAATTTCATTAAAAAAAAGAAAAAAAATTCATAATTTTTTTAAAACTTTAATATCTAGATTTTCTTTACGTTCTTTTCATTTCACTGTTTTTATTGAATTCTAGGGCATGTTTATGAGTTACGTAAAGATGCTCAGACTGAGGTTCGTGACCATCATCCAACTATGCTACCGCTATGCCATACTTTGGAAGAAATATTTCAAGCTGGACTTAAAAGTAAATGATTTATCTTAATTAAATTTTAAAGTAATTTTTTTATTGAATGCAAAAAATATTAGTTTAATGAAAAAGTTTCTTTGCTTATTTTAAATACTTTAAAGTTGTTCTTCCCATTTATGTACTTTATTTCATCATAATTCAGAATCTTTAACCATTGTAATATCAAAGCATTTTGTTTACATATTGCAAAAGACATAAAGCTTTTGTTATACTTAGTTTTTGGTATAGAAAATAAAAGCTTGAATCTCCTGAAAGACGCATCACTTTCAGGTAGTATATGCTCTGTGATATTGATATCATGATTTTAACATGGTTCATAAATTAGGAAGTTATTTTATCTTTCTTTGAAGACATTGTGGAATTCTTTGAGAAACTGTGAATTTTTTTCATTAGTCATAATACAAATGAAATAATGTTAATTTACTATATTTAATACTCAAAAGTAATCAGTATGTAAGATAATTGTTTTTAATTAAATATATATCAAATAACATAAAATATGTATAATTGATATTTGATTTATGCCATAAAATGATTGTATGATTTGACATTTTAATTTGATTATGAACAAATAACATAAAAATTTAATGTTAACTAATTTAATGTGTGAAATGGGCTTTATAAAAATTTGATGTGAACTTGCAATAATAGCATTAAATTTGTAGTAGTCAATTAATTTTTTTATATTTTATCTCTCTTAATTATGCATTAGTTCAAGTCAGTCCCTTCCTTCAAAGATATAAAAACAGTACTTTATTGTATATATCTATTAATCAATATTCTCTTGAATAAAATTTTGAAGTTTTTTTTTTAATTTTTTGTATACAGCTTTTATCTAACATAAACTTTGATTCATTGCTATTTTCTTTTTGTTTAGCATTTGTTAAATAGAAATTTTGTACAGCAATGAATGCCATATAATTGGTGATTAACATATTAATGGTTATTTTAATTGCTGTTGAGCTTTAAAAAAATGCCAAATTTTTATTTCCAATATTTATATTCATTTTTGTTTACATCTGTCCAGATTTTTATTTTAAAGTTTAATTACTTAGAGTTTATTTGTTTCAAAACAGATAATAAAACTTAGAATACTAATAAACAGAGAACGTAAAAATAATTTGAATGAGAAACTGTTTCATGTATTTATTGAGGTACAAGTTTCATTCCTATCTCATATCAAGCTTGTTTAATGACTTTTTAAAAAAATCATACCTTATTTTGTAATCTCAAAAATTTAAACCTGTTTAATTTCATTAATACTATATCTCAGAGGGAACTCAATATTTTCCTGTATAAAATGTCTGAGAAAGAGAAACTTAATTTTCTCAATATTGTTTCAATCTTGCTTATTCATTTTTTTTTTTTTTTTTTTTTTTGCAGCAAAACTGAATACTCCTTTTGGTTTAATGAGGAAAGATTACTGGTTTTGGGTTCAATTCTTATATGAGCAGAGAGATAAATATAGGTACTTGATAAGTTTGTATTTCGGAAATTCTAATTTGTTATATTAAAAAATTTTGTCCATCATTTTTTTTTTAAATTTAGTTTTTACCTTGAAAATACTTAAATGTATTTTTAGTTGAATTTTTATTTCAAATGAATTAATATAAAACATTTTTAATCATAAGATGACATTAAATAAGTATATGGTAGGAAATAATTTTCATACATATAAGAAGAAATTTTTTAGCATATTAAAATTTGTCAAACATTGTTTTTGTTTTACAGGATGCCATTTGCACTCGTAGAGGCCATTGAAAGTGTACAAAACAGTAAAAAGGTTTGCTGTGCTTTTTTTATTTTTTAAAGACTCTAAGGGCTTTATAATATAAACATTGAAATTGTTGATATTAATATTTTAAAATGAATTTTACTGCTTTAAACTTTCTTGATAAGAAAATTCCATGTGGTTTTGTAATATTATCATTTCAGAACAGTAATTTAGTTGAATAATTTGATATTTTCCTAAAAATTTATCAATATTTTTTATCTTTAAATATGTTTTTGTTTTTCATTTTTATGTATATTCTAGGTACATACAAACCTTGGTAGAGGTCGTTTGTTCCTTAGAACAGCTTTAGTGAAGAAAGTGTTGCCAAATATTTTAAAACTCTTAATGGTTGATGAAATATTTTTGTTTGTAAGTATACAATTTGTGAAACAATTGTTACAAGATGTCATGATCTGATATCCTTTTTATGTTTTGCTTATATGTATTATTAACTAAATTAATGCTCTAATTATTAATTTCATGTTGTCACACTTTCAACATTTCGTAACCATTCGTTTTTTCAACTGTGATTGTTTCCATTTGAAAAAATTGTATTATTTAATTTCATGTAAAAGTTCAGAATGTATGTATGTTTTTTCTCATAAATTTATTACAATTAAAATTGTGATCTTAAATATAACTATTAATTATCATTATATTTTTTGTATTTCTTAGTCATCCTATGATCCAAGCACATCAATTTTAGGAAATGAGATAATGTGTGGTGAGTTACTGTTATGTTTTGTAAATTTTTCATTATAGTTTCAACCATATTTTGTTTGAATTTATTTATTCACATTCTCAAAAAATTTTGCTTTTATAAAAATTTCAACTTTTATCAATTTTATCACCTTTTATTTTATAAGAAAATTTGTAGCTTTGAAGTAATTGCAAATATTGACAAAATGCAGTAAAACTAAATACCTTTTTCACTTATATTATTAATTTTACAATTTTGTATACTGCTTCTGCTCTAAAGATCTCTCTTCAATTTTTTTTTAAAGTTTATATTTTAAATATACTGCTTTTTTTTCTGCCTTAAAAAGTTTATTCTGTTTTTACAATTATTAATTAAAGATATCTTACCACATTAACTTGTATATCAGCACTTAAATATTATACATTTTTCTCATTCTGCTTTATATTTGGTCCTTTTAAAGTGAAAAAAATCCTTAAAAATTTAGATTGAAATAAGTGTTCCCATCACTATCAAGTCTTGTAACTGGGCCATCCATTATTTTTTTTTTTACTTTCCTATGGATATACTACTGCAAGTTTTTTTTCTTAATTTTATTTTTACCTGAAATTTTTTTTTTCTACCACAGATAATATATCAAACAGAATTTAACAGTTCTGTACCTTTTTTTTAGAGATCCTTTCATCTCTTTTGCATGAATTGAATAAAATTGATTTTAAACTAGAACTTAAGGTAAGTTAATCCAGAGGAAGTAGGGTTTTAAAAAGGTATGGTTAAAAGGTTAAAAGGTACTCTAAAGGTATGTTTAGAGTTATGTATGGTGATCATTTCAAATATTTAAATTTAAATACATTATATGAATTTTAAATAAGAGTTTGGAAATTTTTCTGTCACAAATTTAAATAGTATGGTATTAACTTAAAATTAAAAAATGTTAAATCGGTTTAACAATGTTGTATAATCTTTATTGAAATGTAAATTGTTTACCTGATATTTATTTAATGTATTTAAAAAAATTATTTTTGTTTAAAATATTCTTTAAAAAAGTTTTGCTTTTCATTTTTCATTTATTGAATAAATTATGCATTGTCAAAAGTATATGTGTCATTGACATGCTTAATTAACTTAAAACTTGAAAACTAAACAATTTTAACTGGGGGATTGAGATATTTTAATATTGCATTTTATAATAATTTGTAAATGAGAAAATGAATTACTGTTCCATTTTGGACATTCAAAGAAAATATAGCAATTCTTTATTTATGAAGACTTTTGGAACTTAAATATAGTAAAAGAATATAAATAAGTCTTAATCATTTGAGGCCTTTTTATTTCTACTAATGTATATTTATATATTTTAAAAAAGCAAAAAAATTAGTTGTTAAAGAATTTTTAAAAAATATTTTTTATTATCTTTTTCCCCATCTAGAATGCCAGCTTCTTAGATGAAACATGGAATTTAGGAGTAAGTAATTTGCTCATTGTATTTAATTATTATTTAAGAAAGAAATTTAAAGAATAATATATATTTCCAGAAATAACTATTTTCAGTTTATTAAATTCTTTTTTTCAATTTTGCAGGTTTATAAAAAGTTTGAATTTGTTCCATGTAAGGAAATGGGAATTACATTTGCGTAAGTATGAAAGTATAATTTTATTCAAAGTATGCTTTTAGAATAATATTTTGTTATTTAATACATTAAGATTGAAAAAAATGTAGTTATAAATCTACTAATTGCATATGAATAGTATTGTTTTTGGTGTATTTTTTGATATCTTATTTAGCTTATGTTACTATAGTTTCAATAATCAGCTACAATAATTTTAATAAAAAACAGTAACCTTTTCCTTCTATGCAGATATGTAAGAGGAAGAGTGATTGTTGTTAAAGTTGAAGAAGGAAGTGTTGCAGCTGAAGAAGTAAATTAACTTTTATTATTATCATTTATAAAGAGTTGTAAAAATATATTATTAATCTAAAAGTATAATTAATTGTACTTTATCCATATTTAATGCAATTTAATATATTTTACTATATATATTATAATAATAAGATATTGTTCTTATAAGCATTTGTATGTAAATATCAATGTGTAAAAATGTACTTCAAATATAGTAACTTGGAGATTATGATTAATAATTAAATTAAGTATTCTTTTATATATTTTTTGTATGTATTTTCTGTGGGATTTATAATTTTTGTTTCTCATGAATTTCTGTTTCTATGATTACATTAAAGGACCTTTACTTATTCATCCCATCTGAAAATGGCCATAATTTAATTTATTTCAGACATTTTTAGATTTTTATTAAAATTTTATAAATTGCTTTAGAACCAGATTGAACCAGGTGATGTCTTAGATGAGTTGTATGGACAAAGTTTATACCGTTGCAACAGAGGACTCATTTCATCATTAGCTAACAAATATCGTGGATTACCCATTTATTTATCAGTTGTAAAAGTAAGTTAATTTATGAAATATTTTCTCTTATTAAATATGTTTTTTTATTAAGCTAAATTAAATTCTGAATTTATATTTGATAAAAATGCATTTTAAAATAAACTTTGGGAATTTTTATTAGCAATATTTTATTGGGAGATAGCAATTTTATCCTCATATAAGTAAAATGTTTTTTTTTTTTATCAGTTTTTCAATTGTCTTGCTAAAATGATGGCTAGCATTTGAGATATTAGTGCATTTTACTGTAAAATGTTTTACATTTATGCAATATTAAATTACATTAGTTTTTAATTACATGTGTTCAAATTTTATGAAAAGTGGTTTGCAAATTGAAGTAAGCACTGTTATAGACTTTGTAAACCATAAGGTGACTTTCAGATTTCTGGAGTGTTGCTACAAGATCTGATGATCTTGTTCCTTAGTATACAGGAAGATTAGATAACTATTATTTGCTTAAATGAAACCTAATGAAAGGAAGAAACAATGAGCATAATATATATATAAAATAATAATATAATATATATAAAATAATAAGTAATATAATGCAGAAGGTTAGAGAAGAAAACAAACAAACAAATAAAAAAGGTATTGACTTTCTACAAAGCTGAATGTATTATTGACTTATCTTCAGTGATCCTTACTGGTAATAAATTTTTAAGGAAAAATTAAGAATTGATGTCCATATACTAATTTTGAATGAATCTTGCTTTTAAATTTGAATCAAACCAATTCCCATCCAAATATTTATTAATAATTATTATTTGTTGATGAATTTAATATATTATTGAACCAAATATCCTTTGTAATATTGACTCCCTTGATTGTCACTGGATAAAAATTGTTTGACCTATTGACATTTTCTTTTGAAAGAACTAAAAATAGATGATTTTCAGTGCATGTCGATAATTCTTCTCATTAAAGTTAAAAGATTTTTGATAATAACTTGTTTTTAACTTTTTGAAATTCTGAATTAAAATAGACAGTAAATAGGCTCAAAATATAAGTAATAAAACCTAGATAATCAAAATTTGGTGACTTTATAAAAAGTTGAAACTGAACAGTTATTAATTTAGGGATAAGTATATTAAATATATTTCATAGAGAAATTATTTTACCATAGCAAAGAAATCACTCCTGTCATATTTTTTAACCATTCATTTTCAATTATTATTTTTATGAAATGTATTTTGCAAAATTAAGAATTCTTTCAATATATTTGTATTTGAAACTGATTTTTTTTTGATATCTTATCTTTGTCTGTTAGAGATCTGTTCAAGAACTATTTTATTTTCTTTATATATTTGTTACCACCTTTGGATTTTTACATATTTGTTCTTTTGAGCTGTCATTGTGTGAAACTTTTTGGTAATTAAAAATTTTTTGCTTTGTAGGGATTTTATGTTGGTAGTATATATTCACCTTTAAAACCAATATTTGAAAAACTACATTTAAAAAAAGCATTTGATAAAAAAGAAGAAAAAGAACCTGATTATACATTTACTCCTGATTCAGGTACTGGTAGGTAAGTTCCCTTATAATATTTATTATTTTTTTATTTATCACAATAGTATACTTAATTTATGTAAATATAATCAATGTATTCCATTTTGTTTCCATTATTATCATTTCATTTATTAAAAATTGTAATATGTGCTATTGGCAAGTTCATGTTAATTTCTTTGTTAGAAATAAAAACCATTAAAAACTGGAGATAGTTTAATTCTTTTTCTTGCTTTTAAATCCATTTATTGCTATCATATGCTTATTGCTAAGTTGTCATCTTTCATTATTATATTTCAATTCAAAAGTCAGAATATTAACATTTTTTCATTCATAAAAGTTTTTATTAAAATTTTACTGAAGAATAGATTTCACTTATTTTTTTAATAATAATAATTATTATTATTTTATTTTTTTAAATAAAATTAAATGAATGGAAGTGCTTTTTTATGACATAACAGACTTTCATGACTGAAGTTTCTTCTTTTTTTTTTTTTTTTAAATTTCAGCTTGAAATTCAATTTAGCTCTTCTTGGCCGATTTCGAGTAAATAGCGTAAGTAAATGTTATGATTTCATCAAAAAAATCTATATTTTGTAATTATTTTAACTTTTATGGAAAGTAATATTTCTATTTCAAAATGTAATCATTAATAAATTAAATAGCAGGTTGTTGATTTTTTTTTATTAATTTTCCCTACAATTTAAAAATATTGAATAGCATTATTCCCAAGTAAGGACATAACAGAAAAATATTAACATTTCAAAGATAAATGTAACAAATTCACAATTAAAGTCTTGTATAATTAAAAAAAAAAAACTTTGAATTGAAATACCAAATGTTATTGGTAAATAGAATATTGAAACTTATTTTATAAAACAACATTAATAAAATTTTCTAAAAAATGTTGCAAAAAAACTACTGCAACATTTAAAAAACTGTATTTCCATTACTAAACTACTTAGGACACAGTTGTACAAACTGTGAGGAGATATTTAGTATTCTGATATTTAGAAAGCTATGTTGTTAGGCATATGTCTGTGTATTTTTTAATGAAAAATTGCTGCAATGCTTACCATGATTAGACTCTTCATCACTTATCTTTTAGAAGTCCTAAGTCTTTTTTTGGCTTACATGATTTTATTCTTAGTGTGTGTATGAAAGATAAAATGTCTTTCCCTCCCTTTGGAAACTCATTTCAACCAATTCAAAATAATAATATAATTCAAATTCTTACACTGAAGATGCTGTAAAAGAAGAACATGAATTTGGATATATTTAGTAGACATACTGATTTTTTTTTGTAACAAATAAGCTGTACATTTCTGAATTTATAACTATTATAATTTTAAGACATTATTATTGATATGTTAACCAAGATTGTAACTTTTTCTATTTTGATAATATTATTTTTCAGATTTGAGGTATTCATTGAATTTAAGTTACACTGTGTAGTATATCTGATTTTGAGACAATTAGAAATTAAATATATTTATGTAATTTCTATATAGTTATATATTGAGAGAATTTTACATTACCTTGATTTAAACTAACCAGGGATCAAGTACTATTATTATCTATTTGCACTTGTTTGAACTGTATCCAATTTTATAATTTAATTCAAATATGGAATTATGTGATTGAAAACAGTAACAGAAGAAAGTTTGTCTAGTATTAATAAAAATAGAATGTAAGCAACACCAGAAATAATAAGAAATTCTCAATTTTAACATTTGGTAAAGTTTGGATATTAATTGCTGTGGTATCAATGAACTATTGGATATCATTAACTATTGAACTCAAGCAAAAGATCTTACAGAATTGCTTGAGTAGATCTCTGCTATAGATGTCCACATTTTCCAGAAAGACAAGTGATAGTTACAAGCTTGAAAAAGAGGGGTGCAAATTTTTGAGACAGTAGAGTCAAATGAGGAACTCATTCTAGGTAAGGAATAAAAATTATCGTTGTCATGAAAAAAGTCATTTAAATTATCACATGAGTTTGTTTCTGTGAAACTGACAATATCAAAATCAATCCGTTTTCTTAACATTCTTTATCAATAATATAAAAATAGTATTCATTATTCAGTTGCGTTTAAGACTATTAGTGTTGAATTCAAATTTTGGAAAAGGATACATATACTAAAGCCATGAATAATATATTTTAATAATAACAATAATATGAGTATGATAGATTGAAATAAGTCCTTTACTGCACTGAAAGAACTTATTATTTTACAAATGCATAGAGGTTTCAATTATGATGCTAGAAGAACTGCTGATTCATTTTCTTGTCTTATGCAGAAGTCCAAGAATTAATTTGTTACAATTTGCATCTAAGTTTGTTGGGGTATTATTTTTCTCTAGAATTCTAGATCAGACTGATTTAATTGACCAGCTCTTTTCAGAAGATTACTTTACCATTCAACTATTATTGATATTTTAAAAGGGTGAGAATGTGTTATCAGATGGAGAAACCCTAATACAAAATGACTTCTTAAACATTCATATTTATAGTTTTCATCTAGCCTATTATTAAAAAGAAAAATTTCAGATTATTATTGGTTTTTTTTTAAAGTAAAAATTCCCATTCCATAAATAAGAAATTTATTTTATGTATTTTATTTTTAAATAATTTTAATGTAATTTATGTTTTTTATGGCACTAATTAAATTTTTGAGAAAGTAGACAGATTGTCTGTACCATAATGGAAGTTTGCCATAAATTGAATACTGAAAATTAATTACTATTCTTGGATACAAGTGAAAAGAGGGAATTTTCTTATAAAAGAATATTTCATATAAATGGATTAATACCTTTTTAAAATCACATGAACAAAATAAATTTAATAATTAATAATGCCATAAATTTAATAATAATATGTAAAACTAGGTGGCTAAAGAAATATGAAAATCTTGGAATTAATTGTTTTATAAAATTTTTTTACTCAAATATAAACTATTTGATGTAAGTCTTTCATAGTAAACCCATTTTTTTTCTTATTTCTGAAATATTTTTAAAAAAATGTTAAATGAGTTCATTGAACAAACATTTTTTTTTTAATTATTAGATGCCTAATACTTATATTTGTTCTAGGATGAAAAAGCTGAAAATGTTGATAATGCCATCACCAGAGCGCTGGAAGCAAAATGGGAACCTGAAGTAATTTTGATTATTTATTGTTTTATTTTATTGCTTTAAAGGAATTTATTTTTCACTATTATTTACTGTAATGCTTGTAAAAAAATAACTCATCAACAAATAAGTTACATTTTAGAATTTTTATTTTGTGGTATGCATTGCATACATTTATTAAATAATTAGTTTTAAGAATATTTATTTGAAATGTCCATGACAATAAAATATTTTTTCAAAAATAGTTCATAATCATTTTCTTCTAGAATGTGATTTTTTATTTCTGAAATTATAGAAAAGGATAATGAAATTAAGTTCATTTTATCATGGTTATTTTTTTCAAAACTCTGTTGTAATCTATACTTATAATAAAGCTCAATGTGTGTGTTTGGCACTCTAAAGGCCAGTCCGTACCATCTAGAGCTACCAAATTTGGCATCTGTATACTTTGGACACCGATTTTTTAATTGGAATTTCAATTAATTAAAAATTAAGCGAAATTTTGATATTTTTCCGCTATAACTTCCGAAAATATTATCGCACTAACTTGATTTTTACATCAAAAATAAGATTTAAAAAATTAGCTTTCTAATGGTATCAGCGTTTTAATATACAGGGTGCGCCAGAGAAACTTACTTATTTGAAAGGTCAATAAAAACAAAAATACTTCACTTATTGTTTTAATTTTTTTTTATTTGAGAGTACAATATCCCAATTTGTTTTTTCATACAGCTTTGAAAATGACATCTGTTAAAGGGCGACCTCCATTGCGCATACACTGATTAAGTCGATTTTTGAAGTTCGTGTCCATTCTTTACAGCATATCAGTCGGTATGTTGGCAATGGCGTGGCGAATGTTGTTCTTGAGGTGAGCTATAGTCCGTGGTCGATCAACATAAAGCGAGGATTTAAAAGTGAGCCTCATCACTGAAAAAAACGACCGCATCTTCAGGCAGGTTGTTAAGCAGCATTTCATATGCATTTTGACGGGCAATAAAATCGCGTTCAGTTAATTCTTGAACAACAGCCAATTTATAGGAATGAAATGGAAGGTCTTGATGGAAGACTGGTGTCAGAAATTTCCAGAGCAGGTGCGTGTTTGCGAGCCGAACGCAGAACTGACTGCCACACTCTTTCGGCATTTTCCGGAGTTCTGGTGGTCCGTTGATGTCCCTTTCTGGGTTTAGAGATACTTCCGAAATGAGTTAATCCACCGCAGAATCGAATTACGGCCAGAAATGGGTCTGTGAGGAGGAATTTCAAAGCGAGAGTGGGAGGCACGTTGCGTAGCAACAAGTGGGCGACCGTTAGAAAAGCAGCTATCGATGGTGAAGGTCCGCTGTTCTCTAGATCAGAGCATAATAGCAACAGACTAGAGGGAGAAACAAACTTGGGGACATCCCCTCCAGTAACACCACCTATCACCCCTCTATCCACCCAACTCACTACTCTGGAGTTTTTAAAAATAATAAGCTTCTCTGGCTTGCCCTGTATAACTTAAGCTTCTATTCTTAAAGAAACGTTTTAACCATATATTTCGGACAAAACAATAAAATTTAATCTATACCAGCACGTGAAAGTGAAAAAAATTACCTTTTACCAACATGATGCCATCGTATTGACTAAAAATCAACTATTATTGCAAATTAAATCTTTAAAAAATGTAACTTTCAACATGTGACTGTATAAAATGAAAATAAATATTAAATGTAATATTTTCTAAAACAAATAAGTGCAAAGCAAAAGTTTCTATGATCATTTACAATATATATATCATTAATTCAATAAATCATTTTTATTACAGTAAACACGATGGAATTTATACATAAAACATTCAATTTTGGGCCAAATGGCTAATTTGTAAATCTTTAGTTGTTGGCATACATATTGTTTAGTATTGTTAACTTGGCCTAAATGAAGTAAATAATTACATTTTATGTAGCTTGAGACAAACAATGCATTGATGATTAACTTTTAGATTGTTTTTCATACTTTGATCTGCGAGTCATATTTTACAAAATATTTTTACTAATATTTTAAACAAAAGTTGTTACATCAGCCAATTTTCGAAATCAATCATTAGAACTGAGTGATTTATAAAAATAAAAGAATATTATTATGAAAACATGTTCTTTTACATCTTTCTATCCATCATCTTAAAGAAAATATCGATTTCAAGCCAATCAATGCCTGGAATTACTTCAAGACTGATAATCAAATGAATAAGTATTTGTGTACGTGAATGATTGTTGTTTGGGCACTACACACCAGATCATATAATCTAGAGCTATCACTAGTACATATTTACTTTGTACATACATATTTACTTTGGAGGAGGAAAAAATGTAACTAGATAGATATATTATTTATACTTGTTATACTTGTATTAATTAAAAATTAATCTGTACTTGTATTAATTAAAAATTAATCTATACTTGTATTAATTAAAAATTAATCTAATAACATTTGGAATTTTTCTGCGATAATTTCCAAAAATATTACAGCACAAAACAATTTTTTAAATCCTCCTAAAAATAACTTGTTTTTTCATTGATAACAATATTTTAGTCTAAAAAGTAAGTTTCTATTTTTAATGAATTAAAAAAAAAATACTGTTACTATATTTTTCAACAATTTCTCACAAAATGAAAGTAGAATTTAACTTTCAAGAGCATGTTAAGAGTGTGCCAGTGCTTTGCTGTCACTTTGGCAAAAACTCAAATGGAATTATTAAATTAACTCTCATTGCAAATTAAACTGAAAAAAATGTTATGCTTGGCACATGTTGAAATGGTAGCTTAATGTCATGGAATAAATATAAGATGTGATATTTTATAAATAATTCCACAACAGCTCAAACCAGCTGAATAATGGTTGACAAAAGTAGCTAGTTTTGTAATAAAGTGCATCATGTATTTTTATAATAATAAATTAGTTCATCTATTGTTATGTTTATTATCTTCTGTAATTCATTTATTTACTGATGGTAATCTTTTTCTGATGTAGGAGGTGATAATGTATGTTACTGAACGAGAGATTAAAATATTTGACAAGGATGAAACAGAGGTAATATTTTTTTCATGTTTTAAAGTCTAATGAAGAAGCAATATAAGAAAAAAAAACTATTGTAAATCATTCTGTAGACATCTTTGTTTTACCTTATCACCCCCAGTAAAAACAAACTCAGTTTTTAATCACCCTCAGTAAAAACTTGAAATTGCTTATTTAATTTTTCTTTGTTTGTTAAATTAGAAATATTTATTCATATGATTTTGACCTGGTCATAAATATTTGCTTTGGAATGTATGATCTGGGAACTTGTTGCAGTTTTATTGAAGTAAGAGAAAATTTCTAGTAACCTGATCTTTTATGTCAATCGATTGTAAAAGGTAGACAAGTATAAAAGGTATTCTGAAGTAGGGTTGAGAAAATATTGACAATAATAAAGCTTAATAAGCTCAATAATCACCAATTTTTTCATTGCATAGTTTGTATGATTGAGCTTTGAGTTTTTAAACGAGTATTTGCACATATTCATATCTGTGAAATTTTGAATTAAAAATTGTCTGTAGAAATTGTTTCATTCTAAGAAACAAAAATTCCCAAATCTACAACATCATCTATACTTTTTTATAATCGACCTTGATATCAAATTCATACAAGATATCATGTTCTTACAAATGTTTGGTCTACTTTTATTGTTAAATAAATTTGAATCTCTAAAAATAAAGTTCTTATCTGTTTCACATGTGTTGAAATTATTTCAAAGAAGGAATTAGTTGCAGGAGATCAGTTATTAAGTTGTTATTACTTTGTTAAACATTTAAAATGGTTCAGAAAAATAACAATTTCAATTCATTATACTTTTTTATATTTTATAATAATCAAATGTACAGATATTATAAAGATTTCCTAAAAACAACATCTATCTTAGTGGTACATTTTGTTCTTTAAATATTAATGAAAATAAATTAAGAAATTAAAAAGAATTAAATATGAATATCTCAAAAGCAACAAAGATCAAGCCAAGGGATCATAAAAATTCTTTGAATTAAGACTACATAAAATAAAAGCAAGAAAATAATGGTTACAGATGATTAAATGTAGATCCTGCTTAATTATATTGATTACAAATATTTTAGTTTCTGAACATCAACCAGTTCAAAAATTTATGCTATACATGTGCTAGGATTTGAACGAGATTATTTTTTCAAATTAATATTCTTGTTATCTGAAAAAATCAATATGTTGTATGAACACATATATTATTTATACCAAAATAATTAAGCTAAGCTATCTATAAAAATTATCTAAATGAGACCAAAAGAAAGAGTCAACCATCTTTCAAAAAATTTTAAAACATGAATGTTGCTAATCATTATATTTTCCTAATATTCTTCAAATACAATTTAGTTGTTTTTTGCTTTCTTTTAACTCTGAAAATAGTTAAGAAAGTAAAAAACTATTTTTTAGAATATGGAAAAATTATTTGGTTCATTATTTAATCAAAAGCATCAGAACTTCTGAAAGATTTGAATCATATTGCTAATGAAAGTTAAAGAAAGGTCATGAAATGGAAAACGATACATGCTATATCTACTAAATGTAAATTTGCATAAATAAAAATTCATTATAGTTTTTATCTCAGAATGGAAAACTTTTATATCAATCCAGTATGTAGTGTTTTCTTTGTTATAACAATATTGATAGAACTTTTTAAAAAGAGACAAAAATATGAATCAATCTAACACTTTAACTACTTTATGTCTGAAAACTCCAATCCTAGGTGAAATATATATATCAGAGTTAATTAACAATACACAATATTTATAACATTACAATATATTACCACTTAGAAAAGATAAACCATTATAATCAAAAGAAAAATTGATTCCTATTCAATTAAATTCCATTTGAATATTTAGCACTTTAAGATACATAATTATTAGACATTGAGAGTTCAGTCATTATACATGTATTTTTGAGATTACATATCAAATTATCATCTTTTAAGAATCTCATTTAAGTTGCCATTTTTTATTTTCAAATGATTGAATTAAATAGATTTGCAACCTAAGTTATTTACTGGGAATTTACTATATGCGATTTAAAAAATGTGGAGGAGAAAATTTTTTAAATTTTTTTGGCTCTAATATTTTGATATGTGGTTCCATATTAGGGAAAACTCATGTATCATAGTTTTGAAATTAGAAAATATATCATTTTTTTAAAAGTTTAAGAATAATCAATTAGAATTTCATTGATATTTTCCCTTTAAAACGATAAGTGTTAGTTGAAAATATCATTCATACTTTATTTGCATGAAAAATTTAATGTCATCTTCTATGTGTGCGAGTGTATTATATATATATATATATATATCAGAGATTGCTCACAGAAGTCATTTAACCTTTAAAGACATCATAACCTACTTTAAAACCAATAATCAGATGGAAATATATAACTAAGACAACCCACAATAAGATTCTCAAAGTAGCAGATGATAGATATTTAATCAGGAAAGTAAGGGCAAACCAGTTCCTTACCAGAAAAACTATCCATTATTGTTGAAAAGGAATTAGAGAAAAAATATAGCCCATGAACAATTTTTATAAAAAATGCATCTTAAGGTAGATCTCGATGAGAGAATAGCCAGGTAAAAGCTTTTTATCAGTAAACGAAATCAGACTACTACTTACATTCACAAGGAATGTGAAAACAATGATTTTTCTTATTAGTAAATTGTCTTATTTGCTGATAAGAGCAAATTCGACATTTTTGAATTTGATGGCAAGCCTTGTGCCTGGAGAAAATCGGAGAAATTTTGCACATACACACAAAATGAAAATAATTGTGAAACATGGTGGATCCTTAATGGTCAGTGGTTCGTTTTCAGCTATTGGCTCTTTAATCCGGCATTTTATGGAAGGGAGAATGAATCAGAATGTATACCTGAACATTTTAAAGAAAATTTTACGATAATGTGGGCTGCAACTTTCTCTTGGCAACAACTGGCGATTTTTTCAGGATAATAATCCAAAACATAAAGTTTATCAAGTACATTTTTGTCTTCTATATAATTATGTAATGTCATGGACACCCTAATCCAAAGCCTCGAAATAAATTTAATTGAAACTTTTTTGTAATATCCAAAGAAAAACGTCCGGAAACACCCCATTTCCTGTAAAGATGAACTGAAGAGTGTTGTTGCTGGAATAAAAAAAAAATATTGAAATTAATTTTTATGATAAATTTGTGCAATTTATACCTAAATGTCTTAAAATTGGTTAGGAAAAATAAGGACTTGAATACAAAACAATAAATCATTTGAAATATTAATTAGTTTTTAAAATTTTATTATCCATCCAAATGTTTGGCTTGTGCATTATTTTTTCTTTTGTTTCGCTCTTTGCCATAATTTCTTACTAATACGAATGAATTTGTATGTTTTTATAATTGCAATAAATATACTATTGAAAATTCATTTAACTGTGTTTCTTATAATTTTTAGTTTTCAAATTTTGACTGCATTATTATCTTTTCCTTGATGAGTTTGCTTTGAAGTGACTGTATGTATAGATTAAGAATGTACACATGAAAATTTTAATAAGTAATTTTATGTGTTAATAATAACTTATTTCCCCCCTTTTGTTGTGTTACCTAAGTTGATGGTTCACAAGCATTTTTCTGAAATATCTGCTTGTGGCAGAAAGAAAACGTATCCAGATGTTTTTGCATTCATTTTTGGGTGAGTAGGTTTTTTGTGTTGTTGAAGAAATTAATGCTTTAATTAAATATTTAATTTTATCTAAGATTATACTACATAATAATTACTTTCCTATTCTAGAATTTTTGTAAAAAAAAATAATGTTATTCTTTAATATTCAGCTTATTTTCCAGTATCCATTATTTTCTGAACACATTTTGCTGAAAAATCTGATTTAAATATTGAAAAACTGTTAAAATAGTTCTTTATTTTTGTTAATGTATTCTACTCATCATTAAAAAAATATTGGAATTTCTTAAAATAATAATAATAATAATAATCTTTTAATTTTAGAAGAGGAGAGCTTGTAATTTTTATAAACATTTTCTATTCTAGTTTTTAAATGTATTAAAAACTTCTCACTGAAAAAATGTAATTTGATGTAAATTATGGCATAAATTTAACAATTTTAAATTTACTTTTAAAAATACAGAAGCAAAATCTATGTAGTCTTTTCATACCATGTTATATAAATTTGTATCAATGTGTGGAAGAAAAAGTATAAAAAAAGCAATATTTATACTGCAACTGTTAATGAGTACATAATCCATATAAATAATCTTGCTCATTATATTTAATAGGTTTATTTTTGTGTTTACTACTAATTAATGTGTTATATAATATACTGCAGGAATACTACTTGCACAATTGCTGAAGAATTTCGATGTCTTGTTTTAAGAGCAACATCACCAGTTGCAGTAAGTTTATTTTAAATTTATCAAATATAAAATTAATAATAAAAAGGCAGTAATTTTTTCATCATCATTTTATTTATGCTTTAATTAATACTAAATTCAATTTTCACTTATTTTTTCTTTTTGAACTATAAAACAGAAGAGACTATCAATATTCCTAACTATATAATTGGGCAAATTACTTGTTTGAGTTTATTAAAGCATACTGTGATTTAATGTACTACTGTTTTTTATAGCTATTCAAAATATGTTTAAATAGAGATAGTATTTAGATTAAATTTCAAATATTACCCTGCTGCTTTTTGTAAAATATATCATTTACAAAAAATCCTTGAGAAATTAATGAATAAAAATTAATTAATAGAAGGTGAAAAAAAGCAGATTAAAGCAAAAAATCTAAGATTTTAAAATTATCAAATATTTGTTTTTATTTTGTGTGTGTATTCAACATGTATTGAAATTTAAACAAACAAATACTTTAAAATATTTTTTTATCAGTTTCTCTTTAGATTTGTATTATGTCAAATGAATGGAATAGTTTGTATTAATTTACTTTATATTTAAACTGTCTTGATATTTGGTACCTTTCATTCACAGATTGCAACTATTCTGGAATTAATTGGTAAGATATTTAAAAATAACTTTTTAAAAACTTAATTGTTGCTTATATATATATTGTATTATAAATCTTATTGTGTTTCGACGAATTTTCTTATATATATATATAATATATTGCTATTTGTTTTAAATATTTAAAATTGTTGCTGTTATTTGAAAGTTAGGTTTTAAAACATTTTCAGTATGTCTAAGTTTGAAACATTTGGAGTAATTGGAAGTGGTAGAAATAGAGTATTAATAATTAAATAAATAAAAGAAATTAAGTTTATTTGAGCTCAAATGAAATTAATGCATTTAAATTGTAACATTCTTTAATATATAGATATTTCTTGTAGATTATAACAGCAATTCTTGCATTTTTTAAATCCTTCCTTCTGTTATTATTCAAAATAATCTACCTTTCTTTTTTCATTTGTTTTCTCAACTAAATAATTTGTGAAAAAATAAGTTTATTTTGGTAGAAAAAAGTTATAAAGGCTTGTGCTTTGGAATTAAAAAAAAATTCTGTTCAAAAATTCCAAAAAAAGTTTTAAACTATATTTTATTAGAAATAATAATGCAAATAAGAAAAAAAAAATACTAAATTAAAGTTCTAGTTAAAAGTACCTAAATAATTCATTTGAACTAAGAAATTAAATTCGAATCAAAAGGAAACTGATTTGAAATATATAAAATTTAATTAAATATGCATGCAAAAACATTATTATTTATTGCAATTAAAGTTTAGATTTTTTTCAAGTTATAAAATAAAAATGATTTGTAAATTTAATGCATTTTTTTTTCATAGTGTTATATAGTTATAAAAAAATATCAGTATTTGTACAATAATTAAAGGTATTTGTTAAAAATATTTTGAACATAATGTAAATTTTTCTGCTAATTTGCATGATTATAAATAAGTTATTCATGGCTATATAGGAAAAGGATAAAAACATTTTATGATTTTTAATACATTCTTTGTGATGGATATAAATAACTTGATATATATAAAACTCTAATGTCACTTTTCTATTCATTTTTTTTTTAACATTTTATTGCAGCCCATGGTTTTGTAAAAACACATTGGGAAGTATGAAGAGCTGGCTGAAAATCACTGAATCTTATTTGAAAATACAATTCTCTTTCTTTATTCAATTCCCAGGATTCTGGGGATAAAAGTAGTGTCAGAAAAGCACGCTAGTTCACATTAGTTTTAATATCATTTTTATATAACTTTGTTTGAAAACAAAGTCACTAAGTGTTTGAACTTGCAGTATTTCACTGTGTTAAATATTCATAAAAGGAATATGCATTTTTAAAAAAAGAGAACATCATTTTGACTCTAATGCAGGGTGAATTTTTTATTTGATGCATATTTAGTGATTGGTAGAAAGTATCGAAAAAAAAAAAATTTGTTATGAAAAACATGTGCAGAAGGTGTGCATTGAGATAATAGATGGTATCGTTATTATCCTATTATGTACTTTGAGCAACATGTCTCATTACTCAAATTGAGGTTTCCCTTACATATATTTTGTATGTGGGAAAAATTGTACAAATTGTCAAAAAAAAAAAAAATGCTGTATGCACAGCTTTTAACCATCTATATAAAATGTGTGAATCTACTAAAAAGAGTCTATACTATTCTTAATAGTAATAAAGGTATTTTACATTCAACTCATACCCAGTGAATTATTATCAGGTTTATTTGAAGAAAGAAAGGTTTGGCTTATAGAGAACAATAATATCATCTTGGAGGCATAATGGTGTCTTCTAATACAAAACTTTAAATTTTTTAAACTTATTATTAGAAAAATATTTTTCTAAAACTGAATAAACTGACAAATTAAAATAGGTATGGATTTCATTATTGCTATTAAACTGAACATTCTTATTTATTTTCATCTAACTGGAGTAAAATGAAATCAAATTTGAGAATATTCTTATAACTAATTATGGTTTTAATTAAATGTAGAAAAAATATAGAGTATTATTTTTATAATATTTCTTTTATAATTGAATTATACATATGAATACTCATTCTTATAATTATCTATTACATTCTACTGCTCAGAATAATAAATAAATACATATACTAAATTTGTTAAGTGATGTAATAATCTTTATTTGCTATGTAAGTAATAAATCATCTTAGCATTAAATTTATATTTTAAAAGAAATAATAATAAAGTAATAATGAATATTTTTTATTAGAGCATTTCCACTTTGATGCTATAAATTTGATAATTTCCAAAGTTCATTTTACAAGAAAAAGATCTGTTACACCTTTTAGAAAATAATATTGCATTTTAATTTAGAAAATCCCTCTGAAACAGATTGATCTCTTAATTCTTCATTTCATTGAATGGCTAATTTATTGTTAAATAAACTTTTTATTGCTAAACCAGCTTTTTTTTTGTATGAAAACCAAGAAATTCAGTAAATGCCTATAATTTCTCTTGTGGCATCTAATCTCAATTTTTGTTGGAGTTTTCTTTTGTATTTACAAGTCAAAATGTTTGAAATATTGGAAATGGTAAAAGGAATATATTTTATTTTATACACCCATACACCAAATATCCAACAACAATTTGTATATTTAAACTATTATATTTATTAAAAAAAGCTGTTTTACTATATTTCTGAAAAATTAAGGCTTGAACTTTATAACGTATTCTTTTTGTTGGTCGTATGATTTGATTCATTATTTTATTATGATTGCATGTCTCGTAATAAAATAGTGAATTGATTTATTTTAATAAACAAATAATAATAATCTAAAAAAATTTCTCTCTTGAAATGTCAGAATGGTCAGGAAGGATCACAGCATTTGACTTGGTGCATGAGCATGTGAAAATATAATTTATAAATAAATGCAATGTTCATAAATTAAAAATGCCTTTTGGGTAAAACACTTTGGTGCGGTGAAAAAACAAAATTGACAGTTTGCAACTGTAAATTGAATGGAATGGATCAAGAACCTTTCTTTGACATGTTGTAATGTCATTTCCAAACAGACATTCTAATATTGAATGCAATTATTTTCATGTTCCCTCTACCTGCTTTTAAATTTAATACCAGATATTTTAGATTTAGTTTTAATTCTCATTTTAAAGAAAAACAACTATGAAAAATTATCATTATGTGCATGGATATTTAGAATTATTACATGTGTACATTATTATTACTATGACATTTCTGAAAAATAATGGATATTAATTGAAAATAGTCTTGCTCTTTTATACCCTTTTTTTCAGTTCTTTCTTGCATCTGCATTCATTATTATTATTATAATAACTATTTATTTAGAATTGTTTTATTATTTTTGATGAAAGTTTTTATATATAGCTATATGATTGTAAGATTTAAGTTCCAATGTCTGATTTATTTTAAATTTTTAACTAGTCATATTTAAATACCTTTATCATTTCATGCAATTAACTAGTTATATTTAAATATCTTTATCATTTCAAACAATTAACTAGTCATTAGCAAGTCATTTTTCATGCATTTTTTAGAATAAAATTTTTGTATAAATAAATGATATTATTTTTTAAAATTAAAACTAACCAATGGTTAATTCCAAGTAATTTGAACAAATTCATCTTTACAATTAAAGGCAAAAAATTAAATGATAAAATAAGTTTAAAATATTGTAATAACATTAAAAATGTATTTTCAGTTTGTCAATTTTGTTTAAAAATTTGATATTAATATTGCTGGTATAATTTTATATCCATAATATGATTTTTTTAAACACAGTTTTTATATTAATATTTCTTATTAAAAATTTGGTTTCTGTGGATTTTATATGGAAGAATAATTTTCATTGCTATTATGAAATATTGAAATCATTTTTATATTACATGTGATTTTGCAAAAAATAATTTTGATTTCACTTTATTAGCTTTCTCTATCAGAATCTTTTTCAATGTTTCTTTAACAAATTTTAAGTAGAAAAATATTTTATTTTTCAAAAATTTAAGCTGACTTTTACTTTTTTAATATTCTAAGTCATTATACTAGAGATTTCAGTCTCATTTGTTTAGATTTTTATACAAACTCTTTTATTGTTTATATACCTCTGAATGTTTTATAATGCTTCTTAAATTATTTCGTGTACATGATTCAGATTTCTGTGATAGCATTTATATCAGCGGCAAAATTCCTTTAATCAAGAAGTTTTTTCTCCCCTCACATACTTTTAATAAGAAAAAAATTAAATGATTACTTTTTGAAAAAATTATTCACCAAGTTAATTAAAAAAAAAAATAACTGTTGAATATTTTCAGTGTTTCTATCAGCTATAATTTATTTTACTTTATTTTTTTAAAGAAACATTACAATTTAAAGTAATTACTTCAACAGTGTTAAATTTAAAATTTTCTGTTTCCTTCCCTTTTTGTATGAATTTTAGGCTGTAGATATACAAATAGTGTTTTACTGCTAACTATAAAAATGTGTCTACATGACCCAAAAGTATAGATATGTTCCCTGTTATTCATTTTAATTGCATAAAATAATTGTCTCTATAGTGATTTAAAGAATAGCCCATTCCCTCACAAGATTATTCCTGTGTATTAGAAGTAGAAATTTACATTGTTCTTTGTGAATATTAAGGATGAGTAGAACTTGGTTATGCATGCATTAGATTTTTATAATAAAATGCTGTCTTGTCAAGTGTGTTTTCGCTGTTTTGCTTAAAGGAAAAAATATGAATCTGCCAAATACTTCTAACAAGAATTTCAAAATATAAGTTATCAATATTATCTTTTAAAAGGTTTTTAAAAAAACGCACATAATTAGAAATCACTAAACCATTTTGATGTTTTGTATATGTACATTTGTTTTTCAAGATTCTGGAAATATATTACTCAAGCTTTCTCTAAATGTATTCATATTTGCTTGAATATTTTCAAAAGAGAAACTGTATTAAGACGAAAATTTAAAATTTTAGTGACGTCATATTGGAATTCAGACTTAATTTATTGTTTAGGAATGTCGACATAGGAATAACATTAAGAGCGTGTAGGCATTGTAAAATTCAATTGCTTGAAAATCAGAATTCTCAAATTATTCTACACCTCACACCATGAGGATTATTAATATTATTACAACACCCAGACTTCAGCACTTTTCTGTAAACATGAATCTCACCTGGAATTTGGTTGAAATTTTATATAAATTCTGTACAACATTTGTTGACAATGTAAAGATTTTTCATAATCGGTGTTTTTAAGCGACAATTTAAAAGACGGGGTTTGTAACATACATTTCGAGCTGTCATATAAAACTGTGTTTACTGCTCCCAGATTGCACATTTTGCTAATTTTGTGAAAATAAATTGAAACTCTACCTTTGATTGTCTTAATGTTGTCAAACTTGGATAATTCAAATGAATTTTAATTTTTTTCTGTTCTCTCAATTTTTCTATTAAAACAATATTAAAATGTCAGAAGTTTGAATTAGTTTGATTGTTTCATAATCAAATCTAAAAATTGTTAGAAGTTTTTATTTGTAAATTGCTACTATTATCTAAATATGCCTGTTCCTTGTGTTCCCAATGACTGTATTGAAATAATGCTTTATAAAGACTATGAGGCATTATGCTGGCGAAGTTATTTATAAAATAATTCAAAATTCTCAATATTTTAAACAATTAGACCTATTAATTGTTTAAATATTGAGAATTTAGATCTTGTATGTTTAAATGAAACAATATAATTATTAATTAAAGATTTATTGTGCAATTGATATATTCATAAATACTTTTATTTGCTGATTAAAATTTATATGTTGAAAATGTTGCCATTTTAAAGCTATTCAATGTTATTTATTTAAGCAGTTTAGTAATAAAAGTAAATTTTTATTGCCCTTTTTTATTTTAAAATTCTTTTTTTTTTCATTTGTACTTCATTAAAAAGTATGTAAATTATGTACTTCAATTGTTTTCTTATATGATGCAATAGAAAATTTTAAACTAAGATATTCATCTTTATCCAAATAAGCATTGACTTGTTAAATTTACAAACATTAATAATGTGTATAACTTATATTGAGTTCACACAAAAGATGCTTTGGATTCCTAAATACCTTTTCAATATAATTTAATAACTTTGTTTCATTTGTACCAATTCTATTAAATAAGGAAAGATATTCAAAAAAAAATGCTTTTATATTGAAAATGTGTAATATTTATAAAGTAACTTTTAATCATTTTTCAAATTCTTTATTTTATTATGTTGTTAGTTAACTGAGTTTGATTTTAATGTAATTAATTTTTTTTTTTTTCAAATTATGCATTTAGATGAAGAAGAAAATTTTATTTTATATGTTATATTTTTGTTGGAAAGATTTTTTTATATATATTTTATAAAAGTTAATAACTATTTCTCATGTGTTTTGTTTGAATTCATGAGTAATTTCAAGAAATGAAAGTTGCTTTAAACATATCATATTGTAAGTGTATATTATATGTTTATTCGAACAAATAAACTCATGTTGTTTAAATTGTTTAAACTTTCTTAAATTTTTTTTCACAAAATATGTTAATGTTTTACTTAAAAAAAAGTCTTTACTTCAGATGGAAAATTAATTTTATGCTTACTTTAACTTGGAACTGGAAAGTTATAGCAAACTATTAGGAGCAGAATACATTAGTATCTTTGATTTACACAGTGGCTAAGGAGGGGTAAAATTTTCGGATTTATCTGCAGGATATGAAAAGTAATATAAGAGTAAAATCAATCAATCATCAGTTGTTTTTTTCAGTGATCTTTGGAAATAATACCTGAAATTAATATATAAGAAAAGTTATTTAATCTGGTTCTTGCAAATTTGTTATGTGCAAAATGCATTTTTATAAATTCATGAAATGTATTTTAAAAGTTAAATTAAACATGGAAATTAAGTCAACGTTTTTTAATATTCACTTATTTATCTTCTGTTAGAAATAAAAACCACAATTAAAAACCTAGAGGGGGCTACATGTTTGATTTATTTCAGACTAGCCGACTTTGGCGATTGGTTTTTGTTTTATTGAAATGAAACTTTTTCTGTATAACTTTATGTTCACGATTTCCTCAACAAAATATTTTAAAAAATCAAATTGGGGCATAAAACCATGTTATTTTAATATGTTTACACCTGCTCATTTGTTATATACATGGGCCCTACTAGTGGAATCTGATTCTTATATATCACAGTGCCATAGTCCATTTAATATATTTCAAA
This sequence comes from Argiope trifasciata, assembly GCA_026543055.1. NCBI lineage: Eukaryota > Metazoa > Arthropoda > Arachnida > Araneae > Araneidae > Argiope > Argiope trifasciata. Next base: position 187,007 of record JAPMOQ010060747.1, read on the forward strand.
GTGCATGTTGCAATTTGCTTTATTATAATTTCTCTTTACTATTATTCAAGTAAACTTCGTAGCGAAAAGGTAGAATATTCTTTATTAACTTTCGGCAGCCGAAACAAGTTAAATTTCATTGCAACAATAAAAGATAATGTTTTAAAAAACTCTGCAAATTAAAATTTTAAAGCATTTACAATTTAAGAAAAAAAATTGTTCAACTATTGTACTATCATAATTTTTAAACAAATTCTTAAATTTTAAAATGATGTAAGAATCGCTGCTTTCAATAATATTTTCTGGAATTATTCTTAAAAAATATCAGTATCTAGATTATTTTTATGCTTACATCCAAAAAACATTACGATTTTCATATTCCCTTTCTCAAAATTTAGTTTGTACCAGATTTTGTTGTTTTTGATAAATGATCCATTGTGCGGATTGCAGTTTTTGCATTTTGCTGGGAAAAAATCGTCTGCAGTTATTAATTTTGCTGACGTTATTTAAATATATTAGTTATCCAATGGCTGTCCTGTTAACGTTCAAGGAAACTGAGGAAAATGGAATGCCTGTTTTGAGATAGAGAAAACTCAAATAACTTATTTCTGCCGCTGCTCAAGTGCAATAAAAAAATTAATTCATTTTCGTTTCGTACTTTGTGTGAAGAAAATTAGCATCTAGAATAATGCATTTCATTTCATTCCAGATAACGTAAAAAATAAGATTTTAAACGTATTTCTGATGGAAGAAATTTTTCCTGCAAATATAAATTTTGAATATAAAAAAAATATTTACTAATGAATAAAAATTATTAAAAATATTGCTATGTTGTATATGAATTATTGTTTTCGCTGGTGACCTGGTCTAGGGGTAGCACGTCTTCCTCGTAATCTGGGCAACCCTGTAAAAAAGGGTTGTGCAAGCGAATGTGCGAGTTACAATCTGTGGGTAAGTGAATGAAATGTATAATAGAAGTGTAAAGGGTTGTGATGTATTAGTAGCCAAGACGTATTCTTGGCCCTAAATGTCGCTGCTGAAAACAAGAGACGCTCTCTCGGCCCAACATCGCGGTCTTGTTTATGATAAATGCCACTGAAACAACAAACATTATCGTTTTCACATTACAAAACTATTCAATAGATTTTGTTCAAAATGCAACGTATATCTACAATTTTTGACAAAAATTAGTTTTTTTTTGTTTATTATGGTGTTAAAGAAAAATCTGAGAATAATAATATCTAAATTTTATATTTAATTGAAATATTGAGACTTTTTTCTTTCAGACAAAGGAATGTTTAAATCTTGAAGACTCACTAAAATTTTGATGTTGAAACTTTTACTATTTCAATATTTTCTATATATCTTAGTTGAGAAAATAAAAACGCAGTATCGTCTTACTTATCCATAATTCTGAAACTGTGCTACGAATGGAAAATGATTAAAACTTGCAAGTTAATAAACGAAAACAAATTCTTTTACTATGTTCTAATAAAAGAGTTTTTGGCAACTGATATTTTGTCTGGAACTTTGATTAGTCTATATCAGGGGTCGACAACCTACTGAAATTGAAGTGCCAAAAGCAACAATTTGCAAAATTTTCCAGTTTTAAAGAGTTACTAAAATTTTTCGATTTAATACTATAGTATTTGCTTAGATATATTAGATTCAAAATAAATGGCTTTGAATACGGAATAATCTTTATTCATATAAAAACAGAAATACAGATAGTCACATCAATGAGAGCATTGGCTTTGCATTCTTTATGGTAGTTTGATTAAATCTGGCTAATAGCTTGCTTTAAATTTCAAGCATAACTATATTTTTATTTGCTAGTTGACTTCTAAATTTACTTTTTATTACATTCATGTAAGAGGAGGCTTGCTCACACGAATATGTCGACCCGAAGATGGTGAACATTCCATATGCCAACTTGCCTTCTTCTCACTGTAAAATTCTGGAAGACCATTCCATGCGTCGAATATGAGGGCCTCAACTCTCGGAATTGTTTTTGCAGCTGTCCACTTGTGCTGCGCGATGTGTATGTATTTCTGGACCTCCAACTCTTCCAACGTGCTTTTGAGTTTTATGAGCTTGTCACTTTGCAAGTGAATGGTTTTCAAATCAAGCAGTTGCATTTGAACCCATCCAGCATCAATTCTATATGGCTCAGTGTTGATCTCATTTGCATTTGTGTGATGAGGATTTATTATGAACGAGAGTACTTTTGTTTGTTTTAAATTGCTCGAATCTCTCAGCAAATCAATCCTTCATGTTTTTTAAAGTTAACCCCTTCCCGTAAAATGACGAGTATAGCTCGTCATTGATTTTTCACGTCATATAGCATAATGACGAGCTATACTCGTCATTGCTATATGGCATGACGAGTTATACTCGTCATGCAACTAAAGTTACTCTTGAATATAATAATAAATTTGATTTAAAATTTCTAGTGTATTGAATTCGAAGGCACTTTATTACTTATGTTGATATCATAGATCACTATCACACATCGCTTGATTGTCTTGGTATAAGTTACGGCCAAACTATTAGTAGTCATTCTAATAAATTCGTTCCTTTATTCTTATAAACATTTAGCCTGAACATCTGATTAACTAAATGCTAAACATGCAGTGAAATAAACACCTTTTAATTAATAATTATAAATTAGTTAAAATTATAAAATAAACTAAGTTTTCTTAAATGAAAATTAAATAGCTTTTTCACCCATAACTTAAATTTTTCTACTCTTTTTCTACTCTTAAATCTTACTGGAAGGGGTTAAGCTGAACTAATTCTTTTCAATAGTTGCAGTGGTTTAATCGCGATAAGGCTTCAGATTTTTAAAATTAAGTAATTTATTACTCTCTATGTCTTCAACAAAAAGCGTTTTTTTCTTCCCCGAAACAAGCTGTTTCGTTCTTCAACAGCTTTTTTTTGTGCTCGAACGGTTGGATACTTACCACCAAACTGGGTATGTTTTGTAGTGAAATGTCTCTTTAAGTATGACAGTTATTGTTTGCTAGTTTTTCATGGCAAATGAGACAAGTTGGCCATCTGTGTTGCTTGTGAATGTAAATGACTCCGTCCAAACCAGATTGAATTCTTCTAGTAGCAAGGGGTTTTTATAACAATATTCCAATTTATCTCATTACTATTGTGTAGCGATTTCTAATTAACGATTATTTTAACTGCAGCTGTTGAGAGATTAGGTACTTAAAAATATTTTTTCTTATTTTTTAAGAGTTTTGATCGTAAGTAATTAATTTTCCATATGGAACTGGAAAGCCGCAACTTTACATCAAAAGACTTTCAGGTTGCCGATTTTTGGTATAGACGGTTTTTATCTCTGTAAGTTAGTCGAGTCGTATTCGATAAAGTTGATTTTAGACATTATAAACCTAATTTAAATTAGTGTTTTACTTTTCTTTAAGTAAATGGATCAGAAAAACATACAATTTGGAAGTTAGATGGTACGTTTGCGAAAATAAAACCTTTTTGAAATCAAAATTTTTTATGAAATTAAATTTTAATTAATTTTGTAAAAATAGATAATTTTAAATTCTAATTCTCATTTAAAATAACTGGTAAAATGGAAGCTGCTTTCTACTTATTTTACTATTTTGTTTTATATTGCTTTGTTTTTATGTTATATTAAAATGATCCAAAATCTGTAAAAAGATAATTCACTTACTTTAAACAGTTAAAAAAAACGCTTGTGATATGTTTTAGAAATAAAGACCATTTAATTGAAATCATTTATTCACCATTCATCAAAGTTGCATTATGTATATTTCTAAGTTTGATTTTGTGAAAATTTTCAATTTTTGTAAAATCATCACTTAATTTTACTATTATTAATTTAATTTCGAAATAGAGCAACTTCAAACTGAATAGCCCCCACGAGACGCAGACGACATTTCGTTTTAGTCTTTTAAATAAATATTTATCGTTTCGGTTTATGAGTGGAAAATTAAGAGAATCCCGAATCACAATCATTTCAATAGATAATTTTCTTTTATTTATTTGACCCATATTTTGGTTTATATCTGCACAGTTTTGTAGATCTCAATTCTGTATCTCTAGGATAGTTCAAATATTATGTTACATATCTGCATTCAAACACGTCGCAAATAATTTTCTCAATACCCACCCACCACTCATTTTTTCAAGTTATTATTTTGTTAATTTCCAGTGCTGAATATTGGAATTCTTGGTCCAATTAAAGAAGATGGTGGCCACCATCAACATCTCTCAGGAATAGAAATTAGGTTACAGAACATCAGCTACAATGAATTGTAATAGGGTAAAAGGCGTGGTTTGAGCTCAGTTCGGCTTTCACGTCTCTGTCATCTCCCTTCAACCAGTGTACGGAAGGGAAGAAAAGGGTTGGAAATATTTACTTTGAATACAGCCGCAATGGAGGTCATTTCAAATAAATAACAGCTTGTCTTTTATGTGAAGTTCAATTCAGGGACATGCGTCCCACCTCAGAGGTGAGAGAAGAGTTTGTTCAAGACTTTTGTCGTGTGTCGCTCGATGGTAATGAGCTGTTATGTGTATTAATACATAAATTGAAATCTTAAATAGAAAATGATGACTATGATGAATAAAAACATATGAAAGGTGTTGAGATTGATGAATAATGTCATTTTATTATGCAGCACCGGAATATCCTGAAAGATGTATAGAAACTGCAATATATGTCTTTCAAGTTTATTGATATGTTTATTGTGTATCAGAATACTTAATTTTCTAACGAATGAAGATTAGTAGGTTAGTAGTTCTATATCAACATACATATTAATTCTATGGCTGCCAATCTGTTGTTTTTGGTTGACATCAACTAAAGTTTTAGATTCAAATATTTGTTTGTATCAAGTTTGAAAGATATCGAAGCCCTAAATACATCATTTAAATTTCTCTGATTTGTATTAAATTCTTCCATTTCATTAAAAAAAAATCTTGTATCCAGTTCTACTTGGATAATTTATCTAAATGGTCGAATCAAAATAGTCGTAGTATCCATAATTTATCCAAAGAAAACCTTCCGGAGAATTTAAATATATATCTTGATTCTTATTTTTATTATTTCAATTAAATTCGAACAAAAGGAAAAAAAAAACGATTGATTAAACATTATTCCTATCAAAAAATATATATTATAGTATACTATTTAGAAAAAATTTATAAATTCTGAAGACTCGATTATTATTATTAATGTACTAAAATAATTTAATCTGGTTTAATTTTGAATTTTTGAAGAATTTTTTTTGTGGGGGGGGGAGAGCTCATATTTAACTTTAGGAGTTCGAGAGTCATGACACATTTACCGGAAAATCAACTATATATTATGGCTTAAATGCATTATAAATATGGTGGATCTGAATGACTTATTAATGATGTGATGTGGAAACTTAGAGAAAGGGTACTGGCTCAGTTTTCATCTTCATCATTGATCATATTTGAAAATTTTGAGGTTTATTGGCAAATAATATCAGTGCAGCTTCTGAAGTGGACTACAATGTCAAGAAATCTATAATATACAGTTTAAATAGGTAATGAATTCAGAATTTGGGCATAAAAGAATCGTGTTTGGACATACAGAAATACTTAAATAATATTCATTTATAACCCCAGAATACATTGAAAAATGACCAAGATACTATAGAAAACTAAATATCAGGAACTGAGAGATTTAAAATTACTAACTGAACTGCTTTGCTTCAAAATTAAAAATCTATACTTATAATAAAGCTCAATGTGTGTGTGTGTGTGTGTGTGTTGGCGCTCTACAGGCCTGACCGTTGGGCCTACAGCTACCAAATTTGGTACATGTATACCTTGGAGGTCCGGAATGTGCACCTCGGAGCCCTTTTTTCGAATTTTCAATTGGAATTTGAATTAATTATAATTTAAGCGAAATTTCGACGTTTTTCCGCTATAACTTCCGAAAATATGATCGGACAAACATGATTTTAACATCAATTTAAAGATTAAAAAATTAGCTTTCTAATGGTATCAGTGTTTTAATGTATAACTTAAGCCTCTATTTTTAACGAATTTTTAAAGAAATATTTTAATCATGTTTTTTGAGCACGTGACTGGATAAAATAAAATGAAACAATGACGGAAGTTCAAATAAAAAAAAACCTATCATCGTAAATCTAAAGAAATACAACTTTCAGCACGTGGCTGGATAAAATAACATAAATATAAAATGTGATATCTTCTATAAAAATAAATGCAGGGCAAAGGATTCTAAGAAATCGTTAATTCCATAAATTATCTTTATTTACAGTAAACCCGATTGAATTTAGACAGGATATGCATTGAAATCCCGACTTAATGGTATTTTTCTATAATCGCTTGCAATATCTGTATCATTAATTCAATAATTTTTTCCCTTTTTCTCTTTCTTTAAAAAACATATTTAACATTTTGGCAATATCACCGAAAAAAACATTTTTAATATTTTGGAAGCATAATTGATAAATTATTAGAGCATTAAACTCAAAAAGTTTTTCCGAATAAAGTTACCAACTCTTTAACTACTAATAACTGAATCTTTTAACTTAAACTATTTCTTAAATTTTGGCTAAAAAATATATGATTTAATTGGAAATTTTAGAACGCATTACTCATGGCGAACCAGCTGGTCGCCAAAGGCGGCTAGTATAATAATAAATATGTTTAATAGGTATCACTTATAAAGGTGAATTCTTGACTTTTTCATACATTTTATCAATAATGAATTTGGCTTTGTCACTTATAAACTCCAGTCAAGAGGAAGGTATTACTTAAATAAAAACAAATACTCCATTACTTCAATAAAAATACTGTCTGTTCTACTCTCGAAAGGAAGTTTTGGAAATTTAGAACAAATGATCAAAAAGGAAAATTTATGAATATAGATTCACATGGAGTTTTTAATTTAGGAACTTAATATGAATGCAGTAATAGAATGTAAGGTTTTAATCTAGTCTTTTTTTTCCTCGAAGTATATGAAATAGTTCCTTTATTTCAAAGCATTTATTAATTTATTTTAATTGTTATTAAAGTTCATGCATTTTAAATTTCACTTATTCAGTTACTGTATTCGGACAATTTTTATCTATATTGCTGTCTTTAAGGAATCGACAAATTATGGCGAACACAAGGAAATCCTTATTTGTTACAGCTTCACTAAATGTAAACGTTTAAAACAATGATGAAACTAGAAATTCTGTTATCGTATTTGCTTAAAGAAATTAGATGACTGGAGTTTGCTATAATATAGACATTCCTGCATTTTTGTGTGAGGTTTTAAAGTTTTTCTATATCATCTCTCTTGCCTATGCTACAAATATGGAACAACTTTAGGAAACCTTCTGCATTAGGAAAAACATTTCTGATATTAAAGTAATACTTCTATATTTACAGAATTCTATAAATTTCTAAGAAAATAATTTATATTATATCAAGAAATTACATCACTGCTTTTTTAAATATCTACTTCAATCAGACGCGAGAAAAATAAAGCTTTATTTTTTTAAAAAAGCAGAATTATTAGGTACTAGATCAGCAGAAGAAGTAATTTTATTAATACTCTTTTTGTTATAAAATACATTATACACTGAAGTGACAAAAGTCATGGGATAGCAATATGCAAATATACAGATGGCAGTAGTATCGCAGTGAAAAAGTATAAATGCGCAGTTCGTTTTCCAGAGCTTTCATTTGTGTTCAAGTTATTCATGTGAACAAGTTTTTCTTGATTTATGGCGGCACGACGAGAACTAACAGACTTTGAACGTTTAATGTTAGTGAATTCAACATTCCGAGATCCACAGTATCAAGAGTGTGCCGAGAGTATGAAATTTCAGGCATCATATCCCATCATGGACAGCGCAAATATGATCTTTATCTCAATTTTGTAGATTTCTATCAAATTTTTAACGAATTCATTCAGAGAAAGTCTGTCTATGCGAATAAAAAGAGCTAGTTGGTTAAAATTTGATGCAGAGATTTAGTAGTGTGAATATTTCTCAAATTAGAAATCGAATCCGTTAAGGTGTTGTCCATCTTCATTTCCTTAGGCATACTTAACGATAAGAAAAAATGCAACGACATGAACAGATGAAATTTAATAAGCAGTTTTAGTTCTTAATGTATAAATCTACATAAATTTTTAAACCAAATACATCAATGAATTGTCTGTTTGTCGATCTGTATATTGCATAAATATAAACATAATCAAAAATTCAAAGTCTTAGGCAAATGAAATTTGGTATTTATTGCTATTAAAATGTTAATTTGACGAATTTTAGTTTCAATGATTCATCAAAAGTTGTTCAAAAAGTATATTTCGTTTCCTTAACTTTGCTATAAAACACCAGAAACATATTGGCGAGATTCTGAAAAAAATATAACTGTTAAAAGTTCGCCATTCTTATGCGAGGAAGAGAATAGTATCTTTATTAGGAAGTATGCGAGAAAAATCTGGGGGTATCATTTCCACGGTTTTTAGATAATTTCTTAAACATAAAAAAGGTAAAGAAATCATTTTGCTTGTAGGCAGATATGATAAAAATAATTCAAAATTGAAATCTATTTTTATATTTGTGAATGAAGGGAAAATTGCAATTAAATGATTTATGCAATCTGCTTGACATAAATCTTGATTTATAATATTTTAAAATATTTCGATAATATTCTTCGAACAAGTAATTTTTTCTTCTACTGGATCAAAAACATTTATCTATCAAATAAAAAAAGCAAGTAGATATTTTAAGCATTAAAATTCTTTTTTCCCTTCGATCAATCTTTGTATTAGCTTGAATCTAGGATTAAACATATTTCTAGAAAGCGAAAGATTTTTTTTTAATTTTTATTATCAAAGGCTCAAAATACAAGTATTTTTTACCTAAATGAAATATAAATTCGTAGTAAACAAATACACCTTAATATACGTATTTTCCATAAATCCACGCATTTGTTTACGAACTAAATATCGCAAGCATTTGGGCAAATAATTATTAAAATAGCATGAATGTTTTAAGTTATCATATTTGATATGTATTTTTAAAGTCCTTGAAGAATTATTACTGGTGATCCTAGCATGCTTTAAGCGGCAAAGTCAAAATTTGTGCATTCAATTTGCTCTCCAAATTCATGAAAATTTAATTACCCTTAAAAACAGATTTTGTTTCCCTATTGATGGACAAATTCATACAAATACGTTTATAATGGTTAAGGAGTATACTTATCTTCATTTCTATCCGATTTCCCTCCAATATAATAGAGAAATTTTTAGTCAAAATGGCTCAAATAATTTGTCAGTTTAGATTGGTTTTAGTTATATAACGTCCCGTTTTTGAAGCAATGCTAGGTCTCTTTTGCGAAGGACTTTATAATTTTGAGTAGTGGTCAGACCGAACTTCCACTCCACACCAACGGATGTCGTTTGACTTCGGCGGATTTTATGTGCATCTGGCCCGCTTACACGGGTCTGATGGGGAATCGGTAGAATGGGCTCTCGAACTTGAAATCCTTCGATTCCAAAGCCGATATCTCATCACAAGGTCACTGCGGACCAAATAACTTTCCAGATATTTTCCAAAATAAGATGTCTGAGTGAAATGTCCTACATGTATGTGTCGGGCTTTACTAACACTTACTAATTACAGATTTATCCTTTCTATATCTCTTCTATATTTAAATGGTGTTAGTCTTACACACTTGAATTGAAATGCTATTCACCGATAGAGACATCCATGCTCTGCTAATAGACCTATATGCCGTGATTAGAGAATGGAGGGGAAGAAATTCGACTGTCCAGACTGCTTTTGGTAAAAGTCTCATTTATTTGATTATGTTAGTTTAATTTAGTCATCTTAGATTATGATGCAGTTCTCATATCACAAGACAATCATTTTTGAATCTCTTTATTTTTAACCATGGTTAGATAAAAGGATTCTTTCGCTAAACTTAAATACTAACCGAAGAACATTTTAGAATTCCCATTTTAATGCTACTAGACATTCTTTGGAGATGATCTTAAACTGTGTTTATATGACAGCAATGGATTTAAAGCACACCAGGACCTATGATGGCATTGAATTTTTAATAGGTTACTAACAATTTTAGGGGCATGACTCAATAAAAGCAATTCATTTAATTCCATTAGACTGAGGTCCTGCCTTGAAGTTATATAAAGAGAAGGAACCCTGCAGTGCTGTTAACAAAGACGCAGATTTCGAGGTCGATCTGCTTTAGACATTCCATCTGCATGCTTTCAGTTTTCACCAATCTGAAGAGATCAAAATTGCTAACTTTTAATTACAATACAAAGTTTAAACACTGTGATTCCAAAAGAAAATATTCAAATTCGAGAGTCCTGCATCCTAAGCAAAATCGAACGTAGACCTAAAAATAGAAGACTTTGCACTTCAATGAAACAAAATAATACATTTTTCTATTATTTGGCTTTATTCCATTGATGGTCAAATCTATTTAAACGCTCGAGTGATTTTACCAAGATCCTACTTTTCGAAATTAAGCCCCCATCGTGTGAAAATGAATGTAAAGCCACTGGACCTCAACGTCTTGAAATTCGCCGAAGCGTAACGCTAGAGATCTGGGAAGAGCAACAGAGAGAAATAGCGGAGATAAGAATTTTCATGGGATTAATTTTAGATATGGAAGTGAAGAACATTTTGCAACAAAACTAAAACTGATTCGATGATACTTATACTAATAACACTTTTCATTCCTTTCATTTAATCTCTTACATTACTTGCACTTCTGTTTTTAAAGCGATTAAGATATAAATAGCATAAGAATATGTGTCAGATGTAATTTACAAAATTCTATTGAAACGTATAAAATTTTGAAAGAATTAGAGCATTATCTCATTATTTATCTTGAGGAAAATCTCAAAATAATAGACACACTGACCAGTATTTGAATCTGCATTACTGCTCTTGCAGTTTATAGCTCCCACACCCCATATATATTTATATATATATATATAAATTAATTAACAAAATAAGCTAAGCAAAAAGTAACACAATCGGATCAAAACAATAATCAATAGAAAAAGAATCCGGTCTGAAAACTTTTAGTAGTTTAAAAACTTTTAGTAAAACTTTTCTGTAGTTTTACTTTTTATATATATTGTTTATATACTTTATATATATATATTTGTTTCAGTTGATGATATTTTTTAATGTTTTGCTTTGTTTTTGTCTTTTGCTGTTTAAATTGGTATATCTCTTTTGCCGTAATTTTCGGGGAATTTTCGGGTCACGAGGTGTCAATACTTTTGACCATTGTCCATCTATGCCTCACAGAAAAAATCCCTTATTTGGAATCCTTGACGAAGTTTTCAGGCCGGATTCTTTTTCTATTGATTATTGTTTTGATTCGGTTGTGTTCCTTTTTGCTTAGCTTATTTTGTTAATTAATTTAGATTTATTTATATTTTAGTTGTAGCTGCATTTGCGCTCTCCAAATACAATGATTGATTTAAAAACTTTTTTTAATTCTTAAACTTGTTTGAATCAGTAATGATTTTTAGTTTCGATTCCAGTTTTAGTTTCGTTTCCGTGGTTAGTACTGTTTCTGTTTCGTTTAAATGATTATTTGATTATAGTATTTTGGATCTGTTTCATTAATGGATTCTTTTTCATTTACCTTTCATTTTGTGAGCTTTTAGCGTGTAATTCTGAATTGAGTTTTAATTTCGATTTCGACCCAGTTGGTTTCATTAAAATTTTTGTTGACCAAAAAATGGGTTTTGATTGTTTTAATAATTTTATGATTGCACACACACACACACATATAATTTTTTATTCGTTTGAATTAAAGAATTAGTATTTATTTATTTTTATTTAAAATATAATTGATTTATATGTATTTATATACCTTTTTAATTATTGGGATTAAAGAACTATTATTTGCTCATTTATGAGAATCAGAATATTTTGAGTAAATTCTCAGTTGAGCCTTCAAATGTTTGTTGAGTAGCAGCAGAATTGAATAAAATTACTTCCTTTTAGGAAACGAAAACTACTTTTATACAATGCAGTTAGTAAAGAATATAACGTCCTTTTCTCATCCAGAATTTGAAAATTCCATATTCATTTTCTCTTTCCTCAATACTTCTAATGCTTTGCTTCATTTTTTTTTCAATGATTTTGCTTAAATTTATAAAAAATCGTTTGATTGATACAAGCGCAGACTTGTCGTCTGATACGTAAACAAACACTAATGGGTCAAAACAGCGACGAATCCTGTATGCGAAAGAGAGATTTCCATGGTAACCTGTGTAGTAATAGTGAGAGAAGGTGTTTATTTTTAACAATTGCTCCGTCGTCCGAGCAGATCGCTCCACTGACCAACATCGCACCGGCTGGGAGAGCTGCCATGCATCACCGCACCCGCTTCTCGAAAGTAATAGCTACAGAAATAACAGAAATGGGGAAATTTTTAGGGTCAAGCGGATAGAGAAGAAAAATAATTCTCATTTTCTCCTTCTTTTGTTCAACTATTCAGGCCTGCGAAGTGGAAAGGAATTGATTGTAAATGCCTTTTCATTTTTTTTTCTCATTAGTGTGAAAAGGCTGCATATTCATATACTTTTAGTCCAGGCATTATCATCACAACCTGAATCTTTTCTTGGAAAAAAAAAATCCTTAAAAATAGAAAGGAAACAGAGTAACTATAACCGTTAAATAATTATTCATGAATAAAATTTCTAGGAATACCTTACTTATTTACATGAAACTTTCCCTTTCTAACTCATTGATTTTACGAGTTTTCATTAAGGACGCTTTATAAATATGCTTTATGATTTTTTTAAATCACAATTTATCCTATGATTGCTAAGGAAGACTATTTTTTAACAGAAACATTCGTGTACAAAAAATATTTTTTCAGTCGCATTTTTTTAAATATAATTGTTAAAGAAGACTATTTTTTGATAGAAATATTCTCTTACTTTTTAGATTTACGTTTTCCTCCCTGACACATATCAATTTCTGACACATATCCCTATTCTCCCTCAAACCAATAGAAAAATTAAAGTTCAAAATAAAGACTCTTGTTGATTTTTGTGAATTATTCCAATTATCATAGTATTCGACGAGTTGAAAATTTATTACCATTACTGTCTAAGAATTTTTTTTAAAAAAAACACCAATTTCATAAGCAACTGTAAAAAGAACAGTATCTATCAGCCATCGACAAACTGTATCAAACCACCGAAGGAAAGAAGTAATAACATTCTACTTTCGAGCTCTAGTTTGAAAAATTCCATTTCGAACGAATCACCTTCTGATAACACTCCAGTTTGTTCTTTTTACAGTTCTTTCCCTCCTTCGGGCGCAATTATGCATGTGAGTCGGTAGCAACCACCTGCGAGAGGAACCTACTGACCTTATTTTAGATGGCTAAAAAATAAATATAAGAGGCCCCGAGGCCTTGTTTGAAGGTCGCAGGGGCCCCCCTGCCGCAGTACCGGTTCAAGCGCCGAAGCGAAAATGCGCTCAAAAGTGAGAACGCAAATATTGAATTTCTCAAGACACGGTTTCGTCAGCGAAACGAATCTGTTTGCTAGCTATTTCATAATGTTTGGAGATCATATTTGGTTTAAGAAAAAGTTAAGACTCTATTCAATGACATTGTTTTTCAACTATTTATATATCATTAATTAATGGCTTTGTACCATTATATACCATTAATTAATGACTTAGAATATCGAAATAAATTGAAGCAAATATCCCAAGACTAAAGAGAGAAAGGGAATTAAGAAAAAGAATTGTGCAATAAAAACATCAACGTACAACTTATCTTCAAGAATTTGCTTCGTTTATGATGCCACAAAATTGAAAAAGTGACGTAGAACGTAGTCTTTATTTTCTTCAGATATGGCAATTTGTCATTAATTGCATTTTTTATGCAACATGTTTAACACTAGATTGTCTAAGGCAGTCATTTTGACTGCTTTTCAATTTCAGTTAGAAAAACAATTGTGTATATAATGGCACAGCTTCTTAGAATTTTGTGACTTTTTGTACAACATATAAATGCGTTTATTAATCATTGTAGTTGCCTCCCCTTCTCTTTCATTTCCGGTATATATATGTGTTATACCTATATTGCCTAAAATCAGTCATTTTGACTACTTGGAAAATTTTAAATCAAATGACTTTTATTATTGAATAGAGTAAATTTCTTATATGAAATCGGAGCCAATCTGATTATATGAAATCACATCGGCTTCGATTTTATATAACAGTTTATATATTTTTTGATTACCGTCACTTGTTCGTTACTTGTTATTCGAATATTTATACCAGACCTGCCCACGCATTTCATTCCCCTTGAATGCGTAATAATTTTATAACGAAATAAAATTTGGAGTTGATATCACGGATCAAATAGCAAGAAAATATACCGTAAAATCGAGATCTTGTAGATGGTCACGCCAAATATTTTTCAATATTTTAGATTTGGCTGCTATAAATGCTTGGATCCTTTACAAAGAAGCAACGAGAATTCAAATACAACGAAAACAGTTCTTGTTCCAATTAGCAGAACAGCTGTCCACCGATTACAGTGCTGCAAGACAGAAAATGAGGACCCACAAACATCAAATACAACATATTCTAACAAACGAAAATTTTGTCAAGTACGACTTTGCAACAAAAACAAATAATATATGTGAAAAATGTCAAAAGTATGTTTGCGGAAGATGCACACATAAAAAGATTTCAACTTATATTTGCTTAAAATGTACAAATAATGAATAAATTATTTGTTGTTCCAAATGAAGTAATTTTTTTTATTGTTTATACTTACTAATAACTTCCTATATGTCTATAGATAGTATAAGAAATATTAAAAATTAATTTTAAACAAATTTCTTTGCACATTAGTTATTCTTTCACAGTGCAGTCATTTTGACTGCTTTAGGGCAATATAGGTGTACACAAAGTCTCCGTCTTTCAAGTGTTAAAACAAAAAAATATAACTGTAAGCTTTTGAAGTAAAAAGTTCAAGCAATATGATTAATTAATACTTTAAGGTAGAATATCGAAAGGAATTTACGATTCATGGAACATATATTCCCAAGAATAAAAAAGAGTGGAGAATCAACAAAACAAAACAAAAACCTGGTGAAATAAAGACAATCACGCAGAAATATCTCTAAGAATTCACTTCATTTATGATGCAAAAAAGTAAAAAAAAAAAAAAAAAATGATGAATGTAATCTTCATTTCCTTTAGATATGACAATTTGTTACATAGCATTTAAGTTATGATTAAAGGGAAAATTATATAATAATCTTTTCAAGAAGAAAGTTTCAAAAGCTAAAAGAATTTTCAATTCATTGTAATAGTTTACAGTATGTGACATGTCGAACAGATATTTTATAAAATTTCTCTTGCCATTTCAATGTCATTAACTATTCGGAAAAGTAGTCAAAAGTTTATATTGTATTCGAGCAGTACTAGAAAAATTCTATTATCTCCGAATATAAGAAAGCAATTTTAAATTTCCAACTAAAAAATTTGATATTATCGTGGTATTTAATTATATTAGGATTTAAAGTGGAAACACATATAAGTATTCATATATAGGAAGATATTTTAATAATTAATATCTGAAAGGTCAAGTTTTAAAATCGTTTTTTCTGAGAAAATATTTTGGTACGAATCAGATACTGATTACATACGAATATTTTTCAATCTTACCTACATATGAACTGGGCATTTAAATGCAAGAAAAAAAAATCACCAAGGCATTTAGTTTAGCATGTTATTCGACGCAATCGACTATATTACAGATTTTATTTTATAGTTTATCTATAATTACTTATATTTTTGAACTTAATTTAGATTTATAATGGCAAAATCAGGTCCGAGATGGCTATGGACATCACTATATGATGTCAGCATGAGAGCAGATAGAAAAAAGACTTTAATACTTAGTTATAACATTTTTTCTCTCTGTATGTGTGTTACGTCACGAAAGCAAAAGTATTAGGAAAGACTCCTATAGAGATAAGCTTAAAAAGCAAAATTATTAAATCTAAATGCATAAGAAAAAAATTGAAGTAAAAAGCGCAACTCGAATCGAGAACCCGGAACATATGCCATTCATGTTATTATGACCGCTATACCACCATTCGAAGCGGAAGTATAATATATTTATTCTTGTAATTAGTTGAAGAAAATATTTGTGTTGTGTGTGTAAAATCTCGTTTTATATTTAGGATCTATTTATCTAATAATCTATCTTATTAAATTATCCATTCCTATTTTTCAACTATTAGTAGAGAAGAAAATTATATTGTGGAAGGTGATGTTGGATCAGAATAGAACCTGGGACCTTTGGATTATAAGGCCGATAACATAACCACAGGATAAAAGCATGCTCATCTCCCGTAGTTGTTATCTGTCTTATTAAGATATCACCACAATATAATTAAAAAATAGATGTCATAAATCATATAATAATATGATGCAGGGAAGTCACTTATGCATCATAAATTAGAGAGCCTCAAATCAAGCGGTAACTAAGTGTTAATATTTTATTAACATGCTTATGGAAAAAGGCCGATTACTTGATTTAATCCTTATTAAGTTAATAGGTTCAGGAAAGAGCTTTCAAAATCTGTGATGCCAGATCAGGAAGTGAATTCTAGTGGAATTATTCCAAAATTATTAGGAAAATATGTTTTCTTTTCTGACGCTTCACTTATAATGGCAATGTACCGTAGGACAAGATTATGATGCCTGAACGTTCGAAAGAAACGTCTTCTGGATGTTGAAAAGATAATTAAATAATGTACCCGACGTTTATGCGATTTTAAGATATGTCGGACAAGCGAGCAAGATCATGCTCAAATGAGCACGGTAACAGAACGTGTAATAGGACAAATTTACATACGCTAAACACGTTGCTCAGTTGCTAGATAATGCACAAAACATGATACAAATTGAGTCAATGAAGTAAATCTGTTTAGTTTCCAATTTTAAAATATTTCGCACGCTGTTTTGCTTGACGCAATGACTATTTATTATGTCTCAGGAAGATTTCAAAGAAATAATAAAGATTTCAGCAAGGAATTTGGATTTGATCGTTGAATTTTTGCTTTTATTAGTTAACTATAGTTCCTAAAATAGATAATGCTTGAGTAAAATCGAAGTAATCTTATAGACTAAAAACTAGAAACTGTAAAATGTTTGCTATATTTAAAATTTGATATCAAAGCTAAATATATCGTGATCCTAAAAATAATTAAAACATATTTATTAATAAGAAAACCTGGAATCATTAAAAACACTCCCAGAAGATACTATTTTTGATTAATTATTAAATATTGAAGCGCCTTTAGTGGCAATCAAGAATATTGATTAAATCTCATAAAATCTCATATGCACACGTGAAAGTAGTCTTAAGCAACAAATTGTGGTATTAAAGTAACATGACATTACTTCAGAATTAATAATCTTCGCACCCGTTCATTTTATTGCTTGCACGAAATTTTTTAATGGAGTCAAGTCCCATGGCATCATAAAGTCATCCGTATTTAAAGTTGCAGTAATTTATACCAAATTGTGCTTTTTTTTTTTTTTGCTGTAATATAATTTTATTTTTCTGATATCTCATGGTCACTCTTTCTTAGAGTTTAGAGATGTAAAAAGATCATGGGAATAAATATTTGTTGAAACAATGAAAACAGTTTGAATTTTGGTGCATCAATAAAAACTACTTCTAAAATGTTAAGCAAAAGCTATCCTTAAGAAATTATCAAAATTTTGAAAAAAAAATTGTATGGTAATTATTTTAATATAATTAAAAATATTATTTTTTGAATTTTAAAATGTAAAATGTAAAAATTTGTTTCGTGGACTTATTTTTAAAGAATTATTGCAGGAAAAATATTAGATATTTGCTTGGTTTTAATCAGTTAAAATTCGCTACAAAATGTACATTCCCAAAGTATTTCTGTGCCAAATTTGGTAGTTCTACGTCAAATGATCCCTAAACTGTCTACACATATGCTCAAACAAATATAAGCCAATAAATATTTTTTTAAAAACTCACCTCGTACTTTTTAAAATTTATGCACTTACATACCTTCAACTACTGCCTACCTATAAATGTTGGTAAATATTGCGACATTTCCATCGTCTTTTCTTTTTTAGGTATGTTAAAGAATATAGATTCAAGAGGATTTGAAACATATTTATCATATTATTAATTTTTGTAATTTTGTTTTAATTACTTCATTTTTTGATTTATATTCATTCATTTCTTTATTTAAGACTAGCCGCCTTTGGCGACCAGCTGGTTCGCCATGAGTAAAGCGTTCTAAAATTTTCAATTAAATCACATATTCATTAGCCTAGAAGTAATTCCGGGCATTGATTGACCTGAAATTAATCTTTAAGATGATGGACGGAAAGTTCTAAAAGTACACCTTTTCCTAATAATATTCTTTAATTTTATAAATCAGTCAGTTTGAACCATCGGTTATGCTTCCAAAATATTTTTAAAAAATTTCGATGATGTTGCCAAAATATTAAATATGTTTTTTTAAAGAATACAGATATTGCAAACGATTACATAAATATGCCATTAAGTCGGGAATTCAATGCATATCCTGTCTAAATTCAATCAGGTTTACTGTAAATAAAGTAGATTTATTGAGTTAATTATATAGATATTGCAAAGGATTATAGAAACCTTTGCTTTGCATTTATTTTTTATAGAAAATATCACATTTTATATTGCTTGTATTTTATCCAGTCACGTGCTGAAAGTTGCATTTCTTTAGATTTATTTTGCGATGATAATTTTTTTTATTTGAACTTCAGGCATTCTTTTATTTTATCCAGTCACGTGCTAAAAAAACATGGTTAAAATATTTCTTTAAAAATTCGCTAAAAATAGAAGCTGAAGTTATACATTAAAACACTGATACCATTAGAAGGCTAATTTTTTAATCTTTAAATTGATGTAAAAATCATGTTTGTGCGGTCATATTTTCGGAAGTTATAGCTGAAAAACGTCGAAATTTCGCTTAAATTTTAATTAATTCAAATTCTAATTAAAAATTCGAAAAAAGGGCTCCGAGGTGCACATTCCCAAGCTCCAAGGTATACATGTACCAAATTTGGTAGCTGTAGGTCCAACGGTCTGACCTGTAGAGCGCCAACACACACACACACATTGAGCTTTATTATAAGTATAGATATCGATTACTTGATTCGTATCTAGGAGAAAATATAAGGATACATTTAAAAGAATTCGGACAATTTATGTTCTCATAATACGTATTAAACATCACGAGCCGATTTAGTTACGAAGTTCATCCCTTTCTTGTAAGCGGGAAAAGCATATGAGGTTCCGTGGCAGAGTGAGACAACGGAATATTAAATATTACGTGCAGTTATATTTGTCACATAATTATAATATGATGAGAATAAACTCCATTATGTGTCTTAGAATGATTACGTTTTTAGAACAAATTTCTAACGAGTTGGCAAATTAATAGTAAGTGTTTCCATTCACAACATTTTTCTCACATAAAATTATCATCACAAAAAATTTGCCTAAAAATCAAATTAAGATTTACAACTATGTAAAATATCAAGACATTTTACCTTCTTTGATTTCAGAATTTCAATTCTCTATGTCTGCCTCTTCAAGATTCATTGCTGCACAAAATTATCGAGGGAAAGAAATAAGCCATTAGGTATATTTTATCTGTTTTTAATAAGCCCATCAAAACCCGTTTCTGGCTCATATTTTTGTTTATCTTAAAACTTCTTTTAAAAAGTAATACAACGAATCAGTGGTTTTCCTCATTGAGAATGCATTCTCAGAGCTGCCTTTGAAGTGTAAGAATGGCCGTACAGGAAAGATAGCACAGTTTTGGAAACTCATAAGGAAGTAATTGTTGGTTAGCAGAAATGTGCGATTATCGAAAGAAAAACAAATAATGTATGTAAATTTTATGACCTTAAATCTAAAATCACCTACAGGCGAATGAATTCACAATTTTTTTTAATGACGCATCTGTTAAATGATTTATATGCAAATGACTAACATCATTTGTTGTAATATTATGAATTTTTTTCAATAATTAAATGGTAGACAACATTTGAAAATGTTGTCTACCATTTGTATGAAGAAATTAAAATGTGTGTTTTAATTTAAAGTAACCTACAGTTAGTCGACATAATGAAGACTTTACCTAGCGTTTGAAAAAAAAAAAGGAAATTTATTTCGTATTCGTAGTAAAGAGAAAATATAATAACTGTCAAAAAATTCTAATTCATGATTTTGGCAAATTTTCGGGTTTCAGAAAAACACATTTTTGGGAAATGTCCAACTGCCTGTCTGTCTGAGACAAAGATAACTCAAAAACACTTTGAGCTAGACGATAGAAATTTCCTATACGGTCCTTACACTATATTTGCTGATTGTTGACAAGTTTTGACTAAAATCTGTTCAGGAGAAGTCCAGCTGTACAAATATAAATTAACACGATAACTACAAAATGAAGACAACTAGATAATTAAAATTCAGTACACAGATTTAACATCTATAGTGTACCTGTCAAATTTTAAGCCAAATCCAGCTATGGGTCGACTGTTTGTTGGTCTAGTATTCATTACATCAATTATTCACAGCATTATTCAAATCCTGTAAATATGACAATTCAAAAACAGCGACCTTAAATCTATCAAATGAGGTATGGTATTTTGTAACTACAAGTTCAGTTTTGTGTCAAATCTTTGTTTCAATCGAACTGAGGAAAACGTGTCTAAAGCAAAACTTCAATTTTCGGATACTATTAATCGTCAAATAACTCGCCAAGGATGGCACGATAAATTCATTAAAAATGCTAAATTCACTCCAAAAGTAACTATTATACTCCAATGTCATGCAAAGCGTTATTTGGCGAGACAAGTTTGTTAGAGAATATACGATAAAGTTTTGAAGAATTCCTGTTACTTCTGTTAGTTGGATAAATTCAATACAAAGGATCGTTGGATAAATTCAACACAAAAGGTAGTTGGATAAATTCATGTAACGGAAGGCAGTAAGACAACGTACATCTTATTATCCCTCAGAAAATTTCTTGTGCAATATTACTACACTGTTTCATTGAAACAAGAGCATTAAAAATTGCATTAAGCAATTTCTAAAATAATTCTTTAAAAATACTTTGAAATATTATTTGAAGCTTGATAATCAGTACTCAAAACCCAAAACTTCTTTTGAATTTAACCAACAGACAGTATTATTTAAAAACATCATTAAAAGAATCTTAATATAAATGGAACATAAATTTCACAGCTCATTTATTTACGACATATAAAAGAAATGTAAATTTCGAAAGCTTTTCTATTTCTGTCTGGACCACTCACTGTGGAAACACGTCTAATTAACCTCGGAGCTGTAATGTGTGACAGACACAACTACTTTTAGGACACGATGTATTCAGATATCTTTTGCCAGATTGTATCACTTAAATCTGAAACCGCAAGGGAAGGGAATCATTACCCCCCCCCCCCACACACACACATTTTGGCCGAGCTTTTTGCGGAGAAAAGATCTTTTCCCGAGTTCCGGTTCCGAATTGAGGCTTGCGAACGCAGGAGGGAAGTCCTCTCGGAATTCTCGAAACTGTGTCTCTGAAAAATCGAGGTTATGTTCTCCGCGTCATTCAAGTTCAAGGTTGCCGAGGTGGTGAGACATACTGTGAATCAGAAGTGCAAAATGCGGACCTCGCGGCACTCCTAGAATGAGTCGGAAGTTTTTAATTATTTAATGAAGATAGATCCATTAATAGATAAAAAGAAATTATCCATTAATAGATAATTAGGATCGAACTCATAAATCTTGGAACAAAGTGGTTAGAATTGAAGTATCTGTTCCGATTATTGAGAAGGGAGGGTCGGATTTAGTTTAGTTATACTTAATCTCCTTTTGAAGAAATACGAAAGCTATTTTGGTACGGATCTCGGAATTTTGAATTATTGTTGGATAATGAGGACGACACAGCAAATACTTCTAACTTCTTATTTGTATTAATGGACTCGGGGGGGGGGGGGGGTATTTGGCCCCGACGAATTTAATATTTACTTGAGTCGATGTTTACAGGGTGGTTCTTTTCACCTCAGTATATTCGATTCAGTTTTAGTTATTCAAGTTTTCAACACTGGCTATTCGGTACTGAAATCGAGACCTTACCAGCAAACCATTGTAACCCAGGGGAAAAAACCTCATGGTTATAAGAATTTCAAATTTCAATTATATGTATTTCAAAACGCAGGAAAAAGAATGGGGAAGACAGAGTAATATTCCCAATAAATGTAATTATCAGCGAAATGATTCATTATCGAATAATTCACCCGCAATAGAGATGTAGGTAGTGAATGCCAATTATAAATGAATGTAAAAATTATATTAATTCTACTTTTAAAAAGTTATTTTAAACAATTAAAGTCTTGATATTTTTCTTTCTCTATCACTTTTATTTATTTGTATTTATCCGTTCTCATGAACGAGATTTAATGTTCTTATGACATTAATGATATGAATTGTGTGTATGCGGGCACGAGTTTAGTATGTAGATACATACGTATGTTTGTTTCACATCTTCTACTAAACAACAAGGCTGATTTCAATCAAACTTTGTACTTTTATTCTTTAAGATAGGAATAAGAATGTTGTCGACTTTTGAAAGTGCAAAAGTTAATTTCTTTATTAAGTTAATATTTAATTAACAAAAATTTTACCGATTAATTACAATAATATTGAGACCTACTGGAAATATTTTAATGCTATCTTAAAAATAAATCTTTTGAAATTTCAGTTATATCAGTTTCATCGTTCCATACTTTTTCTTTCAATTGTTGCTAATATAAAAAAATTAAAGGCATAAAATTAATGTTGTCTTTGAAGTACTCTACTAGCTATTTATTTATTTCAAATTAACTATTAATAAACAATGTCTACAAATAGACATAAATCAATCACTCAAACAAAGACAAGAAAAGTAAAAACTTTGTGAGCAAATGAAACATGAGTGCTAGCGGTTGGTTCAAGAAGTTAAGTCAAAATAGTTTTTCTCCACAGATATTTTGGAGAAGAGTATTAAAAATAATTTAAATTTATTAAATCAAAATAAAAAATAAGGCTTCAGCGGTATCAATTATATTTTTATGCAAATTTTCTTTCAAGTGTTATTAATTATTTAACAAAATTAATGTTGACGGTCTTGAAGTTAGAAAACTGCTGATTAACTGCTCGAATTACCCTATCACTATTTTTTAGAATTTGTCTTTTATTTTACACTTATCTTCTGATATCATTTATAATGTCAATGTATAACAATTTAATAATGCGTACAAGCAAATATATATAATGCGTACAAGCACAGTTATCGTTTGAATATTCTTATCTTTTGGATAAGAATATTCAAAAGATAACTGTGTCATATAAAAACAAATAAAGAATTATGCAAAATTCAAAATGAATAGTTGAAATAGGTGTCATGGAAGGCAAATTATTCAAAACTTTAAGGATTTCTTGAATAAACAGATTTTGTCAACATTTATTTTTTTTCCTGTTGATGTAGCAAATTGTATCATGTCAAGTATATATTTTGATATAACAATTCATTGAATTTGTCACAGTTTCTATAACTAGATTTTAAACAGTGCTCAATCCCAGTCATAGGTGGTAAAAACTTTTTGGAACAATGCCCTGTCAATCAAATCGATTTTAAACAATTTTTAAATAATATACGTTTATACTTATTGTGACATCAGATTATAATGTAATTCTATTCTTTAAAAAAGATTTGAAAATTTTAGATAAAACGAGTCTTACATTGTTGAGATGTACAAATCAAAGAATAACCTGTATTTTAGTTTGAGAATGGTGATTCGTTTGCAACTGTTAAAGAAATTTTTCAAATAATCAAAAAAAAAATTTTTTTTAACAATTGTCCTATGATTTCTCCAAATATTTTATTTTTCCCCAACTATTTTAGGCTTTAAGAATTCATTAAATTGACCTAAATTTCGCTGTTTGAGAAAACGATAATATAAGAGGTGAGTTTTCACAGGAAACGAGAGCAATGAAAAGCGTGGGAACACAGATTTACTGGTAAAATCAGCAGCTGTGTGAAATATTTTTGATTGAACTATTATTGAAACTGAGTCATTGACCGATAGTGAATTAAAAATTAACAAAATTATCGATTTGATTACTATTTTTAAATATTTAATTTATTCGTGAAATTGGGAACTGTAGACATTTATTTTCTGAATCCATTGTAATAACTTACACATCACGATGCTTCGCAAAACAGTTTCAGTTTGAAACTTTTCCATCTTATTTTGAATTCTGTTTACGAAATAACTCCTTTTTATTTTGTACTATGAAAATACAATATACTTATTGCATTTTTATAGTTCAAACTCTGTCTGATTCGCACGAAGGAGGTAAGTAACTAGATTCTTTTTATCTTAGTTTAAACAATCATCTACAGTTTTCATGCATAACTTATATTTATTTAGTTTTAAAGAGGTAGTATTATTGATACTTTAGTTTTAGAGAGGTAGTATGATTGATACTTTAG
>JAPMOQ010060747.1:233445-261923 GCA_026543055.1 Argiope trifasciata
CAGCAACTATATATATATATATATATATATATATATATAGTTGCTGGAATTATACTTGTACGTATATTAAAAGCTTTTTTTGTAATATCTAATCATTTTTTTAAAATTTGGCCTAAATTTTACAAATAATATTAAAGGTTTTTCAAATCTTTTAATATTTTTTATAGCTTGTGCATGAATAAGAGCAGCTTGAAATCTCAAAATTCAGTTTGCACTTTGCTATACTATGATTAATTATAGGAAGCACGTGAATAATTAGAAAACTTACTGCGTATACTTTTAATTAGCAAAAATTGATACACCTTCGAGAAACTTAATAAGCGGTCATTGTTAAAAATCTGTTTTCAGTAAAATATAATAATATTCTTGGCTGCTTTCGCTAAAAACAAACAGATACAAAAAAAATATTTATTTTTGATCATACAGATATACGGCGCACTTGGTAATTAATACACATTTATAATCTTAGGTAAACGAATAAAACAATATAAATTTTTAGAAGCGAAGTATCTAGAAAAAAAGCATTTTTTATAGCTTAAAACTCTTTATCTTATATGAGTAAATTATATTTTTACGTCGACACCATGGCATTTGGGTGTTTGCAGTAAATTTTAGCTGTCATCGTCAATTTCGTTACCAGTTATTGCTGAATCTTTGAGGTATATGATTGTTAAAGAAAAAATAATGAACTAAGAGTATTTTTTTCATCATAAAATTGATTTCAAAATTATTCTGTAACCAAACATAAATAAAAATTGCATTTAAATAATTTAGAATTCTTTTTTTTCTTTCAATATTTTATGAGTACAAATTATCATATCATTTATACAACTTCAATAGAAGAGCAAAAAGCACACAGTGTTTAATTTATTATAATAAAACAATTTATCTTTTCATAAAATTTTTTAGAAAATAGACAGCATTAATTTTTTTAAAGTTAAAAATTCTCTGTACTGAACAATCTACCAATCTTAATCACAATAGCTTCAACATATAATATATACAATTTTTTCCTCTTTTTATCGTCAGTTATTAAAGAGCATTACTAAATACATATAAAAACATCATAAATTATTAAACTTCTTATAATAAGTTATTTAAGTTTCCAATGGGTATTAAAATAGGATAAAGCGTAAACAGGATTTGCATAAAAATTTATACAGTTTGTAATCCTCCTAAGAGTTTAATAAACATCATGACTAACACAGTAATTGAATTACTGCATTAAGTAAGTTGAGAAAAGTTTTTATTGAATAGTTTTCATCATAATTTATTTTGAAACTTTAAAAATCATTTGCTTCCTTAAATTTTGAAGTGGCTTTTTAACAATAAGCTTTCTTACCACGGTCTTCTCTTCTAATGACTTTCTATATTGCTTTTAATAGGGATATTTTAATCAATTGGAATTCTTTCATAAATACTATCTTTAATATTTATTCTTGGTAATACTTTTCTCTTATCATGGAAGGTAGGCAGAAGGAGAAGAATGTCTTTAATTCTTGTTTTGATCTGTTTATTTTTTTTCATCCTTTTCAACCCATACGTCAATGAATAATCTATCTGAATAAGAGTTCAACTTTTTTAAAGTTAGATATTTGTAAATTTCAAAATTGGAAGCTTTTAATATTTCCGCATGGTTAAAGGAATTATTGAAATCTAAAAGAAAATTTAAGATTTATTTAATTGAGAAAAATTAAACAGGTCAACGAAACAGAGTTTCACTTCTATATGCTTGATAACCATTGATGTGTGGCAAAATTTCTCCTTAATTTCTTGTTTAATAGCTTTTTAATTAAAAATAAATTAATTAAAAAGGTTGACGTTTTAGCCAATCTTTCTTTTTAATAAAACGCTCTATTTAAACGCTTTATTCCTAATCAGGTAAATTTAAATATACGTTTAAAGAATCACAACATGGTAATTTATATCAATTACAAATCCGAATGTCAATATAAAGATAACTTCTGCTTCTGGAATCTGACCTTTATCAGACTGGTAATAAGAATCTCCAATACGGATACGGCAGAAGAAACATCTCTTCGGTATGTGTTGGTTATATGTTTACGAAAACAGCACAAACCAGTTGGTTGCCAGTGGAAAGTAGGGTTGAAAAGATAACTCCGGGCGTTGGTTATCTAATTATATATTCTATATGCCACCAAAGATCTCCACTGCTCTAGAGTGCATGTTAAAGTACCAAATTCTCGCATTCATTCAAGAGTTGTGAATCTGTAGACGTAATTCAACCTGAATTATATGATGGGAATTATTTCAGTTTGATGTGAGAATGTGTAGTAAAGTCCTTCGTCCGTGAAACAGTTGCACTTATTTCTAGCCATTGACTGATGGACGAAAATAATCTAATGTGGACCTGAAGGCGATTATTCTCGCGAAATAGTTTTGTCAGAGCTAGTTCCATAGTGTGTTATTTCGGTATTTTGTTGTTGGCGATTCGTATAATTTTTTTTTCTTGAGTGTCTTTCCCATGTAGAACAAATGATGAAGTTCGGGATTATATTTTTATTGTTTGCATGCTCTAAAAATGAATGTCGTGTTCTCTCATCTTTCTGTCATTTATACTCATTCTTTTGATCAATCTAGTTTCAAATTTATTGATTGTATTTTATAAAAGATAATTTTCATTTATCAATTATTAAAAAAATTATAAATTCAAATTGAATAGAGAGATTATAAATGGCTATAACCATTTAATGAAAAAGAATTTATCGATAAGATTAACACAGAATGTAGACGGTATTTTAAAATTTTATATACAATACGTCACAGATGTCCGATGTGACTTCCCTTGATCACACAAAAGTGGAGAAGCCTTACAATGTAATTGATCATGAACATAACTCGACGAAAGTTACTCTATTTTGCGCGATCTCCTCATGCAAGTTTTACGGTCATTTTTTTTCTTCTGTGAGAGAAGTATTACATCAAATTTACCTTGACATGTTTGAGGTATGTTTAATACCACAGCTATATACTGATTCCACGGATTACATCTTTCAGCAAGATGGCGTAAAATGGACCCCAAGAGAAGTGTCATAGAACATATAAGATATATCAATACAAAATTATTAAGCTCTCTTTATATTCTGTGTTAGTCTTACTGATAAATTACTTTTCATTAAAATAGTTATAGCCGTTTGTATAGCCTATTCATTTTGAATCCCTCTATATAATCAATGGAGGCAGCTCCAAGACAAATGTGAATCAACTCGAGAAAGTGCAATCATTGTATCATTTTTAGTGAAAAAAAATTGTTATAACAGACAAACTCCCTTTCATAAATTTGAGAGAAATAAAAATATCACGATACAAACAGATTGTGACATTTTTGGACAATAGTTGCTGCTTGATTCTTAGTGAAAGTAATGACTTTTAGTAACTTGACAATAGAGGTTACGAGAAAAGGTCAGTTATGAAAGTTTTATCATATTTACCATCACAGAGTAAATTGTGAAACGATAAGAGAGCATAGAAAGTTAAGGATGTTCTTATTTAATCGAAAGTGCTATCGTCATGAGTTCAAGTTACAATAATGCTAAAATAATTGACAAAATCCTGTTGCGTTGAGTATTCCCTAAGCTTCACAGAATAATGTTGAAAAGGCCGCATACGAGTTTACATATTTTGCTGAAGTTACATGTCAAATTCACTTTACGAAATTCTTTTCTTTTTAAACAAAATTCAAAAAGGAAAAATACTTTACTTTAAAAAAAATTTAACTTACACACCTAAGTTTTCATTTTTTTAAAAAGAATTATGCCTATGTGTCTGTTTCTTCATGATTTGGGGAGCCTTATTAAAAAACGCAGCTAATTTAGGAGGCAAAATTTGACATGTAATTATTAAGAAAAAGAGTTCATAAGGTTTCCGGAGCAAATCCGAAAACAAAAGAGCTTAACAAAAACCCATAAATGATATAATTTAATTATTGCATATTTGGCACAATCAACTTTTTCACAAAAAATGTTCTTAACATACACATTTCGATTTAAGAATTAAATTAAAACATAACAGATATACGTTTATTATTTACTTTATGTTATCACCATCTAAATGAAATATACATTTTTGCCTATTGTTTTCTCCACATGTTAAACGACGCTCGAAATGAAAACATTAAATGCATTTAATGTCCCCGTTAAGTTTTAACGGTTACAATTTAAAATAAATTGTTAATCAATAGGAAAAGATTATAAAAACGTATTATAACAGAAAAGCCGTCTTGACTGAAAATATAATCTAATTTCAAGATGAAGTGAAGCATTTTTCGTTAAATATATTTTAAGAAACTGTAACTGGAAGTCTAAAAAATTATGAAATCATTAAATATCAAACAAGTCATCAAATCATAAGTGATAAATGATTATTTTATATGCTTTTAGGAAATTTTTATTGAAGCTTTTATCCAGTAATATTGAGATTATATAACAAACTTATATTAATTCAATACTATTGGTTGAGTTTATATAAGTTTGTATAATAATAAATGATGGACCATAAATGTGAAATGTGTTCTTTTGTAAAAGCATAAACGTAAGTTGTGAGAAAACATAGCTGGTTGATCTTTAGCTCTTATTTTAAGCAGTGGAAATTCTTTTCAGTATAGACTGCTTCTATGAAAATGTTTTTTTATAAACAAATTTCAAAAATCAAAACAGTAAAACTTCAGTTATTAGGATTAATAGAGACCAACACCTTGGATAAGCGAAAACCTGTCTAATAGAGGCCAAATTTTAAATAAAAGCTACTTTTAGCTTTCATAGTAAGTTTTCAAATACAACCATATACTAGTACTTTAACAAATTATTAGTTGTCAAAATTTGTTCGTGCATTTTTTAGAATTTATCTAATTATCCGATGCAACTTCTCATCACACTAGTTTTGATACTTGGATACTTGGGGATACTTGGGGATACTTGGATGTTATTGATGTTTTTTGTTTATATAATATGTTTGATAAGAGTTAAATTAAAAATTAAATTGAGTTAAATAATTAATTCTGATAAGTGAATTCGGGTATGTTATTGAGTTCTGTCAAATTGCACCCCCCCCCCCCGAAAAAATTAAATTAATTCCTCAATATTTGTCCAACTTAACAAAACGAAACATTGACATATTTATGGTATTATTCTTTCTTTCCCAATAAATTGCATGGTATTTAATACATTACTATAATAAAGTTATAGTAATATATTATCAATAATAGAGGTTTTGCCGAAAATAAACAATTAAAATAAATAAAGACAAATAAAAATATTGAACAAAATTGAATCATATTGCTAAAAAAATGCATCTAAAAGCTCTATTATATGGTCTGAATTAATTATTAGATTTAGTTTATTATTTGGGCAAGTGCATTACTCCAAAGAATTTTTCTAAAATTTTCCATTTATTGAATTTTGCTTTAACAACTTAATTGAGCTGCTCGAATATGATTCGTCTATTAAATTATGGTAATTTTAAACTCGTCTAAAATTCAGTTATCTGTAAACATTATAATATGATACGAAAGTGGATAGTACCTCATAAATATTTCAACTGTTCTGTGGACATATAATTGAATCAAAGTGAAGACATCAGAATAGAACTCTTTATACGTTACGTTATTATACGTTATAGGATTATACGTTAATTATACGTTATTGGATTAACATTTATCATCAAATTTTTATCATGTTCTTAACAAAAATGTTAAATATTTCATGTTTTTCTACAGGTTCTTGTAATTGCCTTTTTTTGTTGGACGTTTATATTTTCAACAATAAAGCTATGAATTTTCAGAAAATAATACATAAAATAATATTATAACAATAATACAATTTTATCTTAGATAAGAAATCGTGCATATCAAATATTTGTTTAGTCAAAATATTCCTCAATTAACCCTCAAATATTCGTTTAATTTAAAATCATATTAAAATTTTTTTTATTTATATACCTATTACTAAATTTTGCAATTGTACCTTTTCATTTGCAATATTTTAATTTTCTACTGTTTTATTATTCGCGTTTTTAATTAATTAAAGATCGAAATTATTTCATACACTAGGATAACAATATTAACCAGTTTTCATTCTTTAGGCAATAATCAAACTTTGTAGAAGTAATTATTTTCGTTTAGTAAAACTCTTATTACTTTTAAAAGAAAGGAAAAAAAGTTTAAAGTCAAGAAATAATTAGCGACACAAAAATTAAATGGCTTGAAAAAAATTTTCTCGATATAAATTTGTTATGCAATTCAGTTATTATTTATTTGCTAAAATTGAACTCGGACCTTTCTCTCGGTAATTATTATTTAAAAATATTAAGATTTATTACTTTTATAAAATAGATTTTAAACTTCAAGAATTCTTTAAAATATATTAAGTAGATCCAATAAACTATAAGATGTTTTATATTATGCTCCTAGGCATTTCTACTATTTTAGTTCGTAAATTTAACTAATATTTATTTTAAGGGATATTATAAAACATTTCTAACTATCTCCATGGAAAAAAATAACACTTTTTTTTTCTTCCTTGTATATTCGTAATTTTTCGTAATTAACTGAGCTTCCCTTGGCAGGGTATTTTCCCCCCAGTACAAAATTTTTTTTCGAAGAAAATATTTTGATACGAATCACATACTGATTACGTAGGAATATTTTTTAATTTTTTTTCCTATATATGAACAGATTATTTAAATAAAGAAAAATCATGAATACGCTTAGTTTAACCTGTTATTCGAAACAGTCTGCTATATTACTTACATTTTTAAACTTACGCTCAGTTTTACCACAGTGAAATCGGGTGCAAGACTATGCTATACGACATTGACAGCACCAGAGAAAGTAGAAAAGGTTCTATTAATTATTTAAAAAAATATTTTGTGTGTTTAAAATTGCGTTTTATCTAAAAAGACATATATATAGGTAAAATATAGAAAGAGCTTTTACACACACACACACACACACACACACACACACACACACACACACACACACATATATATATATATATATACAGTGAAACCTCGTTACAACAATATTTTAGGGACCAAATAAATATATTGTTGTAGAGAGGCATATTGTTATATCGAGGGTCCACATATTTTGAGCATTTAATAAGAGTTTTTTTATTATTATTATTATTAGTTTAAGGTGCATAAAACACTACTTTTAAGTCTATATTTAGAAGAAATTAATTTGTAAAATACTAAAAATGTCCGTAGAGAATTCACAGATTGAAGAGCTTCCTGGGATAACAATAAGGACTGCGATGGACCTGTATCATCATCATCATCATCATCATCATTGTTTCCTATCTCATCAGTAATTTCAGAGAGAATATCTTCATCAGTAACTCCTGTGAAAACCATAAGATCATCATCTGCTGTTAAATAGTCTTCTATACTCATTCCAAACTTTTTACCGCTTGTTTCTTCAAGTTGGGATACGGATTTTTTGATGTGCAAAACACATTCTTGATCATCTGAGAGATCATTGTCTATGGAATTTTCATCATTATCAGATTTCTTATCTTCCATAACACAAAGACCAGCCTTTTTCCAGCAATTCCGAATGGTTTTTTCTGTTACTTCCCACCAACTTCCACAATATCCACAATGAGTCTTAATAGACGGAAAAAATAACAAAAGAAAAGGAAAAAAAAAAAAAAAAGCATTTGAAAATCAAAATATTATTATAAAGGGAGAAAATAATACTGAAATTTAGATTGAAAAAATCGTTTTACAGAGGTTTATTGTTCTAGAGAATATCGCAATATTGAGGGGAGATTAACATTAGTTTATATGCAAAATCACTGGGACCACAAAACATTATTGTAGTAGAGGGAGTTATTGTTGTATCGGGTATCGTTGTAGCGAGAGTTTACTGTATATATATATATGTATGTATGTATGTATGTATAACACAAGAATTGCTTGTTTAAAGCTATACGATTATATTCACTTAATATATTCGGTATTATTATAATTAGGTATTCGTAATGAATATAACTTTTAAAATTACTAACTCCTATTTATTTATTGAAAATGCTTTGGTAAAAACAAAAATAAGTTTATTTAATCTTCAAATAAAAGTTTACAATTTCATTAATTTTGAAACTATTCTCTATTATCACTTCAAAATCCTTCGTATTAGATATAATACATTATCATTTACAATACGTACTGGGAAAAAAAATAAAGTATGGCATTTACATTAATACATAACAGCATTCTACGAAAATTTAAAATAGACTTCCTAAATGGTGCATTAAGCCGAAACAAATTAACTAACTTATAAATCAGTCATTAAAATTCCGACCAGTTAATTACTAAAACAGATCCGCTAAATACTCTGTGGGACAAAGAAGGCTGAAAGCGGGAACAATCGAGTCCGTTCACCTACGACGGTATCTTTTGTATGAATCTTGTTTCCGAGGGCAGTTATCTAAGGAGACAATACAAACGTAATTGCTGCACTTCGCTTATTGATTCGTCATCATCCGATGGTGGGTTTATGCCAATCGCCACATACAACAACACCTTGGCATAAAAAAAATGATGAGCAAATAGAGAAGTAGCGACCTTCGGTAATTACTTTTTTGCTCGGTTCAACGGGCAAAGTAAGAATGAGTTAAATGTAATTACATTGTCCAAAATATTTAAGAAACATAGACTTTTTCCTTTGAAAGGTGTTATGAATATAACTCAAAGGATTAAAATATTTCAATTAAGTTATACAAAACTTTTATTACCTGATACTCCATATCATACAAATTTTGTGCGAAGAAAAAGAAAATTGAAGTATTCAAAAAATGTGTTCATCATTTTCAAATTATTAAAGAAAAATTTTTGTTTCTACTTCAATAATTTGATGTGCTAATGTATTTCAATCAAGCCTGCCTCCTGGCATAGTGATAGAGTGTCTTCCCAGTGATCTGGGCATCCCAGATCCGAGTCCCGGTTTGGGCATGGTTTTACTATCTATGAGGTGTGTGAGTAGCCCCCTTCCCCGATAAAAAAGGGTTATGCATGATTTAGCTAATTCTTACTCTTGGCCCTACTGAAAAAACTAGACAGTCATTCGGCTTAAATCGCTGGCAGATGAGTGTCAGCGGGCTTGTAAAGTGCCATAAGTCACAACAACACAACATCTCAGCTAAAGATTTTGAAATTTCAAACGCAGTATGGCTTTTTTTTCTAACTATCAGATCTTGCTTTAATAATTAAATAGAATTGTAGATATTTTTTACTCATCTTTCTTACGCACAGCTTTTAAATTTCCCAGTCAAAGAAAGTAAATAATTTCATTCTGAATGTTAGTTCAATACCTTATAAAGAGGTCACGAAGAGGTTTGAAATTTAGATCCTCTAGCGAAGTGGGGGCGATTAAGATAATATTCCAGAGTATAATTTTTTTTTCCGTAGCAGAATGTGATGGAAAAGATATGAGGGGGCAGCCGAAAGCCATATGATCAGAGGGCCATTTATTGTAGATACGCCACTAATGTGAGAATTTAATCTAAAATTATGCATATTTCACATTTTATAAATATTTCACTTATTCAGTATCGCAATCAAATTGTATCTCTTTTTATTGCAAAAGTTTCACAAATTTATTCCATTTTCAAAAATCCTTAATTTCTTTTAAACGAGTGAGATTTGAATATTTTCCAATAAAAAGCTTCTATGAACTTGTATTAGCTTTCACTGGGGATTATGTACGCTACCCAGTATACAGATAAAGAAGATTTTTGATCAAAAATGATTGTTGATATTCGAAAGTATCAAACACCTTTCATATCTTTGTTACAAAATATCACAAGCTAGACTAATACAACACATAAGCTATTCAAAAACAACAGATTCGTATTTTAAAGCCGCCCTATCTATCGCAAAAGAACATTGTAGACGTATAGTTCAACTTAACAGTGAACAGGAGGTCATTTATGAAATGGAAAAAGTTTGTAAAATTACAGATATTTTACTATTCAGATTTATTTTAAACACTCATTTATTCATAGTTGTTGCCAATAATATGCCAATGTTTCTTGTTAAGTACTAGTCTGAGCTGAATATTTGGGAAAACCGATCTTATCACGTAGCATGAAATGAAATGACTAGGTTGTCAAACGTTAATTTTTACATTTGACAAATTCCTGTCATTTGGTAATCGATACCTTTTTTTTTTAATTTTTCGATGCTGCTCAATACAAAGAACAGGAATGTAAGAATATTGGCAGAGTAACGAATGATTGTGTAAACGTATTTAATTAAATCAAAAGGACGAAATTTCTCGATTTTTGCTTCAAAACTTTATTTTGCTCATTCTTTATCGCAATTGTCTTGCAAATAATTTATAGTTTGATAATGACTTGAAAGTTGATTATTTCATTGTTTTGAAGCTCAATACGCAGAAATATGAGCATCACTTGCAGTGGTTTTTGTGGCTATCTATTTTACATAGTTTTTCAGAATATGTCTGCCTGTTTCTGAAAGCATCGATGTAAAGTTTCAAAAGATGGCGATAGTTTTAAATTCTCTCAGATTTTTAAAAATAAAGCAAAAAAGAAGAAAAAAATACAAAGCGCATGTCAGCAAAATTTCAAGTCGCTCTGAACTTTTATGGAATATTTTTGGCACTGATAAATGTAACCCCCTTAATAGCATTGGCATGCAGATTAAATACTTATGGTAGGAATAATTTCATTTTCCAATAATTTTAAGTGTTAAAATAGAATAAAAAAATAAACATGACTCTCTTCGACAATTCAGTACAAACTGAAATTGAAAATACCGACTTATATTAAATATAGATAATGGCATATAAGAGTAGTTGGCAACTACCAAATGCTTAAAAATATATTATCATAGATTTAAAAAAAAAGAATTTTTGAGAAAATTTTATAGTTTTTAACTGTCCTCGTGCTTTTATAAAATCTTTTTTCCAATTTTTTTATACTCTATATGCATTATTTTTCATCAAATTTAAAGTCAAACTACCAATTACATCTATAAAAAATGTATTTTATCGAATGGTACCTATAATAAGATATTAGTGTAACTATAAGAAGATTGGAATAAATATAAGAAGAATTATCGGAATATATATTTTTTCCAGCAGAAAAATTTTACTGAAACAGAAACTTCTAAAAAATGTCCGATTGATATAATTAAACCCAGAATATTTAAAAAATGCTTAGTAGAATTATTTCTTAACAGTAATTATATTGCTGAAATTCTTTAAGCTTTCAAAGAATCAAATAAAAAGTTTCAATGTTCAATAATTAACTTTTGTTCTGCTTCCTGAAGCAAATCATTTTCTTTCTGAACTTAATTAAAGTTTACTTAAGTTTAACGTACAACTTATTTATTTGAAATGAATTTCTGTTGAAATATTATATAATGGCACTGTTTAACACGTATGATCACTCTATAGCATTTAACAGACCATATTTGATCCTGAAAACTATAAATTTTAATACAAATAACATCTGCAGTAAGATTAACAAATGTTTCAAAAATAGAAGAACTTGCAAACCTAAATGTTGTTGAATGAATATCCCATTTTTGATTCATGGTCATATTTGAAAATTAAATTAAATTTGAGGTAAAATTTTAAATAAAATTAAAATGTGGCGAAAATTTCTGATTTTGAAAAAGAGATGTGAAAAGTTATTCGCATTAAATTACTCATCAATTTTGAAGGGTTTCCTTTTAACAGTTTTTGTTCATTTAAAAAAATATATATATTTTCTTTGCTTTTTTTTCTGGTTCTAATCTTTGTTTATTATTAATTCAAATTTTTTTGGTTAAGCTAGAAAGTATACCAGTTCGTTGCCTTTGTAAAATTATGTCAACTTTTTCAAAAAACTTCTAAAAGCGCTTTTCTTAAAATCCTAACACATCAATATTTGAATATTGAGAAAGAATGGAAATTGCATTTTGGGCAAATACTTAAATATTTGATAACATAAATAATGACATTCCTTCTCAAAATTATCCAGAAAAATCACAATCTTTTATCTAAAACAAGAAATTTTAGTTTTCATAATAATTTCTTCAAATAAAGTAAAAGCTCTGTGGTTTCAACAGTTTTCTGTTTACAAAAATATACATAGTACTATTTTTAAACTCCATACCTTTTTTTTTCTAGAAACTTCACTTTTACCGGACTTGACCTACTCTATTTATAAAATAGCAAAAGAATGAGCTCTCTTTTTTTAAAAAAAATCTGACAGACACCATTCAATATCTAGGCAAATTACAAAGAATACTAAATACATATTTCAACTCTTTAGATTTGCATGTACCCATTATTTTTACATGACTAGCCTTATTCAATAAACCTTCTCATATAGCTTCGTATAGCGGTTATGGCTTTGCCAGAACACGCTTTAAAAAACTATCGGACATCCCATCTCATATTTGACTACTCGACGACCTCATTTGTAAACGCTGGACTAGAAGTCGATGATATCACCCGAGGCATGCGAGCAGTGCGTGCCAGCATGGCCATTAGAAAGGCCATCTCAAAAACTCGGCAGCGGCTTCATTCTTAAGTTTGTAAGCGTGCCTGATGATCCCTTTAAGTCGTTCTAATTTGCTGCAAAGGCGGGCCACTACAGTTTTTCCGCAACGTTGATCACATTATTGAGTCGAACAGGTCATAATCCTTTGTCTTGTGTGGACATAGTTATAAAACATTAGTATATGGGGATCAATGGAGTCTTTATTTTTTGAAGCAATTATCATGTTCAAATATGATTTAATACCGTGACAGGATGGGTAACTTGTGACGTCTTTTGAGGCTTTCTTTTTTAAAAAAATGCTCATACGAAATACTTTGATCGCTCAGAAATGAAAAATAGAGCTTTCATTACAGAAAAATCAAAAAGGAAAGTAAAATAATATTAAATACTACTAATTTGAAAATAACATTTTGATAACATTAATTCAGCAACAAAAATTAAGAAAACCTTCTATATTTATTGGTGAATCTTTCAAATGAAAGATGTATAGAATGAGATATATAAAAGTATATAGACTTGCAAAGAATACTGTTCTTTTATAGTCTTTATGCAGAATTTCTAGTATTCTTAACTGTTTATCTGGATGAATACAAATTTAAATCATTTGCTAAACATACGATATCCTCCTGAGTATCCGGCTTGTGACTATCCGGCCTAACTTTCTTTTATCGTAATTAAATGAGAAAAGCAATGCGTCTATTAAGTCATCGATCAAGATTTTTCCAAACCAAAAATCTGTGAGTTTTGACTCTTATCTTATGGTTACCTTTTTATGAATGTGTAATTATTTATCAGGGAAAATAAAATCAGCTTGAGTCAATTTTCTTAGGAATTAGGCTACAATTTACTTTAATGTTTTTTTTTCCCTGTATTTAAGTTGGGCATTACAGAATTTATGATAAAATTTGAGCAGTTTATTATATCTTTTAACTTATTTTTTCCCCCAGTAAATTTTTGAAATGTAAAATCAAGTATATAAACATATATAAATTACCAGTACAGGATCTTTTATTTTAACTCAACAAGTTGCCGGCAACTGTTTCTATGATTCACCTGCAGCTGTTGAGCTCACATTGAGATAAATGGAGGGATTACTACTCAATCAGAAGTGAGAAAATACGTATTGTAACAATGAGTTTTGGTATAAAAATTTTGTCTTTTAGTATTGGTGGGCAGAGAAATAATTCATAGAGCTACCTACGGCCTTTGTCAAAATAATGTTATTTTAAAAACTTGATTCGAAATGTTTGTTTTCATGTTTAGTAAAAGATGCATGGTTATTCCATTAAATACTCGATTTAAATTATTTATATTTGCTTCGAAGGCAATAGTATAAGCAATTACTTGTATACTTTAAAAAGTGAATAATTTGTTAAAATAACTTTACGAGTGAGAAAACATATTACGACATGAAACGTTGTATGAAATTATTTCTATTTTAAGGATCAAATATGTCGACTTTTAAACAAAATAATTATTTCCTGTTCTATTGAATGGTAGTTAATGAGATGCATTTGAAAATATCTATTTGAATTTAATTTTAAGTTATTTACACACATAATAATACCTTTTTATGTATCTACTATACTACCTCGTATCT
The DNA here is from genome assembly GCA_026543055.1 of Argiope trifasciata. Classification (NCBI taxonomy): domain Eukaryota; kingdom Metazoa; phylum Arthropoda; class Arachnida; order Araneae; family Araneidae; genus Argiope; species Argiope trifasciata. The sequence continues at coordinate 247,579 of JAPMOQ010060747.1, forward strand.
ACGCTCTCTATTTTGTTATTATGTATGCATTATACATTCTGTATTTTCTGTTTCCATTTGTTCATCAAATGAATGACATCGCAATTATATTTACCAAACAGTTTCAGTTTTTAATTAAGTAAACTTCTAGCTATTGAGCAGCTAAAATTTCTCTAGAAGTTAAAAAAAATTGTGAATATTCCGCGAATATAATTCACATACCTGAAATTACTTTAATTTTTATAGTAAATTTTTTCAATAAAATTTAATCATTGCATCTCAGTTTCAACCCTTTATTATAACAAATATCATTAAATAGAATGCCATTAATTACTTTGAATAGAAGAACAATGAAATATGAAACAAATGTAGGATTGAATACATACACCATTTAGACATACATTCAATAAAATGCCATTTTTAATAAATTTGAAAAAATTTTCTTTGAGTAAAAAAATAACTTCACAGACAACTTTTAATATTTCTTTAAAGTTATTCATTTGAACTTAAAATATGGACTATCAGAACTATATGGACTATCTTTTTTAAAATTCCCAAGCATATTTTCTAAATTATATTCTCTAGCATTTGTTTAATCTTTAAATCGAAATGGAAAAAAAAGAATGTGAATTGCTTGTTTGATATCCAAATCAGTTCAAGTTAATCATATAAAGATCAGATAATCTTCAAAATGTGGAAATCGTAAATCATAATTTTTACGAGACGGCATTTTTTTTCGAAATGTATTGCTTTTACTTTTTATAAACGTAAAAGAGATGTTTATATTTAATGTTTAAATATCTTTTTTTTCAAACAAAATAAAACAAAAATTGTAAGTCACAAATTTCAAAACCTGCCTCAATGTCAAACGAATAAATATCATTAATTTTTACTTTTTCCAATACACAGTATACAAAGAAAAAATACCGTACTCGTCAAAAATCTCAAAATTCCAAACTTTCGAGGCATCTCCACATTTTAGACTTCCCCGAGTCTGAAAAACATACTTTTGAAATAATGTCTGTCTATATATGCACAAACTTGATGGAAGAAATTTAGTACAAGATCTTTACACCAAATATGATGCCATTCGAATGAATACAAAGGTATCCAAAATACATATTCGGTTTTTCACACTGTACTGTGAAACACAGAGAACTTATATGTGGGGCTATGAAAATAAGTATTTGAGCACTAATAAGTATAATAAGTTTTGTAAAAAAAATAAATAAAGTATAAATAAATAAAATAAGATAAAAATAAATTGGGTAAAAAAAAAATTAAAATAAATTGAGTGAATAAGTACTGAGCACCGGAATACCAATTGTTACTAAGGAGCATACGAGAAAGTTTCGGAAAGACCATTCTCCCTTGTCTTCTTTTTTTTAATTTTAAACAATCAATTTAATTTCAATGACGTAAATTAATTTTTTTTATATCCACCGTATTTACAATTTATTTTACCTTCAACAGCTTTCCACATCAACACAAATAGTATAGCGCTCTCAATCTATATATGTATGAATTTATGCTACCAATGATTGATTCGAGATTAACAATGAGAAATAACGACCACTAAATTGAAGTGGGGAGGATGTGGTGAAAGTAGATTTCAGAAATAAATTTTAAATCTTCAGATCTATTGTATATTTAAGAATTTTATTCATCACTTGTCAAACTCAGATTTTCCAAAATGTTCTTTAAAATTTCAGAACCGAAATCCTAAGAATATGACCTGAACAATTTTAATGAAAGGTCAATACCATTAAGTCCGTCACATTCCATCACTTCCTGCTACTGAGAAACAAATCATTGTCACGCAACCTTCAATTGGTTGTCTGTGAACAGGGAAACAGGCTAAATCCGTTGAAGAAATTTTGTGTGTGTCCAACTTTCCCTCGATGGCCCCTTGCCATGAACCAAAGCGAGACGGCACGCCGTTTACGGTCTGTTTTTTCTTCAGCCTGCAATACCAACCTGACGAGGAAGGAGTTGTGTTCCGTGTTCCATTTCCAAAGGGCTTGGGGGAGATTTCGAACGTCAGAATCGAGTCGGAAAAGAAAATCTTCCTCCTTAGTGGTTTGTCAGAAGTTACAAAGGTTGCTGACACGCTAACCGGATTTACGTGAAAAAATTCTTGACTACGCACATGTTAGTGGAAAAACGACTATTTTTAGGCAGTAGTGTCTAGGTTAAAATGAATGAAACGAGGAAGCACGTGGGAAAAATTATTTCAATTGTTGATTAATTATTTTATTCAGATTTCTGTTGGAATTTAAATGTAGTTCTTTCTCAAACCATAAATATGTAAAGAATAGGTTACAAAAGGAGAAATAAAATCCATTTCCCTTTTTAAATAATAAATTTCAATGAAAATTAGATTTGTGTTCTATCATGTAAATTCTATAGACATCCTAACAAAGGGTTTTTAAAAATTAACGCAAAATTTGAACTAGCTACCATTCATGCAGTAAAGTGTTGTCGACTCTATTATAGAAATCGTTTGGCAGCTAATTGTTTAGGGTTAGTAAAAACTGAGCATTATACGATAGAGCAGTGTGTTAACATGATTTGAATTCAATTAAAAAAAACTGTTTTTTTCATTAATTGTTGTATTTTTATTGAATCGTAAAGTGCACAGATGAGGGTTACATACGGAATAACACATAAGGATATGGTTCTCCACGTCTTTGCAGACACATAAGCAATCTTTTGTCGAAAATTTATATGTTCATTTTGCATAAATGTAACTGAATATCAGATAAAATAGTTTGCTAATAAATTGAATATTTATGTAAGTAGACATTCATAACCATTCTAAGCTGTATGGATCTACTAACTTTTGATATGACTTGTTTAAAATCGACTTCAGTGTTTTGACTATTAAAATATCGATTTAAAAATTTTAATAAATTGAGTTCTACGCAAAATCCTTACAGGATTCAAAATGACATTCAATGAAATCAGTGACATATTTATTCAAGACAGATTCACTCGCATCTTTGCAGAATAATTTTTCGGAAGTTTTTCTTGAAGTACCGATTAATTTCACGTTTATTGTATCAAAAAGTCCCATTTCTGAAATTACCTTTATTTGTTTGTGAATGCGATAAGTGAAAATATATCGTAGTAGACGAATGGAGTTTGGTGTATGGTCTTTAAACCAAGTTCGTAGATTTCTGTCAAGTTTTGAATGAAATCCATTCAGAGGAAGTTTGTTGCTTCAGCTGTCCATGTACAAGTGAGCATATTAAGGACAAAAGGTAACCAGGAGGATTATAAAAATTTGATACTCAGGTTTAGCATCTAAAATGTAGATCCACATCAAAACTGAATTCAAATTCGTCATGGAGGTGACCATTTATCAGTCTGTACTTTCACAGAGATATGAATTTATGAATTGCACTAAAATTCAGTAACATAAAAGTGGATAAATGAAATAAAGTTTGCATTTTTAGCATCATAAATTTTGAACCAATTCTGTCAAAGGGTTGCTCGTCTGTCGATCTGTACTTTACCTTGCATATAAACGTAATAACTCAAATGCTTTCTGATTAAATGAATGAAGTTTTTTATGCAAATGAAGGACTAAAGTTGTAGTTTTCTGTCAAAAACGTTTTTGTTTTAAAAGATTAATAAAAGGCTTCCGATTATCTGGCTCTCTCATACGAATTGCATATGAGCGATTAATCACCAAGGATCACAAACTAGACTTTAAAAAAACACCATAAATTCAAGTCGATAATATTCAGCTTTTGTAACTGTTTCTCCTCAATGCCATGCATGAAAGTTTCATTGTTATTTTATATATATATATATATAATAAAGGCACAAAACAATCATGTGTATAAAATAAAAGTGTTATCCAGACTCCCTGCTTTCCTTCAAATAAAATTACTCACCATAGAAAAGTTGCGATTACCCGAATTTTAAAATTTTTGAAGAGTATGCAAGAAAGTTCGGGGAAGAGTCATTCCAGCTGGTTTAAACATATCTTTACTGCTTTTGGAATTAAAAAAAAAACTTGACGCAGTTTAGAAAAATTGTTAAATTAATATTTTTAAAAAATCGGCATTCAAAATAATAAAATTACGTTCTTAAATATGGAAGACTCACTGAAAAGAACTTTTTTACCAAGAGTTGTTTGTAAAACAGTCGCACAATCCTTAAAATTTTACTAAAAGAAATGTAGCAAAATTCTGAAGGAATATGTGAAAGTTACAATAAAGTCAATTATGCAATTCCGTTGTCGCCAATGAAGGTGTTTATTCAAAATTACTTCTTATTTTAGAGTGGGGTAATTATATACATATTCAGAACATACCGAAAATGTGTGTGACAGTTATGTATTAAAAATTTCTTTCTAGTAAAATTATTATTCATTTAAAGATAATTTGAAATTATCTTCTTCTGACTGAAATCAAGATTTTTTTAAAAAAAGACGTATTTTTTTTCATGTATATTGGATGATGTTTATGCAATTTCTTGAAATATTATTTCAAAAATATACATCCATATTTTTTTTCTAAAGATGCCTGGATACATTTTTTACAACTTTTTTGAATAAAGACAAATTTTCAAGTAAATGATGCAATTCTTTTTCATCAACATTTCATACACAAATTAAATGTGAACTTTTCATGAATCCTTTTTTTTTATGTAAAATATTTTACACCAAAACCTACTTTTTGGATTGCAAACAATAGCAAGATTATTTTGAATAGTCAATATTGAAAGTATATTAAACTTCAATAGCTCTTTATCTTAAAAAATTGCAGCCAAAACTTTTACTCAATTATTGAGAACATACAACATATCAGAAAAATAAAGTTTTATAACATATATTGACTTAGTTATCAATAATGTCTAGCAGTAAAATATACATACATGTTTTAGAAAAACGAGGAACAATACATTGAGAAAAAAAATGCTATACTGATAATTTTTTTTCAAAGTATTCAAAATTTTAAGTTAATTGAATTTTGATCCATATATATATTTCATCGTTCTTCAATGCTTATTATATTTTTTAAGGGAAAAAAATAAGAAGTCGGAGTTAAACTAAAACTAAGTCCGATTTTTAAGATTTGCAAACTGAATATGTGATTTACTTGTTTACAACAACAGTCTCAGGCATTTGTGAAATAATTTAGTTGAACCCATTTTCGAAGAATGGATTCGAAATGGAAAGTAAATTGTAATGAGAAAGTATTATTCGAAATGCAATCCTGAATAAGATATTTTCCCTTCTCGCTTTTCCATGTCTTTCACAATTATTCAACCAGGAAAATGATGTTCTGGATGAAAGCGTACAGTCATTGTTATAAGGGTAAAAAAGAATAAAATATACATCTTTTTTTTCTAGAGAATTCACATTCTAAGCCTTAAGGAATTTTTTTTTTTCATGAATTTAAGCCCTGAGAATGTGATTTCTAAATTTAAACCTTGAATCGTTTTAAACTCTTAAATTTTTGAATGATGACTTGAGACTTTTTTTTCTGAATATAAATAATATATTAACAACTTATATTCTTCTATTTGAAAGATTCCCTGAAAATTAACAGATTTGTTTAAGAGTCCTTCAAAGTAACAGTTAAATCCTTAATCATCAGCTTATAAAAGCTATAATCATTAAATTAAATAACTCATAGATTATTTTCAAACAATGCAAAATATTATTTTCATCTGAAATTCGCACAGAAATTTCCAAATGGTAGTTCAAGTATGGCTTGGAAATCATGAATATAATCTCTTAGAATTATTTATTATTATCGTTTTCTGAATTTTTTAAAACTAATTGCTACAAATCATTTCCCTTACTGGTATATTGAATTATATACGTACCGAAAAGAATATTATTTTTATTTGCCTTATTGCCACTTTGAAAAAAAGCAAATTTGCAAATTTCTAAAAAATATATATTAGGTTATCACGATTGTGACAAGCTTATTTGATAAAGAAAAATATACTGTAACTTCTGCGTCGAAAATAGGAAAAAAATATTAGAAATTAAAATTTATTATAGATCTGAAATATGGCATTATACTGAATGAATTAACACCAAGACTAACGTTGACGTAACTGAATTAGAAATCAAATACTGTTATCCGATCTTAGTTCAAAAATAGGAGTAAAAAAATATAAAATACTATCTTCGACGTGGGATATTAATGTTACAAATCAATCTTTCTATGGAATTTAAAGATTATTTTTTTGAAATACTTAGTAAGAAACTAATTTTTATTTTCTTTATTTTGACTTTGAAAAACTCTCTAGAATAATCTGAGCATCTTTATTAACGTTTCTATTTGTATGCTCTTGTTTCATAAATAATGCAATAAAGGAATAAAATTATAAACTTTATCGAAGTGAAATTTTAAAAATAAACCTTTCCCGTTGGATATTAAATTTAAAAGAAACATATAATATTTATGTCATCAAAAATTATTGACTGGTTGAATGATGATATAAAATTGATAAGTGATATATGCCATCCTCTAAAATATTCTTCTAAAATAAACGAAAATGTTATTACATGTGATTTTCATTATATAAGCAAATTTAATTCATTAAGTAAACTTAAAGAAAATATAATAATTGTTTTTAAAAAAATCTTGGGGAAATTTCGATTATTCTCACATTTTAGACCTCCCTAAGTCCTAAAAAAGCAATTTGAGATTGTTTGTGTCTTTGTGCCTGGAAAAACATTAATTCAAAGAGATTTTTTAAAAACTAGAAGTGTAACATTCTATAAATGATTTATACACAAATTTCAAATCGCCAATAATCGGTGATACCAGATACTTTTCTTGAACAAACATACAATTTTCTCTTTTATAATATAGAACTCCTTTTTCAATAAAACATCGGATATTAATATAGATTATCTTATAAATACTATTATTTATTTGGATAAAAATATTTTCATTTTCAACAATTACATCAATTAACTCGCGTACTACTCTTAATTTCTCAGAAAAATGCTAAATACATTTTTAATTTTATGTTCATTTGCTTTTGCATTCAGATTTTCTTTAGTGAAAACATTAAATGCCTTTAAATTATATTTAGCATAACGATCAAAAATTATGTTAGCTGTGATTAAAAATTAATTAAAATTTGTACTCTTCTAATAATAATTTTTTAAACCAAAAACATCGTGTCAAAAAAATATTACAAGAAGTTGTAGATGGAATATACATTTACAAGGTTCTGTTACTTTTCTATTGTTTGTTTTCATAATGCGTGGAAACAAATATTGAAATGTAGTGGAACAATAACACAATATCATTTATGACAACTTGCTTAAATTAATGACATGAAAGTGAAAATATTTGATCAAGTGGCGAATTAAAAAATAATTAATCAATTCTTCTCTTTGATATTTTTTCTTGTTGCTATTATTAATTACGAAATAACGAATGCTTGATTTCAACTTGTTGAATGGGATATATCTGTATGAATTTGAATCAATATTTTCAATAAAATATACTGAAATTATTAACCTTTGAAAATTGGTTGTATATTATTTGTTGATAATAAATTAATGATACTAATTCTACTTTGCATTTTTTTTTCAGTTTCAATTACTAGCATCTTGCCATGAAACAATGAACTAACTTTTCACTTATAAAATCATTCTATGAAAAATTTTCTAAAATTAATTATTTTTATTTTATGATCTCGTTTTAATTCTATATTCAAATGACTTTTAGATTTAAATAACTTTGATCTTTACAGTACAATGTGCACAATATAATTGAATTATAATTACTAAATTCTCACATCATTAATTAAAAATTTTAGAAAAATTACCGATTCATGATAGATTTAAGGTAATATAATAATCCTTAAACAGGTCATAAAATTTTTCTCAGATGTCGCATGAAAAATATTTAATAAATGTTTTAATTCTTCCTTTTGCTTTTTTTTATTGACGATTTAAAAAAATTCTTGACTTTTTTTTTTTTACCCTACCAAAGAATTGGTGGCTTTTACTATAAAAAGCATAAATGCTTTAAAATTTCGATTCACTAACGCACAAAAAAAATACTTTAAAAATATTATTGGAATGGATGTAAAGTATATTTCATTAAATTGTGTTCATAGCAGAGAAGATCCCCATGGTGAAGACGAAATAGTAGAATATATTTATAAGAAAATACAATTGATACATTTTGATTTACATTGCATGATATCTAATACCATGAACCATATTTGATAGCCAAATTTTGATGTTGGAAAGTTTTATTTCTTCTATTATGCCTTTTAATGTTGTATGATTGTAAAAGGAAGATGAAAATTTGTATAAGTAAGCTTTTTATTTGAGAATTAAAACATAACTACCTAAAATTAAAATTTCCATATGTTAGAAATAGCATTATAAAATTAAAATTATTAATTTTAATATTTAGCTTTATGATTGACTAGTTATTACCCGCGACTCTATTCGCGTAGAAATTTTGATGTATATGTACGAGAAACTGTCAAATAATAGCAAATAAAAATAATAATAATATGCCTAACCTAAAAGCGATTCATTTACAAGTATAAGCCTATACGAAAAATATATAACATAAATACAATTTAATAACAAAAACACACAAATAGCGTAAAAGCCATTTATTTTCATTGTATACCCAAAATAAAACAAAACAGCTAATCAAGTCCGATCAAATCCATTTTATTTATTGATTGAGATTGAGATAGTTACAACAGTATTATACATATAATTTTAAACTTTTAATTTAAATAAAAACACAGTTGTCAACAATCACGCGCAAAGTTTCAACGCCAGTTGACTTAACCCTTATGTCTGACTTTCCTACACCAGTTGGGATAACGCAATGCAATTAGAAATTTTTTTATTTCCATTATTCTTTATTTTAATTTAAAAGTATTTCAGAATGAATCTGAAAGATCGATTCATTAACAAAATTTTATTTTAAATACATCAAACACAAACAAAAAATTAATAGAATCGTTTGAAATAATCGGTCGAAGGTTCTTCTCAGCCTAACCTCATTTCTGTTGGGTAAGAAAACTGTAACCTTATTCATCTTTGGCGGGATTCGACCTCAGTTTTTTGGCGCGAAAGTTAGTTTTTAATTAATAAAAAATTCACCACTCAGGTAACCAGAATAAAAAGTAGCTTATGTTCTATTCTCGACTATAATCTATCTTTGTGCTAAATTTCATCCAATTTTGTTCAACTGTTCTGGCGTGATTTACATCTATCCATCCATCCTTACTTTTACATTTAAAATATTAGTATAGAGGAGTTTAGTTTTGGTCATCAGCATACAGGTACTATTGAAACCAGTAATTTCCACAATTTTGGAGACAAAAATTTTCTCAATTTTTCACAATTCTTGTATATTAATTTGCTACATTTCTTTTCCCATTTGTTGCGATTCTGCGATAGCGATCGATTTCATTCAACTCTATTGGATTCTGAGTTGCCTTAAATACAATTAAATCCATAAAGGCTTTTTATATCGTAGAGTAACTTGAAATCGCACTTCATATAAAAATAAAACTAGATTTCACACAGAATTCAAAAGTATTGCAATCAATAATTTGTTTCCCAATGCACAATTAATTTCTAACTAACAATCTATTCAAATTGTGATACATTAAGAATTATTACTCCCTCATAATATTACCCTAATACATTACGTTACAATTTTGCATAAATTAATCTTTTTCTCTTTTTTGATTATTAGACCTTTGCCATGAACTACTTAATATACTTGAAAGTAAGAGAAGTAATTTCTTAGAAAATAATAGACACCTATACTCCATTTCCCAGTCTTTAAATTTAGTTTTCTATTTGCTTTGATTAGTTAATAAGTTTTTATTGATATCTTTTAAATCTAAAATACATTTGATCGATTTCCCAAAATTTAAACAAGAATTTTATCATTGCAAACCTTTTTTGCAATACAATTATACATTTAAAATAATAATACTATATGCAGTCAAACATTTCTCATTATATTCAATTTATGATAATTATTGAGTATATCTGACTTTCCCTTACAGTTTTCATCGTTAGATTTTTTTCCGATAGTTAAAAAAAGGCACTTTTTTGGCAATATCTGTGAATTTTTTTCTCAGAAAATACTATCTTCATTTAGCTAGTGTAATATTTTACAAATTTTCAATTATGGAATCTAACATTCACTAGCCTCTTTAATTTTTATTGCATTTTGGATAATTTTCATTAACATCGATTATTTTATCTCGAAATAAATAATCAAAAATCAATTTTGAGCTGATGTGATATTATGATATAGAAATATAATCATATTTAGAGGACAGAAATTTTTTGAAACTTTCCATTTATTGCCAATTTTTTAGTTAATTTTCATTTCATAATATGAAAATGCAAGTGTTTCATTAGTTTTAGTACAAATAGAAGTTTTAAGTATTTAAAAGCTACCACGTATTTAATCACTATTTTAGATTGTCAGAAATTTATCTATAGTTACAATCACTACATGCAGCATTTTCCCCCTTGTCATATAAACGCAGTCTTAGATTTTAAAAGTTTGAAATAAAACAATTCTTACAGAAATTATCAAGTTCTTAAAATTGTAAGAATATACTATAATAATTAAGAAATGTTCTTTGCAAATAAATTTGTAGAAGAATTTTTCTCTTAATGGAGAAAGTTGTTCCCTTTTCAAAATATAATCTCTGGAATTATTATCTGGGATATTTAACCTATATAACGAGGAAAAAAGAGAACTGTAAATTTAAACTTAATAAGCAAATATTGTTTGCTAACAGATACTAAAAGCATGCGCACGCCTTAGGATCGATTTAATTCGACCAAATAAGAATGAGAGGAAAGATGAAAGAATATGTTTATGTTTGTTGCAAACGAATTTAATCACATGATATGTGGGCGGAGCTAACCGCGAAACCCACGTGGTATCGTAAGTATGTGTATATGCATGTAAAAAGTTTCGGTTCTCTTCTGTGAGTGTGCGCGTGTAATATGGTTTTGTTTTTATGACGGTAGCTTCTAGAATGGCTTACCGAATATACATTGTCTCGGAATATAATTAGAAATTATATTTTTACTCGGATTAATTGTTTACTTGTCTTTATTTAGAATATGTACGTTGTTAAATCTGATTAAGTTTGCTGTTACAAATAAACTGTTGAAAAAGAAAACCAGCTCGTCATTCCTTGGAATCTCGTATATTTTAACTTGGTGATATACCATCATTTATTATTTTTCAATGTTTAGCAATGAACTGAATTCTACATCTTTAACCTTAGTGGGATAGAATCGTTCTCTCTCTCTCTCTTGAGATAAAACCATGCTCTTTAACGCTCACTGAAAAATGGTTATCTCAGGACACTGAAAATAAGATTACGTGTGAATTAAGTCAGAAACAGAAGTTCTGTAATGCTTTTTGTTTACAACTTCTGAATTTGGTACCAATGAATTATCGTTTGACATAAATATGGTGTAAAGGCTTGCCATTTTAAATTACTATTCATCTTCAGAACTGATAAACGGCCCAACATTCTGCTGAGAAAAAAAAAGAGAGAACACCAAAACAAAACTTGAAAGGACGAAATATTTTTCGTTTATTTTTTTGCTCCAGTTTCCTTGTTCTCAATTTGGAATAAACTCACCTGAAAAAGAAACCAATCTATCATTTTTAAAGCAAACACTTGCTTCATTCAGTTTTTAATTTTTGCTTGTTAGTTTTGCAAGCGTAAGAAGGTTCGTTAGCTTTTCTCCACTTTCTGATTGCTATTGAATTACGAAAATTCTATGAGGAATTTAGAAGAAAACCTGTTTCTATTTCGAACTTTCTATTTACTTCATATCATTAGGAAAAATCTTTTGTCTGTTATTCAAGATTTTATTGTATTTAATCCATTATTATTTATATTTTTGCAATGAAAATTTTAATTCGGATATTTTCGAAGTGAAATGTGATTGATTAAATTTTCTATTATCTTTAAGATGGATTTTTTTTCTTGAAATTTCTTTGTTTTTAGTGCTTTCTTCGTTGTTTTTGTTGAGTAATTTCTAGACCTGAAGTTTCTATGTTTGTAGTGTAGAAACGGAATGTGACAGTTATTATATTATTTAGTATATTAATGTATGAAACATTAATAAAACGAATAATTTAGATTTACTTAAATATATTTAAATATTTAAAACTTTTTGTTTTTGTATACTTCTTTAATCGTTTTATGGGGACCTCAAAAATATTTTAGTATCTGAAAATATTTTTTAAATTGTATTTAAACGTTGGTAAGGCTTTATATACATATTTTAGAGTCTATTTTTTTTACAAACATGACAAGCTTGTATTTGACTTTCAGTCTCAGAATAATTAAGTATATTGATGATGATCTCTGATCCTATGATCTCTAGGCTATAATTACTAAAAGCACTTCGAACAATAGCATTTTTAGAAATGATTCGAAGTGAATTAATATACATAAAAATGTTCAAATGGAGAAATTTTTCTGAAGTAAGTGTTCTCAATTACAAAATATTCTTTTTATATGATATATTTTATTGAAAACTTAAAGATATAATCTATATTTTTCAAATGCAGGGATAATTTTTTAAAGAAAGCTCAAAATTTTTTTGGTTTCATAATAATGTGTTCGGACAGGATTAACACTTGTCATACTCTTTAATAAAATGTTCTGAACTGAAGTAATTCAGTGTTTTCAACATGTCATCTGTTAATAAAAATAGTTTTATTATTATTTCTTTGTCTTAAAACATCCTCGAAGCATTCGCAAAACTTCCCCAAGAAAATAAAAATAAAAATCTAGTCTAGAAAAGATTTAATACAATCTTTAGAATTTCTTACCAGTTTGTTTAAAATTTGGAAGCAAAATTTTTTTATTATTATTATCGTTTGATATTTTTTTGTGGATTCAATCACAAATATAAGTAAGTAAAATAACCTTCTCAACTGAATAATCTTGGGATAAGCAAATGATATTACATATATTTACTTAAAAATACCAAAACTTTTATGAAAGATACAAATATTCCAGATTGAGAATGTAACATATCTAAAACTATTGATATTGTAAATATAATTCTAAGATAGAATTGTAATATAGAAGATTTTATTATTCCCGGGATTTATTAAATTTTTCTTAAATGAAATATTTAAAATTTCACTTACTTAAAATATAATATGAACTCTATGAATAAAATAATGCTTTCTTAAAATTCAAAAGAAAAAGGATTTGATTTTAATTACTTTTATTATGATAAATATTTTCATACCAAATATAATAAAAAAAAACTAAAAGAAATATGTACAATTGTTGACTGATATCTAAAATTAATGGTCTTGAATTCTTTCTACACACTTTTACATATATGTAGTGTAAAAATTAAAACATATGAAAAAACTACATTTTAAAAATGCAAACGGTAGAATTAGAAAACTTTCTTTAAATAAAAATAATATTAATAAACAAGATTGAATATCCTTTATTTTTCTTATATAAAGGAGATATCAGTATTTCCCGGTATTTTTATGAGATTTTTAGCAAAAATTATTAATCATCTATTATTGAACAATGATTATCTTTCTCTTCAAATCAAATTAGGAAATTTAGAACAAAATTGAATATTCTAAACCGAAGTTCAGTTAAATTTCGTTTCTACCTTTATTTAATTAACTTTCTTGTATGGTTCTAAAGAAGTTAATTAAAGATTTTTTTTACATGATTTCATCCATCATTTTTGGATTGCTTTTTACTTTCGGAAAATGCCAATATTACCGAAATATGAACACTTCTTAAATTTTTCTAATATATTTTAAAATATCCAAGATCGTGTTTTCAAATAACGGCCTATCAATGATTTTCCTCACATCTCAGCTATAACATTTGATCTTTCTAATAATTTTATTTTTGTGCTTCCAGAGCGGACATATGGGCGCCGCAGTCACCACCTGCCTCCCCCGATGGCTCCTCCTCCCCAGGAGGACCCACGTAGCAGACGATCCAGGACCAAGATGAAGTGTCTTATCTCGATCGGACTCATCCTACCAGCCCTCGCCGCAGTCATAGGTAATTGGTCAACATTCTCACATTTTATGCAACCAGATTTTTCAAAATTCACAGGTTCTATCATCCCAATTACCTCTCAAACGTATAAACCATTAGCTATGAATCCCAATTTACGAAAATCATCCACACAAATTGTAGATATATAATTTAGGAAGAAAATTTCTTATTTTCACACGAAAGCATGGCTGCTTAAAAATAACGGGATCACTTTAAGAAGAAACCTGGCTTAAAAGTAAAGGGATCACTTTAAGGAGAAACCTTGCTTAAAAGTAACGGGATCACTT
>JAPMOQ010060747.1:261933-370290 GCA_026543055.1 Argiope trifasciata
AACTTACTGATTGATAGAAAATAATCAAAAATAATGAATTTCAAGTAATAAATTGGATTCTAGTTTACTTTATAGATAAAAAGAATTGCTTCAATTTTAGAAGTTACATGAGCAATTTTTTTCTTAGTAGACCTAACTCTCCTTTAAAAAAAATGAGAAAAAGAACGCATATTTATGAAATCTAAGCACTTACACACTTTATCTGATTTTTTTCATATCCATGTCAAGTTCAATATTCTCGTCCAGCATATTATGATGACACCGTTTGAATAAATTATAAAATCAAGGTAAATGTCATGGCCTCCTTTCGCTTCATTTCTGATAACAGATTTTAACGTTAACGTCCTTAATGTGTTTTACGTCCGTTTCAACACATTTAGATAAGGAATACTTGTTTCAAAATCAGATAACATTCACTAACTTTTTTTTTCAAAAGCAAATCCGCCATTACTTTTATTTTTGTTTTCATTCGCATTATTTTCTCTAATTGTTTAAGTCCAGTTATATATATATATTTCTGTTTAATCCTTGGTTTATTATTTAAAAAGGCATTCTTTTTGTGTCATTGATATACTTTTTTGTACCATTATTTTGTTTACGCCTATTTTATAGTTTTAACCCAACTTTCTGTGTATGTTAATGATGTATTTTTGAACCAATATTGTGTTTACGTTTTCCATTTGATGGCACTCGTACCACCTCTTCCAGTAGAAATACACGTTTGTAGCGCATTTTTACCCAATGTAAACAAAACGAAATTTGTCAAAATTTATTGAACTAAATATTATTGCGTTGAATTTCAAGCTATTAGTCTTATAGAAAGAATATCTTTTATGCAAGAAAAAAAAAAAACCAGATGAATTCCTTACTTAATTATTCTTTAAAGGATTCATAAAAAGTTTAAATATTTTCTAGAGCAAGAAATAATTTACTTCAAAAATAAAATGCATTAAGGTGGGCTTACATTCAGCCAGTTATAAGACGGCCATTAAGCAGCGTATGCGAAAAAAGCTGAAACATGCTGTTTGGTCCATGGCAAGTATATACTACTGGCAACATGCCGCTGTATAGTTTTTTTTTTCTTTGCTACCTATGTGTTTGTAGAATTTGATGGTTTTTTTTTTTTTTTTTTGGCATGAAAAAAACTGATTATCAAAATATGTGAGATTAGTTCTGACACATTTTGCACTTTCTTCTTTCTGATGGGAAGTTTTGTATGTGTGTGTATTTTCATTTTATTTGCAATTTTTTCTATAGCTTTCCAAATTTAGGTATGATGACTTTTTTACTATGTTTTTTTGTATAAATATCCATCGTTTTAATATGATACACAGGGAAAAAAGAAAAATTCAAAAACCCCAAAGCGCCAATTCATAGCCAATCATGGAATGCTTGAATCTAGCTTGTGAAATTGTAGCAAACATAAATCAGTTCCTTTCTGCGTATGCATTGTCTTACTGGCTATTCTATTACTGGCCAAGTGTAAACCCATCTTTAATCCAATTTTTCGCTTCATCGTCGTTAGTAATTTAAAAAAACGTTTGTGGTTGTTATTAACATCATCAGAATTAAAACAAAATCTGAAAATTATATTTTCATCTGAAATAATGCATAACATTTTATTGGTTTTGTAAACAAGTTCTTTTTGATACAAATTTCTATTGATTTCCAAGTTAGTCGTGGCTGAAAATTAAAAAGGTGAGGCATTATCGAAAGTAATTGCTTAAAACTACTGTTAATTTCAAAGTGAAATTTAAAAATATTTAAATTGCTATTCATTGGAATCGAATTGAAATAAAAGTTATAATTAAGAAGATTCATGAAATTGTTGAACAATTTAAATTTAAAAAAATTTACAACACGAAATTAAAATTGTTTCTTAAAATCAATGAACAATAATATATTTTTATTTAATTTTCAATACCAGTGAAAGTTATTAATCGTACATGAAATACTTTTCTCTTGTATTTTAAAACGAAATGAATTCTTAATGTAAGATTCAGAACCAATGCATCACATTTCATTCTCTGACGTCATCCCATGAGAATTCAAGAGGATATGACAATTGTGCATCTAACAGCAACTTATCTATATCATATTGCATTGATTCTCTTTTTACATAGAGAATAATGAATTAAAAAATTAAACTGGCGTTGATTATATTAATTCATATTATTCATACCTGACGGTATTCTATTTTCATGGAAACAATTTCGTTAAATATTCTTTCTTTTGAAACTCGTTAAAAAATTTGAAAAATTCGACTGACATGATCAAAATAATCTACGATGAAATAATTTGCCTAAGTGATTGAAAATTTAACCATTATAATTTTCTCCATTTCTAATTGAAATATTTTTCATATCACAATAATTTTTATACCAGGCGGATTACAGATTGTGACGAAGTTTAATCTTAATCATTGTCGATGGTATGAATACCATTTCAAAAAAAATATTTACCGTGCAATAACTCACTAAATAGATGTATCAGTTATTAACTTTACTCAAATATTCAAGAAAACATAACAGTAATATTTACAATACGTTTGACACACATAACTCAAATAACCGCAGGAGTACAGTGAGTCAACTACACTTTAAACTGCAACACCCAAGTAAAGAATAGAAAAATATCTTTTGTTTGAAGTCTTGGCAAGGAATATGTAAAATAATTATTTGATTAAATGCAGCTGCTCAATCTTTGTTCATAAAAAAGAGTTCAAGCTCTAATTGATGTGGAAAAAACTTGAAATCGTCCACAATTACGAACCAGGAACTAAAAACAAATGAGTGTAAACAACGCCTTCCATTGAGAACTTCATTGTTCTTTCGCACTGCGTTTGCTAGTTCGAATAAATATTTAGCTTCACATTTCACGGCCTTTTTACATGTTCGGCCTATTAACCTAAAGTAATAGTTGTATAATTTATAAGATCCGCATGTCTTTTTGGAATTAAATAATCTATCCATTCCCAACTGTAATTTTTAAAATTCCTTAATGAGTTAAAGAGTTTGCTTTGGTGCCTGGACAAAATGTGTGCCGTTTTGTTGAATTTTAGAAAATAATTGGACAACGTTTGGATGCTATTCTACAATATTTAAGCTGCAATTATGTTGTATGTTCCTCACTTCTAATCTTGCTCAAAATCAATAGAAATCGAGAGACTTTCATCACTAAAAAACCTATAATCAAATTAAAAGCTAACAAATTTAATAATTCACACAATTCCTAACGCTCATATAAATTGATTTGTTATTCATAACTATTCTGTACACAAAAACACTGTCATAGATTTTTTTAAAAAATGTCTAGGGTGACAGACTATATTCTAATATTTTAAATCTGCACCCATATCCATTGATTTATACCTCAGATTTTAGATGGTTTAATCGTATTAAATTATGGGACGATTTCATTTACAAGGCATTTAGGTCCCAATTTAATATTTGCATAAAAATAAAAAAAAACAAGAAAGTCAAATTTTTCTCACATACTTACATGAATTCTTGTTTAAATTACATGAATAAAAATGATGATAAGGCAGCAAATTGAAGAAAATGCCCGTATTTCCATTTCTATACAAAATACAAATATATAACGGAAAGGTTTTTGCTGAACAAATTGGTAATGCCCTAAAGAAGTAGAATGTTGGAAGAAGAAAACATATGTTACCATATAATTAAAAAATACTATCAAATAAGAATTTTTTTTAAAAAAATTTAAATTGCTTAAAAATATAGATGTTGTGAATTATAAATGACATAATTTAATTTGAATTAATAAAAACTTTCGTAAAAGATATGTTTTTAATAAAATATCACTGGAATTTATTTTTTTAAAGTAGATAGAACGTTTTAATATGCGAAATCAAATTCAATATAGTACATATTTATTTTCAAAATAAAATGTAATTTTGATTTATGCAATTTATTCCTCATTTCCAGAGAACCTTGTTAAAATAAAGACTAGGTATATTTTTAACGACTCCGTCTTACATCATTGTTGACCTCCGAAGGATATGGTTTATGTCACTGACTTTCAGACCGACAGCAACAAGAAAACACTGTTTCCTATTGGCCTACTTAGGGGCTGGTCCATCTCTATGCATATTAATGGCTGAATTAATGACCATTTTATTCTTTCCCGCCTTAGGTGTCGCTGCTTGGGCCGTGAGCGCAGATGTCGTCATGAACTCTGGCAACAACAGACCAAACAAAGCTGACAACCACTTGTTGCAGGTAAGATGCCACCCTGTTGTCTTTATCTGTCACCACCCTCATTTCACTTCTATACCCGGACATAGTTCTAAAAAAAGAACTCTAAAAGTGGGCATGTCTCTACTACCACGCATCTTGTTACTAGATTAACCTTGAATCCTATGAATAATGAAGCTATATTTGCATTTGAACCCATTCACCCTTTTATTTTGGAAGGAATTGTTATGAAGTGGACTAATTAAAATTAAATGTTTTCGCTTTGAGTGACATGCTTTAGATAGATAAAGGAAAAATTAATTAATAAGGTCCGTTTGTCTTGTTGAATTATCTTTAGCTTTGAATTAAAATGCAAAACAGCTTTTCCCACTCTCTAAAAATGAAAAATAAAAGTGTGAAAATGTAAATATTTAATTTTTCTCTTCAATTTCAAAAGTAATGGGAAAAAATTGGTTTAATATAACCCCAAATCAAAAGCATATCCTTAATTTATTTTTTAATTGAATTTAGTTACATTAACTTCCCGTTTTAAAGCAACACTAGGACTATTTTGTGCGGATCAGATGACAAGAACGACACCTGTTCTAGCACACCTTTCTGAAAACTTCCACCCCCGACAAGTAGAAAAAGTTTGGTTCTGACTGATTTAATGTGCACCATACCCGTATACACGACGGTTCTTCGATGGAATCGGGTCTCGCACCTGAAACCACTGAAGAAGAGAACTTACCATAAGGTCATCGCCTCCTCTATTACCAACTTATGCAATAATATTATGAAGTGATAGACAAAACTGAAGAAAATGAAGTAAAATATAAGGCACACAAATATTTTACATTACGTCAATTAAATTAATGTTTCAAAAACAAGTATAATTATCCCAATATTCTCACAATTATTGTAGTATAAACACAAGATTTTAACATCAAATCAAATTTATTTTATTTTATTCTTCTAATATATATTTTCTTAGTACTGGTCCACTTTCAAAAAAATGTCATATGGAAAAGAAAATATTATTAATTGTCATTTATTGATGGAAATTTTTTTTTCAAGAATGAAAACTTAAGCAACAATTAAAGTTCAATTTGAATTTGAAACATTAGAATTTAATACGGGTTTCAAATTATGAAGCATTTCTATACTTCTATTTGCAAATTTTCAACATGCTTGTTGCAATTTTCTTACCGTTTATTAATAAAATTTTTCAAAAACAATATATTTAAAAGAACGTTATTTTCCAGAATTTCGCTGAAGGCAGAAGGAGGGACATCTTCAGGGTAAATGACGATAGTCAGAGAATTCAAATTCAGCCCTCCCCTCAAACCTCTTCTACAACCACAACTATTGCAACAACATCTACATCAACTACAACTACAAGTGCACCAACTCTGTCTCCTCAAGAAGAAACGGATGTTAACGCCATACTTTCCAAACTCATTTCAGCCTCTGGAGCAGCCTCTGGAGGTAGTGGCCCCCGATTCGTAGTTGTGGCTCCTCTACCAGACTCAGATGATTCCTCACCAATATCTAGAGCAGATAATCCTTCATCCACCAAACCAAGCTCTAAAGAAGACAATTCCCAGCCTGTCAGATCTCACTCAAGAGAAGATTCATCCTGGCAAGTATCTGGAAAGCATCGACCAGAACCTGAAATAATATCTGCTGCCTCGTATCAAAATTACCAGAAAGTCCTTCCACCTTCAGGTCGTTCTGCTAGTTCGAGTAATTTGACAAGTAGAATTGGTCTTCCAAATAATGATGGTTCAAATCGCAGAATGGGCCCCAAGCCAATTATGATGTCTCCATCAGGTAGTGCCCATAATGGAGGCAGTGGATTCCACAATCCCCAGATAGATTTAACAGGTTTCGAGCCTTTTGATACTATGATGCATGACTTTCAAGCAAGTCAATCTGCTCAGAAACAGCATCAAAATCCACCTCCCCCTAATTTTGGAGCTTCCTTCAATTCAAAGAGAGGACCTCCTCAAGGTCACTTCAACAGAAACCAACACAAACCTTTGGGAATGCAACAAGATCAGCATATATTTCATCATCACATGCCAGAACATAATTCTCATGTGCTGCAAGGAGCTTCGAATCATCCTCAAGGTATGATGGCTCCACCTCCAGGAATCGGATTGAAGCCAATCCAACAGCAACTGCATCACGTTGATCCTCTTCGTCCTGAAGAGTCCAACAGGTGGGGGAGTTTCCATGGGCCTCCTAGTGGAGGTTATGTCCATAAACCCCCAGAAGGAATATCCGTGGCCATCAGTTCCCCAGCCGGTCATGGAGCTCATGTGTCTTCAGAACCTGTGAGTGTCATAAAAAGCTTTTTCTTGCCGTTCTTGCCAAAGCCGAGACTCAATATGAATGCGAGGGTCGTGTTTGGAGTTGTCCTTGACAAAGGGATGGGTATTGGAGCAGACAAGAAAAAAAGTCACCCTTACCGTTGAGGATTCAAGAGCAGGGCTTGTGAATCATGTATATAATTCCTAGGAACTACAACTTCTGTGTTACTGGATTGATTTTGTGTTTTCTCTTTCAAATTTAGGGAGAATATAACAACCCTTTTAATGTAGCTTTATTGCACAGGCGATCGGACTTGATGTCTTGTCTACCATGCATCGGATATAATTTTTTTAATGACTGCTTGTGAGAATGAACCTATTGGACGATATATAAAAGAATGCTATTCAGCTATGTAGCATAGAAGAGCAGTTGGTGCAGGCGCCATTATTTCGAAAGGCGCAAGATTAGTCTTTTCGTCGTTTTGAAACAGTCATTCATGCAAAAAAAGCAGGACTTTGTTTACATGTTTTGATCGCAGGAAATTCTAAAAATGTCACTATGTGGCGAGTTTAATCTATTTTAAATATTTATTGTAATTCTCAAATGCTTTTGTTTTGAATACTGAGAAAAGGCAGGGTACCTTAACTTTAAATAAAACATCATAATTTAAGTTTCATTATAAATTTAAACCGGCGTATATCTTATAATCATTGTTTATCATATGTTAAAATGTTCATATAGCATTTGGTGCTTGCAGGACATGCACGAAATCGAAAGCACTTTTAACTGAAATCTCTATTTATTTATTCATTATCTGCAGTAAAGAGAATTCTTTTTTCAAAAATATTATATTATAAGGAAGAAAAAAACAATGAGAACAATTTTATTATTATATATACTTATAATTTGTTGTACTTACATTATTTAATTGCAGTTTTTAAACTTTTATTGTTTTGGCTTGATTTTCAAAAGGAATAAAAATTAAGACCAAAGGCATACAGCCGAGTACTATTTTGAATAATTTAGAGCAGGAGGAAAAAAGGCCCGTGCTTTTCTACTTTTTTAATGAAGGAATAAATAGTTCATTTTAAATATGAAGAGTCATAGATATTTTACATATACTTAAAAAAATTTCTTACCTGATTTTTTATTTGATAAATCAGAAATTACACTTTAAAATATCGTATTTTTTAAAAATAAACTTATACAGAAATATTATTAATATTTTAAAATATAAACTTATTCATGGTATATTTTATGTGTGAAAGAAATTTCAATGTCTTTTTATAAATTATTGATAGATGTTTTAAAGCAATTGTCACGTTTGTGTAAGTATATGTGTTTTAACAAATAAAATTAACAATGAAAAAATTGTTGTGAGTTTCTTCAAGAATTTGTATGAATCATAACTCTATGAATCCTCTGTCAGGCAGTTGATAAAAATAGTTTTGATTTAAAAGAGAAATGAATCCATTTAGTAGAACATGATTTCCTTCATACGACAAACTAAATTCAATTTATAAACATCTTACTTGCTCTCTCTACTGCAGGCTTTGATGACTTTCTATTCAAGAAACGAGTAGGCATTTTGATTCAATAAAGCATCCACAGAACAGTTAAGATTTTTATAGATTATTACTATTTTGTTATTGAATTGTAATGTCTTTGAGTAATTTAATGTTGAATTATAAGTTTTAAATTACAATAATTTGATGCACAAATCACATTCGTGCATCGTAATTCAAATAATCACTATGTCTGTACATTAATGCTTTTGAAACTTAAAAAATAAAATAAAATAATTCAAAGTTGTTCTAATTCTCTACTAAAATTAAACATGATCTACAGACACTTCAAATATTCTAATCGAGTCGGTAAAATAGAACATTCCTGAAAAAAAATGGCGACATTTAATTAGATTTTTTTAAAGCAGAATAATTTAGGACTTGATCAACATAGCTATAACGCTACTCAAGACAAGATGGCTTGCAAATAAGACCCGTTCATATTGAGATTAGTATAAAATGCTCTGTATAAATTCTGTATTCTTTGTATATTTGCTAAATAGTAGTTAATAAAAGTTTAGCTGCTGCATATACTGAAAATTAGGTATAATACCCGTTTCCAGTCACCAAATATTATAATAATTGAAGTATTAATGCCCAGAATACAAAACTTTGGTGGATACATTTAATATTCAAAAGATAACATAAGCAGAACTTTCTTCAGAACTCTCTGGAAAACTGATTTGATCAAAATGGAAATTCGATTCTTTTATTAAACTTTAACTATTAGTCAAAAAAAAAATATTATTATGCGATATGCAGTAGAAACAGTCTCATTTGGTAGGAATAAAAAATTACATCCTATTGCTTTTTATCTGATTAAAGTTGGCTTTAAATATGATTCATCAAAGTTTCGAGTTCTAATTTTTAGATTACAATATTTTTTTCGTCGAATATCCCACATATTTGAAAGTAAAAATTCAAAAAGTACCTCCAAAGCCAACTTATTTTGCTCGTGCAATGTATGTTTCAGATAAAACACAAATTTCTTGCTTTTGTTGAAAGATTTCACAAAGAGATTGTCTGTAAATATTGGAAAAATTATAAAACTAATTAAACTATAGAATATATATTTAGTAATGATAATAGAATCAAATATTTGTGAACAATTATTCGATTCTTTTTTTTCAAATTTCACATTGTGTAAAATTTGAACACAACTTTTTTTCTTAAAACATTACAAAAGTGATCCAAAGCTGCATTAATTGAAAATAGACAGTTGCATTGCAATATCTCAACGTAAAATTGTACGCAACTGTGCCAAAGTAGTTTGCGCAGTAATTTTTGATGATAATATACTCAGTCACTCTTCAACGCAGTTTAAAATAGGAAACCCAGAATCCATAAAATCACAGCTTGTTTCTAATGATGTACCTACGTTCCATTGATAATTTACTAACGTTGTTTTAATTAATATTTCAAAAGTCTGCTTTTGCCCGCTTTATTTCTAGTTTCTTTTTAAGTTAATATTTGGCAACTGGACAACTCTAAATTCTGTAAATTCTTTTTAAATTTGTAGTCGCTAAAATCATTGCCAGAATTTTGTTGAAAAATAATTAAATTTCTCACAAAAAACTTATTTTAGTAACGTTTTAAAAACCTAACTATATAATTTAACTTAAAAAATGAGGCAGTTTAAATAGGGAAATTATAATTACAGTTTTTGTATGAAGTATTTAACAGATTTATTCATTTGCGAAACTTTATTCTAAAAGATAATTGAAATTTATATCAAATACTTCTTACGAAATGCATAATATAATTTGACTTTTAAAAAAATATTTGTTTCCCCTCCAACCAAATTAGGAGTTCACGGTTGGTAACACAGAAAGCTACTTAAATAGTTTGCCCCAGGATGAATAATTTTTTGCTCCTTGATACTGATATGTTCTATTTTACAGCTTCACACTTCACCGCGCTCTTTTAATCAAATTTTATACTATTCTCCTTCTTAATCAGAAAATGATTGATAAAAGCAGAATCACGCCAATCATTGTTCTTCAGTGATAGTTTTTTAACCCATTTTTAATTCATTGTTTAAAAATTTGAAATCATTTGCAATTGTTAGAAGTTTTGTCAAAGGAAACAAAAAGATAAAAATTATTCAACAAGGTTTATAGCTTAGTTTGATTTCTTTCTTGCCGGTTCTTAATTTATTCAAAATAATCAAATAATATTTCTTACTTTATGCCCATTAATAGGCCATAGAGTACTTAGTACTTAAAGAAGGTCTTGTTTTACAATTGAAAGAAGATGCTTTGTAATAAAATATTATAGGTTTCACACATTAAAAAATTTGTGCATTTTACACGATTTTGTATTTTATGCCAATATATTTCGATCAAATTAATCGCTCATAATTTTGGAATACAGAATGTTTAATCGTAGTCTATTAGTTAAATTCTAAAGAGTTAAAGTTTAGCATACATTTCTTATATATAAAAATGCTTCAAGTAATGTAAACATTTATATTTTATATTATACAAGCCGCCTTTGGCAACCAGCTGGTTTGTCATGAGTAATGCGTTTTAAAATTTTCAATTAAATGACATATTCATTAGCCTTGAAGTAATTCCGGGCATTGATTGGCCTGAAATTAATATTTTCTTTAAGATGATGGACTGAAAGTTCTAAAAGAACACGTTTTCCTAATTATATTCTTTAACTTTATAAATCAGTCACTTTTAATTATTGATTTAGAAGACTGATTGATGTAGCAACTTTTATTTAAAATATTAATAAAAATATTTTGTAAAATAGAGCTCACAGAGCAAAGTATGGAGAAATCTAAAACTCATTATTCTTAAATGCATTGTTTGACTCAAGCTACATAAAACGTAATTGTTTACTTCATTTAGATCAAATTAATAGTGTTAAACAATATAAATGTCTATTAATAATATTTTACAAATTGGCCATTGGA
This sequence comes from Argiope trifasciata, assembly GCA_026543055.1. Taxonomy (NCBI): domain Eukaryota; kingdom Metazoa; phylum Arthropoda; class Arachnida; order Araneae; family Araneidae; genus Argiope; species Argiope trifasciata. The sequence continues at coordinate 272,934 of JAPMOQ010060747.1, forward strand.
CCGGAATTTGAATGCACATCCTGTATAAATTCAATCCAGTATAAATAAAGATAATTTATTGAATTAATGATTTAAATATTCCAAACGATTATAGAATCCTTTGACTTGTATTTTTAAAAGAAAATATCGAATTTTATATTATTTTATTTTATCCAGTCAAGGGCTAAAAGTTGCTTTTCTTTTGATTTGATTTGCGATGATAGTTGTTGCTTTTTTTATTTGAACTTCCGTCATTGTTTTCTTTCATTTTATCCAGTCACGAGCTAAAAAAAAAAACATGGTTAAGATATTTCTTTAAAATTCGTTAAAAATAGAAGCTTAAGTTATACATTAAAACACTGGCACCATCAGAAAGCTAATTTTTTAATCTTTAAATGGATATAAAAATCATGTTTGTGCGATAATATTTTCGGAAGTTATAGCGGAAAAACATCGAAATTTCGCTTAAATTTTAATTATTTCAAATTCCAATTAAAAATTCGAAAAAAGGGCTCCGAAGTTCACATTCCCGACCTCCAAGGTATACCTGTACCGAATTTGGTAGCTGTAGGTTCAACGGTTTGGCCTGTAGAGCGCCCACACACACACACTCACACACACATTGAGTTTTATTATATGTATAGATAAGTTGTATAAATAGGCCACAAAAATATATTTTTTTAGAAAATTAAATTTTTACACGTTTACGATTTTATTACTCACATTAAAAAAAATATATATTTTATATACTACCATTTCAAGCAAAAGAACCTCCAAATATCTGCGATCAAAACAAATTTAGTTAAGGAAATTTCAGATATTGTTATTTAAGATCAATTAACATCCACCTGGTGAAAGCTTTGTGCATTGATTAACGAATATTCCTCCAAAAGGTTTTCATTGTCTTGGATAGAAATTTACAAATCTTCATCATTTAATCTTTTCTAACAACTGAAATATGTTGGAACAGAGATTTTTAAAGCTTTATGACTCTTCCAGTTTTAAATGCAAAAGAGTTTGAATTTTTTTCGTTTCAAACATTAAATTATTTCATTAAATATGATAGGTGTAGTGATACAAATTTGAACTCTGCAATTTTTCTCAATTTTATTTATAAATTCAAGCAATATAAAATATCATTTTTTATGTCATTTCGATAATTTTGTGTGTGCAGTACCTGAATGATTTAGAAACTAGCCATTAGAAGAATTCAGTTATAATGGACAGCCAGTAATATAAAATTATTTTCTATCTGGGAAAGCAAATGCTTCTTTTAACATTGGCTATTTTTTTAGGGAAAAATTATGTTATAATTGTGAAATAAACTCAAGTAAATAATTGGGTATTGAAGTTTCGGTTATTATTCGGGTAATGAATTCTAATAGAGCTGATTGAAAATTATTACAACTAAACCAGTACTAAGAAAGGACTTTCCAAAAATTATTATATTTTTAATTAAAAATTAATCAAAACTTCAACTATTTTCTTCAATAATGTCTCAGTATATAATTGCACTAATTAATAAGACTTTTCACCTAACAGTTTAACACCCTGCAGTATATTGTATTTTAATCCTAAAAATTACCGAATGCAATATTATAATACATAAAATAATTTCATCATGTAAAAGCTTTTAATATTTGCTTTTATTTAAAATTAAAATATCAGTTGAATCATACGATTTTCAAAAACCATCAACAGCTAATTTTCTCCATATGTTAATATTTCCTTCGATAATACCGCAAATTTTGTTTAAAAATTCTGAATTATGAGGCAAACTGACTTTATTTGAGAAGTTTATTTGTATTAAATTTAAAGCATGGTTAAATTAATACTTTATACCAATAAATATATAAAAAACAAAAAAAAACATTAAAATAAAAACTTAAAATTATAAAAATAATTGAATGGATGATTCAAAGCGTATAATAGAAAAAATCATAATTCATTGAATAATTGATTAATTTTCGTTCCACGAAAAGAATTTTTTTCCTCATAGCATTTATTGTAATAAATACACAAAATTTAGCAGAATTCCTCAAAAATTGTTTTGCAGGAGATAGTGGAACATAAAAGCCACTATTTTATTTATACTAGGACAAAAACCTTTTTTTTATATTAAGATGAAATGAAAATAGTTTTTCAACTACGTCAAATTTATAATTATTCGATTTGCCCGTAAATTTAATAAATGTTTGTAAATACTTTAAAGTATAATTTACAACAATATTTTCATTATTTTAATCACTGATAAATTCTTATGTTTATATTCACAGTTTTATGGGGATTTTATAGTTATAATAATTAAAATTAAATTTTTAAAATACTATAAAGACACACAAATCAAGTCTAAAATATTATTATGTTCTGATATTTTGAATAAGAAATTCGAATCCCTTTCTGAAGATTTGATTGAGACTTTTCTTAACTTTATTTTCTTTCCACTGTGTTATAAAAATTTCGATTAAAACAAAAACAAAAACCAATGCACTCATAATTATTATAAATAATGTAAAAAAATCCTTAAAATATTGTTGAATTATGAAAATTTATATTAGTAAAGGCTGCCATCTTGTAAAGAACAATTGAACTTTTTCAAGCAGTGTGCTCACTATTACATATCAGGAAGCTGTTGTTGTTAACCTTCATGTCTTATTAATCCTATAGACTATGATTTTTTTTTTTTTTGTATGTAGAAAGAAACATATCTAGAAAATTATATTTCTTTATTTGTAAAATTTCCAGAATTATTCAAGGTGGTAGAAAAACATTAAGTAATTGTAGTGATAATAAGCCAGTAACAGCCACTAAACATTAATGATAACTTTTGTACAGAAGATATGTTACGCTGTTGCAAATCGTAAGGTCGCGACTTCGATCCTTGGCAGAATTGTATCCCCACATTGGCTCGATTCTACAATATAACCCACCAACAATACTGATCCTAAAGCTTTTAAATAAGTAATTAAATCTTTGCGCGTTGAAGAAATAAAAAATATTTAATCAAAAAAAAATCCTTCATAATGTTGAATACTGAATTTACAACATTTGTGCCTTAAGAAAACGCAAATATGCTGTTGCACACTCCCAGGAATAGCTAAGTTATATCAGGCCTATGAAATTGTGCTTTCTAAAGAAATCCAATACCAGCAATGGATAGTCACGAGGATCTTGTTTGGAGGGGCATAGACCAGGGGTTGGCAATCGGAGGGTCGCGAGCCCCATGCGGCTCTTTTGTTGTAAAGTTGCGGCTTTCCAGTTGGATACAAAAAATTAATAATTTGCTATCAAAATCCTTAAAGAATATATTTTTAAGAACCAAATATCTCAACAGCTTCAACATAACTTTAAAGAAACATGAAGAACCGATTCGCTAAGAGATTCGAGCAATTCAAAACAAACAAAAGTACTCTCAGTCACAGTAAATCCTCTTAACACAAACACAAATGAGTTCAACAGGAAGCCATTTAGAATTGAGGCTGGATCTGTCCAAATGCAATTGCTATATCTGAAAACCACTCATTTGGGGAAAGACAAATTCACAAAACTCAAAAGCAAATTGGAAGAGTTTGAGGTCCAGAAATGCAAACACATCGCACAGCACAAGTGGACAGCTCCAAAGAAAATTCCGCAAATTGAGGCTCGCATATTCTACGCATGGAATAGTCTTCCAGAATTCTACAGTGAGTTGAAGAAGTTGGCACGTGGAGTGCTGACGATCTTCGGGTTGACATTCATGTGAGCAAGCTTTTTCTTGTAAGAATATAATAAAAAGTAAATATATATAAAGTAAATAAAGTCAACTAACAAATAAAATTTAGAGTTGTGCTTGAAATTTAAAACAAGCTATAAGCTAGATTTAACCAAACTTTTCAAAATGTATGTAAAGCCAATGCTCCCGTTGATGTAATTATTTATTTTTGTGTTTTGATATGAATAAAAATTATCAAAGATTTAAATAAAAAATCTAATATATATAATCAAATACTATAATATTAAATCGAAAATTCTTAGAAACTCTTTAAAAATTGGAAAATTTTATAAATTGTTGCTCTTGGCTCTTCCGTTTCAATAAGTCCCCTACTTAGCTTAGACAAATAACAATGTGACGATGTAAAGCTTCGTCTTTAAAACACTTGGGACAGACTTCAAAGGTCTTAGAACCAACAAAGTATTTCACAGTTCCAAAGTGCCCAATGATAATGCGAGTAAGAGTAGTCTGAGCCTGCTACTACAATCGAGATTCAGAATTCCCCTGGGCAACTACTCTTATGCCAGGAATGCATTACCGAGATAAGGCAAGTGGTTTTATTTCGGTTTTTAGTTCTCGAAGAGATTTCCAGTAAATAAGAAATTCATGTGTAGAAACTCAAATATGACGTTCGGTGTATGATGTTAGAAAGTATTTTCTGAAGAAGATGATCTCTAGTCAGAAGATTATTCAAACAAAGTGGCAAATACGCATTATGGAATGACAAAGAAAGGAGTTTGGAATCCGGTTTGGAACTATCAAGTGGAATGAAAAAACGGCAATTGTACAAGAATTGTTTAGGTTATTTATGATAAGACACGTAACAAAATTGTCTTATAAAAAGCCAGAAAAGAGAAGTTTGTTAAGAGTAAAATATCAACTTCATCAGTACTGAAATTTCTTTTATAAATCTCGAAGATGTGCTACTGATATTAGGTTTTTTTTTAATATTTATCTCATCAAAAAATCTGAATGAAATAGTATTAACAGCAGAACAGATTATAGTATAATCTATGAGGATGTGACACAAGTTACTAGGTATCTTATAATATAATCTACAATACGTTAATTATAATTTCGTTATTTTTTTAATTAGCATCTTTATGTTTTTGTTTATAAAAATTCAATGTTTAAGTTGAATAAATGCTACATTGAAAAGAATACCTATAATTAAATCAGTGGGAATAGTCTCCCCATGACTTTCTCGTATACTCTCTTATAAACTCGTAAAACAAGAGAATATTTTACATGGCACTGGCGTACAACAGTTACTAAATATTAACTTTTGGCGAGAACTTAGCAGTTTTATTGAATCTATCGTCCTTGGCGATGAATCCCTGACATACGACTATAGTATCCTAAAATGTAATTTGTGTTTTAGGTCCCTTTATCTTGACTTATCAAAAAAAACTATACGATATTACGGTTATAATCACAAAATCCTATGCCACATTTGATATATTTAAATAATTCAGCTTTTTGAATAATTCCATTTACAGGCTTCTTAAAGTACAGACTAACAGACAGCCAACCAGTCGGATTTGGCTCAAAACTGGACTCAAACTACACTACAGAAGTTAAATCTATGTAATGAATTTAATCTATCTAACTCTCTTCATGTTGTAATTATATTGTTAACATATTTGCACAACTGAACACAACTTCCTCTGGACAGATTTTATTCAAAATTTGATAGAAATCTGCAAATTCGGTGTAAATACCATGAACCAAATTTCATCCGTCAAGCTCAAAGTGTTTGGAGTTATCTTTGTCACAGACAAACAGACTGACGGACATTTTCCAAAAACACGTTTTTCGAATTCAGGGTGGTCTAAAACGAAAAGATTTGTCAACATCTGGAGTTCGTATTTTTTTGACGTTTACAATACGTTCTTTATACTATATATACGAGAAAATAACAAAATTGCAAATTTATTTCTAATTTTATTATAACAAAAATTATTCAAAATATAACATCTTCTACACTCTACCATACGTATTGTAAATACGAATAAAATCTGATTTATTTATTACTAGCCGCCTTTGGCGACCAGCTGGTTCGCCGTGAGTAATGGGTTCTAAAATTTTCAATTAAATCACACATTCATTAGCCTTGAAGTAACTCAGGGTATTGATTGACCTGAAATCCATATTTTCTTTAAGATGATGGACTGAAAGTTCTAAAAGAACGCGTTTTCCTAATAATATTCTTTAATTTTATAAATCAGTCAGTTTTAATGATTGATTTAGAAGACTGATTGATGTAGCAACTTTTATTTAAAATATTAATAAAAATATTTTGTAAAATATGGCTCAGAGAGCAAAGTATGAAGAAATCTAAAACTCATTATCCATAAAGGCATTGTTTGACTCAAACTACATAAAATGTAATTATTTACTTCATTTAGATCTAATTAATGATATTAAACAATATATAAGCCTATTAATAATGTTTTACAAATTGGCCATTGGAAAGGAATTTGAATGCATATCCTGTATAAATAAAGATAATTTATTCAATTAATGATTTAAATATTGCGAAAGATCATAGAATCCTTTGTCTTGCTTTTTTTAAAGAAAATATCACATTTTATATTTATTTTACTTTATCCAGTCACGTGCTGAAAGTTGCATTTCTTCAGATTTAATTTGCGATGATAGTTTTTTTTTTTTTTTAAATTTGAACTTAATTCAAAATGATGGCAACACGGTGATAAAACCTAATTTTTTCCCTTTGACACGCTCTTGCAGATTTTATAGAAACCTTAGCTTTGCATTTATTTTTTTAGAAACTATCACATTTTATAATGAAAAAAAATATTGAATTAATGATACATATATTGCAAACGATTATAGAAATATGCCATTAAGTCGGAAATTCAATGTATATGCTGTCTAAATTCGATCAGGTTTACCGTAAAGAAGATTTATTGAATTAATTAATTAAATATTGCAAACGATCATAGAATCCTTTGCATTGCATTTATTTTTTTAGAAAATATCACATTTTATATTTCTTTTATTTTATCCAGTCCCGTGTGAAAAGTTGCATTTCATTAGATTTATTTTGCGATGATATTTTTTTTTATTCAAACTTCCGGCATTCTTTTATTTTATCCAGTCACGTGCTAAAAACATGGTTAAAATATTTCTTTAAAAATTCGTTAAAAATAGAAGCTTAATTTCTACATTAAAACACTGATACCGTTAGAAAGATAATTTTTTTTATCTTTAAATTGATATAAAAATCATGTTTGTGCAATAATATTTTCGGAAGTTATAGTGGAAAAACGTCGAAATTTCGCTTAAATTTTAATTAATTCAAATTCTAATTAAAAATTCGAAAAAAGAGCTCAAAGGTGCACATTGCTGATCTTCAAGGTATACCTGTACCAAATTTGGTAGTTGTAGGTCCAACAGTCTGGCCTGCAGAGCGCCAACACACACACACACACGCACTCATTGAGCTTTATTATAAGTATAGATGAAATTTATCTGTTCAAATTAGTTATATGAATATATGATCACAAATGCGGATGATCGTTAATCGAGTAAAAGGTGTGCATGTATTTTCTGGGTCACAAAGTTATTACAAACCAATTAATGACAACAAGCTTGACTTAACTTGATCCAGAAAGCGGTTTTAGTAGACTCAAGAGAATGATGTTATTAAAAAAATGTTCTTTGTATCTCTTAACAGCGATAACAGAGTGAGCTTTGGTCTCTTAACTATTAATCAGGTAGTGAAAAACCAGTTAAGATAAATCAAACCACTTCAATCTGATCATTATTCATTCTATCCACTTTTGTTACTAATGGTCACAACTATGCAAGCTCTACTTAGAAAGATTTACTTTAAGTAAATCTGATCTTTGCATTCTTCTTCTTGATTTAATTGTGTTTGAAACAATGAAAGGTCATTAAAATATTGCGATTTCTTTTAGAAATTAGTATTACAAGTGTCTTTTCTGAGTTCAGGACTCTCTTTTATAAGTAGCTGATGTTGTTGGCAAAAATAAAAATGTATCTTAAACAATGGAACTCTTCTTTTGAAGACTTCTTTTTTAATGATCGTTTCATTCTTGCTCTATTATTTCAAGTCACATAAATATTTTTTAACAATTAAAATTATCGTTTTTGTAAAACATTCTAATAACCATAATAAGTAAAAAAGCCATTATAAATTAGGATAACAAAATGGCTGTCGAAAATAATGGCTTAAAATGTTATTGTTTCTTTTAAAGTTTATTGAAGTGATATTTTATGCTGAACATTTTTAAAAGGCTTCTTAATTTTTTTAAAATTTTAAACATTCAAAAACTATAAATAATAATCCGTTTCAAATTATTTCAAATTTCTTCAATAAAGTTCTGTTATTATTATTTTTTTTTTTCGTTGCTAAATTTTTGAAATGAATTTGGCTTATTCTCAGAGTTGCTCTTGGAATTTTTAAAGGCTTTTGTTTCTTAGCTCAATATATTAATTAATTAATTGATTTATTAATTTTGGAAAGATAGAACGTTGGTATGTTTTGTGATGTTTTATATAATTATTTATATTCTAAAATGTTTACTTTGAAAGCATCGTAACTGTATCTAGTTAATACAATAAGATGCGTGATAACACATAAATATCATGTCTTCTTAATTATCTTTTAGTAAAGTATTGTTATTGTGCTTTAAACTGAAAATTAGCAGCTTAGGTGATATTTCTGTATTGATTCTCAATACTTCTCAATACAAAGCAATGTCACTTTCATCAGAGAACAAAATAAAATAGATTGATAAAAAATAATTTATATATCTTTCATTTCTTTTTTGTAGTTTTTTTTTTCACTTATTTCTCGTAACTTTTCTAAATTACAGTTTTTATCGAACTGCTTTGCATAAAAATGAAAATCCTTTAGAATTTCAGCAAGAATAATCAATTAATAATTATTTTTCAAAAACATTGATGTATTCGTGAGAGAAAGTTTGAAACAAAAAATATGTAACAGTAATTTTATCCAAGATAAATATAATAAATTCTTGAGTAGTAATCTTAAACAATTTGACGAAGGAAAACATACATGGAAAAAATTTTGATTCATTTCAAGAATAAGCCTAAAAGGAATAGAAAGACAAGAAAATCGTTTGCAAATTATATTTCGTTCTCATCATTAACTTATCAAAAACTTTTACTTATCTTAAACAGACAAACAGGATTCATAAAACTTCTCTCCCTCTCTCTATTTTCCATCTAAACCAGAAAATAAATATTAAATTGCATATCGTGAGAAACTAGCCATGAATCTACTCATTCTCAGTAGGGTAAGAAGAAAAACAACTACTTTTGAATAAAGCAGTGACATGAATAACCAAAAGAGAATTTAGAATGTGAGATGACATTTAGCGGAATCATTAACATTTTGTACACAAAAAATAAAGAAAATAATAAAGAGATGTTGCTAGATTTTAATGCTTTTAACGATAGTGAATATTTTTAGTTATAGATAAATTTTCTAACAAAAAGTATTTTAGTAAGGGCAACTGTAGAGACTATAAATTTCCTTTAATGACTAAAAATTTCCATTTATCTGCATAAATGAAACTGAATTTACTCTATAAAGGATTACACAAGAATAAATAATATTTATTTAATTTGTTTCTATGATAAGAATGTTCCCAGTGTTTTAGAATTATGAAAATCAAAAAATAAAGAATAAGAAGTGGATTTAAATATTTTGCATTGCACGTTATGAGACCCAGCTTTCAGTAAGATGGTCAATTTAGTTTTACGATTCGGTATTTTTTTTTAACTTGTTCATGATACAATTAGATTTATATATTTTTTATTTTAATAACTTTGTCGATATGTATGAGTTTTTATCGATCTATTACGATTCCAAACTGCCAATCATCCACATTTATATAAATTATTAAAGTAAATGTTCAGTTTTCTAAATATTCTAATAAATAAGCGAACGTAATGAAACCTATAGGAATTAGAACACTTGTTCTAGATAAAACGTTATCATTATCCTAATATTTTAGCATGCGAAGAAGTTGCATAATTTATTGATTTTTTATATTTATTTATTTTCAAACTCGGAAAACAGTTTTTCAATCGACCTTTTTACAGCTTCTGCTCATTCTAACGGCCTAGTCGAAAATGAACTTGGAAAAGACATAAAAATTACACTGGCGATGTCAAGTCAAACTTCCTTTTCATGTAAAAATATTCCTCCGAAAAAAAAAAGTAGAAATTAAAAATAGTATAACTTACTCTCAAAAAGGAAGAATGCATGCAATTAAAATAAGACGTGAAACAAATTTATAAGCGATTTCAATTAATTTACGTCGCTCTAGATTTATTAATAAAATGTTAATCGCCTGTGAATTTACAAATATTTATTATATATTTTTTTGTGCACGAACCTTTAAAGATAAATTTAATTTACATTTAAGTTATTTGTGATATGGCTCCTTCGATTATGGATGCAAAATTCTTTGCCGTCAAATATTTTGTACCTCTAATATGATGAATATATGAACTAAATTAGAAGAGTAAGAATTTTTTTAGTGTACATTAGATAGTTCATTTTTTTCTTTTTGCGCACACTTTTATGAATGTTGGTGATAATTATTTAAAATTTCAAAAAAAAAAAAAATTGATGTATCGGGAGATCAAACATTTTAAAAAGTAAAATATTATAAAGTGTTAACTCAAAAATTATTATTACGAGATTTCTTTTCTTGATCTCAAATTTGTAAAAAAATTTTAAGATTATTTTATTTTTAAATGTGATTACGATTTAAATAGCCGTTTTTTTACTACTTTAACCTTTCGTCGTACTCTCCTGTCCGTGAATTTTTTGCTTTTTCTCTCCACATTAGAACAAATAAAAATAAAAACAAGTCAACATTATCAAATAGTTTTAAATTTTTAAAAGTTTTAAACTGTAGAAGAACACTTGAAAAGCGTTATGGCCACACTGCAGAAGTTTCGCTTGAATGCGTTAGACGCGTTACGGACGACGAAGAGGTTAAACAATTCGCATTTTCTTAATTTTTTTTTCACAACGCTATTTTGCCTTTGGAAAAGAAATTCTTTATTTTTATTACTATCATTTTATTGTCATTTAATTGCAACCTTCAGAATCTTACGTACCCAACGGGTACAAACTAGACGTATCCATGATAAAAATACGCAGAGAAAGCCAAAGAATGGTAAGCATTGGTTAATGATTCATATAACGATCTCTAGACGAAATTCTTGCACACATTTTTATGATTGTTATCAATAACTTTTGGGCGATGTCCGTTCCCTGCAGCGACCATCCCACTCAGCTTTTCAGGGTTGCTCTAATAAGCACCAAGATTAGTTCTTTGTATAATGTAAGACGATTTTTTTAAAATTACCCTTCCTAGATTAGAAAATTATTTAATTGAGGTCATAAAACGATGATCGTCATTCATTGCTATGCGTCATCTTTATCAATGCTTAAAGACGTGGACTGAAATATTTAATTGTGCATTAGGGAACTTATAATTCGCCTTTATTTCAGTGACCAATCTGTGTCAATGAGACAAACACTGAAACCCAACAGACACATTTTAAAGATATAAAAAAACCTTTTGCGAAAGACTTCTTAGGACAAAGCAATACCGGCTTCAGCATCAATAGTATTATCTACTCTTGTTTTTTTATTAACAAAGAGAGCCTTTCAGTTGTGACAGCTAACTAGCATAATTACAAGTTGGATACAGCCATTGATCCTTTCGACAACATTAGATTGGATTATCTCATTGATATTGATTCGATAGAAGTGGTCTACAGATACACAAACACATGTCCGCAATATCAGAGAGCACAAGGAAGTGCCAGCTTTAACACATTTTCCTGAAAACATCCGTTCAAAGCACCGGGTAACAGAAGATTTGACAAGTTACATTTACAATAACAGAATGTCTCTCATTTCACGACATGAATTCTGGCAGAGTCATTACTAACCTCGTGAAAGAATCCCCCGACCTAGACACACTGACCTCGCATCTTTTTTTTCCTCTCTGAGTGTTTCTTTCTTTTTTCCCTACTTTGTTCTTTAACCAACCTGTCGCTTAAGGAGAGAAATGCGAAACCACTTGGAGGCAGATAAAGATTATTAGATGCATCACTCTTTTGGCATGATTTCTTTTATGTACATATAGAAACATAAATGAATCGTTTCTTCTTTCGGACACAAAAGAACTATGTTATTCGTGTTATGGGAATAAACCATGTTTTTATTGTACAAAGCAGTATTTTTACTTCTTAGATAAAAAGTTTCTGGTATAAGGGGATAATTATGAAAGATAATAGGAGCTTATCTGTTAAGAAGAAATAAAATAAATAGTTTTTTGATTCTGGGAAAGAGTTTGTTATAAGTCTTGAAGCAAGTTATTGCATAGTAAGGGATTATATTAAAAAACATAAATGAGAAATTTGGCATTGAAATTTGTGTTAAAAAAATAGATGAGAATTTTGAATTGAAAGTTTCAATGAAAACTTTGAAAACCAAATGGGATTTATATAATGATTCGCTCTATCTTTGTCTGCTAGCTGAACTTTTAGCGAAGTTGCAAGAATATGGCTTTAATTAATAGATATCTAATTATTTTCATTTGCCAGTTTAAAATAGAATAAAAGCTCCTTATTCGCGCTTTCTTCATTCGCGTTTTCACTATTTGCGGATTAAAAAATGCGACCCAATTCCTATATTCACGGCTAAAAATTTCTTTATTCGCAGATTTAATAAGAACATACATAATAATAAAAGGATTCCAATAGGTATCCAACCCAATATCCTTTGTAAATGCCGTCAAATGGCCTAATAAAAAAGTAAAATATATCTTATTACAACTTTGCCTAAAGTATGTTGTTAAATGCAAACTGTAAACATAGCCGAAATCGCGAATGGAATAGCGCGAGATGGGTTCGAACAGATAGAATCAAGTGACATTCAGGAATTGCTTGAATCGCAAGATGAAGATCTGACTGAAACTGACTTGGATGAAATGTTAAAATCACAGTCCATTGAAGAAGAGGCTTCAACAAGCACTGGAAAAGTGACATTTAATTTGAAAAATCTTAGTGATGAACATTGATCCGTCTATGGAACGAAGTCTTATTTTTAAAATTGCTAATGCAACTGCTGCGTATCAGTCTGAATTGAAGGAGCTTTTAAAAACTGCCAAGCAAGAGAAAATTACGAAATTTTCAAACCATTGCCTAAGCCTTAAGATAATCAAAATGTTCAAAAACTTCAATTAAATTGATTTATATATATATATTATTTTGTCACCTAGAAACGTATCCCCTATAATCCCACATAAATTACCATTCCGTATTCACGGTTTCTGTATTCGCAACATATTTATGGAACATATACCCCGCGAATAAAGAGCTTTTGAGGTAATGAAAGGTCGGCGTCCTGACCTAGAGGTAGCGCTTCTTCCCCATAATATGGGCGTCCGGGGTTCGGACATGGTTATTCTGGGTGGTGTGTCTAATGCCACTTGGTCATACCAAGCTCGAATGAGAGGAGCTCTCTCGAATTAAGGCAGAGGTGTGCGCCTTTCGTTGTTAACGAGCACCGTTAAGGTGAAAGTACGACTTTACTCGATCACACACGACACAACCCTTTTTAGAGGCGGTCTAACTCATTCATCCAACTGCAAGTCAGAATTTTGATCCAAATCAAGGACCAACTCATCCCTGATTCTGTACTCCCAGAGGTATCATTTGTAATGGGAACTTGGAGGACTTTGCAGTCACGACATATTTAACGTGTTCCAACTGCCATAAGCCAACACGGCGGTTTTTGGCCGAGACGAGGACAGAACTCGCTACCTTTCGGTTGAGAGACTGATGCTCTACCAACCAGGCTACCGCGTCCCTGCGAGGTGAGTGAAAGAGTCCCTCCCCCGACTATAAAAAGGGGTAGTGCAAGAGAGTGTGTGTCACCATCATATGAGCTAGAAGTCAGATTTCGGTTCTCTATTCATCAGGGGTATTTATCCTCAGAAGATACTGTACACCCTTCCCGTGGTAACGCAGACGCGACACCATCATATAATAAAATATTTACGTCCTTCTTAAAAATGCAGATCTAATAGACTTTTTATTCAAAAATTTCAGAAATAAACCGAGCATGAAAATTCTCTAAAGCTCACTTTGATTTAATTGGTGCGAAATTATATTTCCAATTACTTATTGATCAGGTTATCAGTTCCTACCCTCCCCCCTCAAAAAATAAAGCAAATTTTTCTTTAAAATATATTTTAAAATATTAGTTTATGATAATCCAACCATTAGGTATTTATGAGAGATTTGAGTACACAAAGTAATGGAAAGCAAGCTTGAATAAGTTATGATGTATAATAAGAAAAAGAATTGGTGGAACAGCCACTCTAAAACTTTCCTATATGCTCTCTATTAAATGCTCTTACATGTTATTAACCGCATGCCACTGGCGAACAATAGTTACGAAAGAAGCTATTAATATGCGATCATTGGGGATGATAATCTTCGGAAAGTGGTTAATACACAAGCCCCAGAAAGTTGAATGTATATTTTGGGCGTCTTTTCCGCGGTCGATTGAGAGAGAAAAAAAAATTAGCACAGAATTACAATTGTAGAGATAATTTTATTCAATTAAATAGCCGCTTCTCATCAGGGAACATGCAAAAGATCAGCAGATGGTCAAACTCTTGAAGGGCTTAGTTCAAAATTCAATACCACTCTACACTTTAAATGCTGTACCAAATTTGATTTATATACTCTTTTCATCAGGTAGTTTTTGTGTTACCTTGCATTTGGAACAGACAACTTCCTTGGAATGAATATCGTTCAAAATTTGATAAAAAAAAACTACAAATTTTATCGTAATTCTGAATGCTAAATTTCATCCCTTATAGCTCAAAGAGTTATTGTTTTTACAGACAGACAGACATAACTGCAAATATATATTTTTCGGACTCAGAATGATGGAACATAAAGATCCATAAAAAATCGAATTCTAAATTTTTTTTAATGATTGAAATGCATTCTTCATACACAAGAAAATCTAAATAATATATAGAGATACGAGTGACGCAACGAACCCATTCTTTGGATTTAATTCCATTCTTCGGTCTAAATGAAATAAAATGTGCACCCCTTTCCCTTAAACTATCTTAATTTTTAACAAGCTGGGCAAAAATTTTCTAAAGCAGCTTCAAAATTAGTCGAACATAACCCACTTCTAAACCTTACTCTAAACAATTCATGTAGCCAAATCGAAAATATTTTTTAGATTAATATCCCATTTTTTAAAAAAATGTTAATTTAATTTTTAATTTTTTCGATATAAAAAACATTAGGAAGGTTTCCTAATCAGTTAGTTATTGAGGGAAGTAGTTTTCTCCGTTCCCCTCCCCCCTCTCAAAAGTTTTCTCAACATTTCATTATTATTTATTCATTGATAGCAGGCAGGATCCATTGGAGGGTTTCCCCCCCCCCCAAGAATATGCTAAAATGGCTTTTAAAAAATGTTTTATTTTAATCTGAAAATCAGTGATGATAAATATCACTCACAAAAATGTTGCGATAGGATTTGAGTCAAATTAAAATATCATTTTGAAGATTTTATTTGACAACGGATTCTAAAATTCTCCTAACTTTCGCGCATGCGTTAGGATGGGTTTAATTCGTCGAAATAGGAGCGAGAGAGAAGATGAAAGGAGATTTTTATGATTAACAAAATAAAATCGGATGACTCGTAGACGGAATTAAAACAATACGGTGAAAAACGACACGATATTCATATACACGTGAAAAAAAATTGAACAAAGGTCAAAGAATGGCGGCGAATTCCAGAAATGCGTTCATCCTTTCCCTCTCTCCCCTTTCTGAGAGAATCGTTGAAAAGTGATAAATGGTAGACAAATGGTTCTCAGAATACTGAAACGAATAGATGTTTCAAGAAAGACATAATTTTGAACTTCGGTCAGGCGAAGAGGATAACGTTCTAAAATTTCCTAAAGACACCCAATTCCTGAGGCATCGCGGTCTTCGGCATTGGAATCCGAAGGGAAACATCAAGAGTCGATCAGTCAATTTCCCCCACCTTTACTTTCTTCTAAATTAAATAAATTAATCCTATAAATTATAAACACAGAAGATAGATAGAACAGTTCTAACCGATATTAGAATCAGGTTTCATTTTTACTTGCTTCTTACATTTCATTGCGTATTTAGAAATTCATGGTGAGCAAAAAGTCTGCAAAGCTTTAAAAATTACTAAAACCCGAAAAAATGAATTGCAGATTTAACATTGATTAGTAGCGATTTTTTTTAAATAAGAAAAAATAAATAAATAAATAAAAAAAAATAACATTTCAAAAAATCTGTCAGAAGACAGTAGTATGAATGACTTAGTTGCAAATGATACAAGCAATTATAAATATTCAGAATTAGTTATCCATTGCATGCCTTGGTAAATAAATAAAAGTCTAGAGCCGGAAAGATAAAGCTTTGCAAGTGAAGCTGTTTTACATGAATCAGGAATCGTTGCATTGCGCAAATTCCGACTGCAAAAAGGTCTTTAATAGTCGTAGGCCTCACAAAAAGCTTGTTCAGTGATTTGAGGAAATTGGATCGCAGGATGATCGTGGAAGGTCTGTAAGGCAGACACGTTCGTCGCATGTTGTAACCCAATTGGAAACTTGTTCGTCAGAATCCGCTGCAAGGACTAGCAGTGCACGGGAAGCTGGTAGAAGCCAAGGAAACTTGCCTTCCAGATATAACAGCAGGTTACGGCGAAATTTAAAATCCTGGCTGTATCGATGCCATCTTTAAAATCTGTTGAATTTGAAATATTCAATCGGCCGAGAGCTGTTATGTAAACAGCCGGATTGCACTCTCCTGCTGCTGGATTTGTGACACGACAGCAATGTGTATCACTTGTGGTGGCGCAGATGTGAAACACATATTGCTATAATAAATGGTTTGGTAACATTCTTTTTTATTACTTGTGTCCTTTTCTTCACTAGTGTACAAAACTCCACCAATCGGCCGTTTTTGAATAATAATTATCTTCCCTTACCTTTAAAAAAAATCCCGCAGTTTATCGATGTTAAGCCTGCAAACCATTTTTTATTTTGCTGAATTTTCCGGATTTTATAAATTTTTTCGAATTTTTTGCCCACAATGTATCTTACTCCTGCTATGAAGAAGGGTTCATTTCCGAAACGGTAGGTTAACTCGCCTTTTTAAGTAATTACTCAAGAACGATAATTAATAAACACGGAATACTTAACATTATACAAGGGATCAGAACACAGATTAACATTAAACAGATCGTGAAATTTTGAGCTGTTTCGAAATGACAAGATCACCATATGACATGACACTCCACTAATCAAATTTCTATAACACACCATAATTAAGGCATGTCATCAAAAAAAGGTATTTAAATTCACCAAATACAAAACAGAATATTATCTAAAAACTGTGATGTTAAAGACTATATTAAATTAAAAATTATAAAGACTATATAAAATTAAAAAATCTCCTATTATAAATAGGTCAGGAAACAATCCAATGTCCCACTGCCCCTAATAAATTCACGATGCTGGAAGCTGCTTTAATTCATTTATTCATAGGAGAAAATGGTTATTTCAAGTTTAAACAGAATTTTCTACTTGGGTTCTAAGAGGGAGATTCTAAAAAAAATCAGACTCCCTCTCCCTCGGCAATAAATCAAAAACGTGTTTTTCAATAAAAATTTCAGTGCATGAATTATACATCAAATGATACTTCATTTAATTGTGAAAATAATACATTAGGATTTTTAAAAACGTCATTTGTGGATGGGTTTTTCCCCCCAGATTTTTTAGGGCATATTTTGGATATTTAATCTCAATTTTGTAATGTAAAAATATTCATACATTAACCATTTATTTGCAATGGCATATCATATTCTATATATGGCCTTGTTTTTGTGCATGACTGAAAGGATTTTTGCCATGTGTTGTCTGCTGTCACTTATTATCCTACAAAGTGTCTATAAATTTTTCTTTTTTTTATTAAAAAAGACAATTTTGGACAATTGGAAACAGAAACCAAAATACCAAACATTTATATTATTTTTTTTTAATATATGTTAAAAAAAGTCTAATGTAAGAAAATGTTTAATTCATGGAATAGATAACTTTTAAAAAGTATATATATATATATATATAATGACTATTTGAATGGAGGTTAAGTGCAAAAGCTGTTCTAATTCAAAAATGGTATCAGCACTTTCATTCAATAAAAAAAAATTAAAAAATCTTGAATAACTTTTTTTTTATCAAATAAATTCTTTATCAATATTTTCTGATACCTTCTACACTCAAAAGCATTTCAAATTCTATTGAATCATTTACAAACAGAACTGTTCAGCAGTTTATTCTGCTGTTGTGAGGTAACCAAATGAGTCTTGTCTGACATAACACTATGCCACAAATCAATTAGAAGAAATGTCCCCACGAGTGCAGCCCAGTAACTCAGTGAGAAAATAAGAAAAAAAATTGAAATTGTTAGGGCAAACCAAGATTTCGCTGAAATCTTTGCCAAATTTTAAAGGAAGCTCACTTTATAAATGGTATTAAATTCCTTTACCTGTTTATACTTTACCAACGTACTTCTGAGTCACAGACTCAACAGAAAGTAGTTTAAAATAGTAAAATATTTCCATTCAATATATCAGAAAAGAAACATTTATTTTTCAACATCACAAACGGTTGTGTTTTCATTATAACGATTTTTTTAAGGAGGATGCCAAATTCACAAGTCTCAAAAAAATTATAAATTCAGCGATGCTTGCTTTTATCATCGCTGTCTTTTATGTGAACCTAACAGAAATTATTTTTTACAATAGTATATAGAAAATATTTCACAATAGAAAACAAACTTCATTTAGTGAATAGAAACTATTGAGAGAATTCTGCTATTCATTTGAAGAGAATGTAGCAAAGAGCATGAACCTTTGTGCGTAACTGGTAAATAGAGTAAGTGCATGGCATGAGATTACTTAGTAAGTGACTGTGCAAGATAAATGGAGGATCAACTTATTAGATAACGAAACTAATTAAACAGAGAAAAAATAGAAAAGACACGAAGAAAAAAAAATTTAAATGCATGATTGAATAAGGCTAGCTATACAAAGCAGCAACATCATTAGTACCATGCTAGTTTTTGGGTATTTCAACAGCTTCATCTACATCAAAAAGTATGACAAATTCATTACCTTCTATTTAAAAATAGCTGAGATCAAGCATTATAGTCCCACTGACCATTGACATATCAGAATTCTATAACATGATGTTATTGGTTAGAAAATATATGAATTAACATTGAAATGAAATATTTTTTTCCAATACCTTCAAGATGAAAGAAATCTTGTTTTAGACATAACCAATTGCACTGCATAATCAAGCTCCATGTTCTCCGCCATATGTTTATTTTTAGGAGAGCTTCCCACTCAGATTTCACCATATTAGCACTTATTTGAATAAAAAATGACAAAATTTTTTGTTCACGAAATATTTTGCCATACTTTCCATGCATTAATTATGAAATTAGAACTTATGAATGAAATTAATTATGAAATAAGAACTTGCTACTATGAAAGAAAAGTACCCTTTATCAAATATAAAGTGTATTTTTAATGTTAGCAGGAAAATATGTTTTGGATTAAAATAATAACAAACAGATTTGAAAACTTTTTTTTTCAACATTCCTTGTCTACCAAATATAGTGAAATTGAGTAAGGTGAGAATTCAAAAATATTAATTAGTGAGTTCTAATTCTGCTTTTCATAAGACGATATGCTCCGGAAAATTTTATATGGATTTACTGGTACTTCATTATGCAACTTCATAATTCACATAACGTCAGTGTTCTGTTTTTCTGATAAATTTATTTAACCAAAATTGCTTCCAACAATGCTTTCAAATAAGTAAGAAAAGTAAGCAACACTTCATGACAATCTTTGTAACTTTTTTTTTTTTAAAAATAGGATCAAACACAAAAATTGATATTTGATCATATTCATTTAAATATTATAAGTTCATAACATCGTACATCAAATAGTGTTAATTTCCATTAAAATCCTTTTACATCATGATATTTAAATCAAAAATCTAAAAGATATCACTTCTGGCAAAACTGACATTTATTGAATGCGTTATGCCAGCACTGTTTAGCAAAATTTCAAAAACAAAAAATCTTTCAGGGCAGAAATTTATGGGTTTTTTTTCCATGAATAGAAATTTATTTTGAGTAACTGATTAGAAAAGATTTTGAGAGCCCCTTATTTGTAGCATAAATACACAACTGCCTCTGCTTTCCAACACTTTTTTTACGTATGTAAATAAACAATTTTTTTAAAATAAATTACAATATCCATGAAACAATTAGAATCAAAGTGCTTTTTCCCTCCTCCACTGACCTATTATGTGGAAAAAGAATAATTAGAAAAAAATAATAAATAAAACATTGGATCTATCAGTTAAATAATTTCATTGGTTTGTTTCCTGCCTTTAGTTATACAGTCATAGAATCAATAAAATCAGTTTAATGAGCACAAGAACACTTTATTAAAACATCAGCTTCAAACACTTTTTTTTTTATTTTTTACAAAATTATTCCTGTTTTCACAAGGCTAACTATCACTGCTTATTTAGTTAGCTTGCTGGATGACTGTCCGAAAAGCTGACTGATAAAAATCTGCAATGGGGGGAAATATATATATCAATAACAATAGCATAAAATAAAATCAGAGTATAAATTTGTAAGAGGTTAATATTTGTAATATTGAAATGAATTAGTATAATAAATAAATAAATCTAAAGCATATATGATTGGAATAAAGATAACTGGAAATTAGCTTATAATTAATTTAACACATAATTTAAAACAATTTATAAAGTGAATCTTAGCCATGGATTAATTAGAAGTAAATTATCAAAAAGGAAGCGACATTGTCAATATTATTATATGGATGATAGATATCACTAGACAGAAATAAGTTATGAAAATCCGAGTTGTACTGTTATGATTGTTGAAAATGTCTGAGAAAATAAAATATGATTTCTGAGAATATTTATAGAGAAAATATCTGTATCCAGATATTTTTAATAAGCATTGCAAAAATTAAAGAAACATTATTCCCTTAAAAATTTATCAGATCTTGATTCAGTAACATATTTCTGAATTTAAAAAAAAAACTAAATCATTTAATTAAAAAACATCAGGTAGAAAGTTGATGGATAAAAAAAAATTACAAAATAGATAATTGAGATTCAGTTTACTGTCCCTTTTAACAAATAAATATTCCTTAATAAAACAAAAGATTGATCATTTTTTAGATTTAAAAGATCTGAAAACTATAAAGTGCAATTGATATAAAATACCAGTTAAAAAGATGCAACATTAAAGACCATTAGATTACTACCCTCTTCTATAATACATAAAATGATTTCTAGATATACAAACAACAAAATAATAAAATGATGTTGCAACTATAAATTCACCAGATAATTAAAATATTTGTAATCTCTGATGAAAAGTTGACAGTCATTTAAGCATCATTATTCAACTATCTGAATTCAATTTTAAAAGATTAAAATAACAAAAGCCACAATGAATTTACTGCAAATTGTTACCTACTTTTCATTGGAATTGAAGTCACCCAATTCCTAAAATCGGAAAAATTCAATTTATTATTAATTTAAACTTTATTAAAAAATAAACAACACTTTAAAAGACTCGTATAATTTATATCTCTGATTGAATATGATAAATTGCATATTAACAGCTTTTTAAATGTTAATGTTTTTTTTTTAAATTTTGTAATATTAAATTAGCATTAACACTTAAAAAATGTATAAGGAATAAATTGGTAAATATATAATTTGACAAATACTCTTAATGTTTTATTGAATTTATCTAAATAAAATAATGCATCAATTTTACAATATTCATAAAATAGCAATTTTATTGATTATTACAATATTACAATTTTTTTACACAATTTATTAAAATTGTAATACATAATACATAAATTAAAAAACACTTGAGTTCATATAGAAGAGGTAGTTTTTTTGTTATCACAAGAAGAAAAAAAAAATGGAAAGATATATCTTAGGTGCTGAATTTCATTTTGCTTGCTTAGTTTTATTTAATACATTTTCTTGAAACAGGAGAAAAAATGTAATAATCAAATAATAAAAACAAGATTTTAAATAGATTTACATTATATATATATATATATATATATATATATATATATATGAGCTAATCCATTTCTAAAATGAAGTTATAAAACTGAAATATAAAAATGATATATATCAACAATGATTTAAATCAAATAAAAGTGAACTATGATGATGATAAAATACCTTCATAAATTAATAAATTAAATCTCATTTCAAAAATTTTAAAATTTATCCTGCAGTTTATTGGAAGGATTAAACAGCCTATGATGGATTTTATTCAATAAATATCAATGAAATTATCCTATTCTCTTCCTTTAAAAATATATCATTCAATTCTTTAACCTTTTTAATACATGTTTTTTTTTTAAACTTTCATTTGAAGCATAACTTTTTTTTAATGTGATTTGAAGAGTGGCATGTAATTTAAGAAAATTATTTAATAAATGTTTTAATTTTTTTTCATGAAATGTTTTAAAAATGCATTCATAAATGCCAAATAGCTGCATTATCAATTAAACAATGTCCTAGCAACACAAATCACATTATAATAATTCTGTAATAAAAATCCCTTTTTACTAATATATTTTTTACAATGTAAAAACAGTACAAATTTTGATAGTATCTTAATGGTTGAACTGTTCATACAACAAACATCTTTTTATTTTGCCGTCTCCAGTTTAAATCTTTCTAGTACCACTAAAGTCATATATCAGTCTTTTCTACAAATGTTCATCAAAAAGCATTGAAAAAGGTATCTCCAAACACTGATTTGTTGCCCTTTGGAACAGCCATGTGAAGCTTATATTTGGAAATAAAAACCTTGTAGCCAAATGGCTACATGAGGCACTGTAGGGTTAAAAATATCAGAATTATGGTATTAGTAAATTAATTTTTCAAATACAAAAACAGAAAAATATTAAGTATTTTCCATTTGTTGTTTGAAAAAATAATTACGTAAATGACATAGTATTAAGGAACTGAAAGATATCTCGCACATAATTGAAACTGCAAACCCAAAAAATAAAAAATAAATTAATAAACAAAGAATGGGAGGGAAGGGGAGTTAATAGTAATAAGAGCATGATATGAATTTGATATCAAAAAATGTTTAAAGTTTTAAAATTAAATGCAAATTATTTGTATAACATTAAAAAGAAATAATAATAAATAGGATATGAAATTAATAAATGCATTTTCAATTAATTCAAGAGCAAGGTTAGTAAATGTCATGGTAATTGAAACGTACATGGTTGAGTATTAACATCAGAAGCAATAGAAACAGATCCTTCATAAGATTCACGCATTTCAGAACTCTAAAAAATAAACAGAAAGAGTTAAAAAGGTTATTGAGAAATTAAATTTAAAGTTACTTCAAAACTCCCTCATGAAAATATGATATTTATTATAATATCACAAAACAAAAGAAATGTTTGAATGCAATTCTAATCACACACATTCTATAGGGTGTTGTCGAGACATAAAATACATAGAGCTGGAATCATAGCTCCAAACATATTTCTATAAGCAAACTAAGCATATTTTTTAAAGAAAAATTTAAAAGATCCTATTCAGATCATATGATCTTTTAATAATTTGCAGACCGAGTTCTTGAAGAAACATCTGAAGGAGCTGGTAACCTTGATATTACATAAAAAAAGAATTAAATTATCATATGATGTTTATATTTTTAAGTATAGCTTGCATGAATATAGCCCTTATGGTTAATCATATATATATGTGAAAATATAATGGCAACAAAATTATGCATTATAGAAATACATTTTCTCACTCAGACAGTCTAAGTTTTTTGATACAACACCCAATATACAGAAATTTTTATGAGATAATTTAAATCATGAACTGTGTAGAAGTAAAAAGGTAAACACAAATAGTTTCATTATTCTTCTTAAAGCATATAAAAAAATTTATTTAAATATGTTTCTAAATATACAGCAAATGCTATCTTTAAGCCAAGAGATATAAAACAAATGTTAACTATGTTAAAAAAAATTAAAAAAAACTATACATATTTCTTGCTTTGTAATAAAAGCTTTCCAGAAATTATTGTTGTGAGTGGAAAATAATATTATATAATAATTGATAGTAAAAAAAAATAATTCTAAAATAATGCATATACTTAAATTCTTGTTTGGATATTCAAGATGAATTAATAAATTTCTAGTAGTTTTTATTTCAATAATATTTTGTATCTTACAGTTTTAATTTAGTTTTTATAAAAATAACAACATTCTCATTTGAAATCAGATTATTCACTTATTTTAATTTTTTTGAAAATAAAAACAGTTAACCTATCATAACAGTTTTATAATAGCTTTTTTTAACATACAAAAAATACATGACAAATATAGAACACCTGAATTGCAAATTGTATGTAATTTACTTACAATTATAAAAACAAATAAACGGCAATTAGCTATGAAGATGACTCATATCTACTTTCTAATTCCTGATTTTCATGTAACTGTTAAGATCCTACAATTAAGAAATGGCATAATACATTTACATACATGCATCTGATTCCAAAGTGTTCAGAATTTCTTAAAAATAATACTTATTTCATTATCAATTAAAAAGAAATGGAATTTTGTTTATATTTTATTTTAAAGTTTAATCTCTTGAAAGTAAAAAGAAAACTCTTTGAAAACCAAACAAACATACTCAGCAACACAACAACTGGGACATTAATTCCCTGAGTATCAGTTTGGAAGGTGAACAACATAAAGACGAAATATTATAATTCTTACTCTATTTTTTTAAGCAATTTATAGCAAAAGAATGAATTAATATGTCTCAAACAATCATTATATATACTGTGATGGTGAAAATATTTACAGTCAACTAAAGATAAAATTTCTAATGTGAATTTGTTACTCACCTTTTGAATATATTTTGAATTAATGGTTATCTCTTGGTCCATTTGCCTTAATTTTTCATCAAGAAGTATGCATTTTTTCATCTGTAATGATATGCATAAATAATGAAAAAAATGAAATAATGAAAAAAATGAAAAAAATACATATTTAATAATTATTTACAATCAAAATTGAAAGTCAAACAATAAGGGAGATTTTTAAAAATTAAAAAATAGAATTAACTAATCCCAGTTTAAATACAGATTTCAGAATATGATTCTGAGCTCCCATATTCAAATGATAAAAATATCCAGTGAAAAAATTTTGTAAAGAATATATATAATCATAGTTAATAATTAGCAATAGAATAGTTCTTTTCACTCTCCGCTAATAAATGTATTATTATAAATAACATTATTTTAGAAAAAATTAAATTTAAATCAAAATAAATTGAATAAGGATTTAAAATAGCAGGTAATATAAAATGAAAATTATTTAGATTAATTGAGCAATAAATTTAGCTATGGCAAATGCATTTTAAATGTAATTCCAGCAAGATATATGAAATTGGTCCAAAATATTACTTTTTAATTTAACAGCAGTTTAAATTTTTTAAATTAACACTAAAAATTACAACAGTAATTCAAACTGAAATTCTCATAGAAAAAGATGCCTGAATACATGCTAGTGTCACTGAATCAAGAATATCTTTGTAATAGGTTGCTGCTCCTCTGCCTTTAAAACTATTAAATCCTGTGGGAACAACAAATCACTGACAGTATCTCACAGATATGGCATCGATTAAAATTTCCCATTAATGAAGACAGTACATGATGGACAAATATACCTTTCTCAACATTCTGAAAACTTTCAAATAAATTTATTTGAACATAACAGATAAAAGTAATAATAACTGTTATAAGTACTGGCTTCTTAAGAATCATTCAATGTGGAGATCAGTAAAATTGAAGCAATCAAACAGTAATAAACCACTGTCTCATTCATTCACTTCATTGATATTTGGGTGATGATTAAAAAAAGCAGAATTAGTCATAAGTAACTGCTCATTTGTGCATTTAAATGAAGCAAGAGTGCTCAGTTCCTGTACCAAATGTTCCAAGTGCTACCTATAAAAAACTAAAGAGATCAACTGCGAAATAGTATGACTTTGCACAATCAGTTAAAAAAAACTTATTAAAAGAAATATTAGCTACTATAATCAATCAAAACTATATCACATATATCATAAAAATTCTTTCCGTTAAATGGTAATGACATGACATTACATGGGATAGATATATATTTTTAAAAATTGAACACACAATAATATTGTAAGCCAAAAGAATCAGGCTCCTTACTTCTTCTTCCAGCTGCTGGAACATACCAGGAGTGTTATATTTTTCAGGATTGTCCTTGAAAACTACCATACCATCCTTTTGGTTAATAGAGGCAAAAATCTGCTGATCTTCAATCTATAAATTTTAACCATAATATAATATAACCCACATATTTTTGGTTCAATAGAAAATTTCAGAACTAAAATGCTCTATGGTCATTGAAATTGAGCTGTGTATTAGTAAAAATATCAATAATAATGAACTATGATCAAATATTAACACATGCAATATTTTAAATGCACTACTTATGAAGCTATTTTAAGTCATTACTGATAAGGAAATATTAGAATTTATTTTAGTGTCCTATTTTACCAGTATTCCCAATTTAATAAAAATCTTTAAAAAAATTTTTTTCAAGAAAAATTCATTACGAAAATGATAAATAAATGTTTCAAATGAAATGAAATACATAAAATATTCTGATACTTGTAATGTAGCTACTCCATTAATGGCATGGTTTAACTTGATTAATTTAACATCAGAAAATTTCAGCGATAATTCAAGATGAGTGTATAAGAAACGCTCAATGAGAGTTTAAATATCTCAATTTAATATTGATACCTTTTTGAAGCAATAGCATGGAGAAAGAGAAAATTCAAATTTTTGCTTTGCTTTATTAAATCCCAGGAGATATAATTATGTGGTTAGAAATACGGCAGTTTACATTGTGATACAAAAGTAAAAGATGCCGAATTTTTCCCTCAGTTTATACTACAAGATTCTGATAGGGATTTCTTTGACTTATGTCAATTTAGGTACCTTTAAAAGAATGTGTAACATTAAGGATTTGTATCCCTTCACTCAGAGCATGAGAATTTGTAAAAGTAAGCCTTTTTATAGTGTGTGTAGCATTGATTAAATTAAAAAGGTGGAATTGTAAAAAGAAATAGAAGAGCATTTTAGAATTAAGTTAATATAAAGGCAAAAATTAAGACAAAAAATATTACACACACACACACACACATATATATATATATATATATATATATATATATATATATAATGCTAATTCTAGATCAGTAATATTGATTAAGAGAAGATTAAAATACAATTGTACCATTTTCAATACATAAAATTCTGCCTCTGCAGGTCCCGAGAGTTCCACTTTGGTAGCCATATCACTCAATGACAAGGTTAAGAAAGTCTGAAAGAAAACTTGTTTTCAGCATACACACACACAAAAAAAAACTGAAAAATTTAATTACAATAAAATCAAAAATTTCAGCTCATGTATCACAAATTTAACATATCATAACAGGGCTTACTACTAAATTATTTTTAAGCACTATATACCTTAGTTAGCCTTTGAATATTTTTCTTGTACAGGAAAGATACACATTGCTTTACAAGTCCCATGTTGTTATCCTGTATGAAAATTAAATGTATAATGTTTAGTTATAATTTAATATTCACTAAAAATACTAATCAGAATCATAATTTATGCTTTTATTACTTTTACAAATTTTCAAAAAAAAAAAAAACCTTAGCTGAAAAATAAAAAGGTCATTTGATACATAAATAAACAAAATAAATTGATTTACTATCATTCTCACATGAAAAATATAACTGTGTATTACTGTTACATAAAATATGATAAGTTATCACATCGTGTTTAATTTAGAATATTTTAAGTAGGAAAAAAAATATATTATTACAGTCAGCCAGCCATTCTTTCAGTCAACATTGTAAAAGAGTAAAAACAATACAAGTTTTCTCTTTACATTCCTAAGTCATAAAAGCAATACAAAGTTCAAAAAGATATTTTTAAGCATTCTCCATGTATTGAGAAAAAGAATTTTCTAAACATTAATTCATCAAATAACACATTCTCAAAATGCATATTACAGTATCTTGTACAACTTCCTTGAACAAAGCCACAAGATAATTTTCACATATTTCTTACAAAAAACTTTCAGTATATTGAAAAACTTATTTGTTAGAAACTTACTAAGACACTTGGAAAAATTAGGTTCCAGCAAGGAATAGCAATATTGACATTTAAAAAATGAGGCAAGTTATTTGACTAAATATATTAATAGTTTAAAAGACATTAAAATAGTTAGTATCTTTTAAATTGACTAGTGTAATGGCTAACTAATAATGCTAATAAATATAAACAATACTAATATAAATAGATTTGTTTTGAAAAAAATTATACCATATATTTCAGATATTTTCAGGGGAAAAAATAGAATTCCTATAATCTACAAACAAGAATTATATTACCAATGAAAATAAAAAAATTATTCCAGACAGGAAAAAAACACCTTTAAACTCTTAAAAACTGGAAATGCAAAATGTGTCATGAATTCAAAATTGAAATTAGTAAAAATTTTATGCTTATCACAGAGGAATGAATGAAACCTAATATCATTATATATATATATATATATATATATATATATATATATATATATACACACTGAAGAGACAAAAGTCATGGGATGACTGTTAATATCGTGTTGGTCCTCCTTTTGCCCGGTGAAGTGCAACAACTCGACGTGTCATGAAGTCCACAAGTCGTTGGAAGTCCTCTGCAGGAATATTGAGCCATGCTGTCTGTATAGACGACCATAATTTTGAAAGTGTGGATGGTGCAGGAATTTGGGTACGAACGGACCTTTCGATGATGTCCCATAAATGCTCGATGGGATTCATATCGGGCGATCTAGGTGGCCAGATCATGCGCTGGAATTGTCCGGAATGTTCTTCAAACCAATCGCGAACAGTTCTGGCCCGGTGACATGGTGCATTGTCATCCATAAAAATCCCATCGTTGTGTGGGTACGTGAAGTCCATGAATGGCTGCAAGTGATCTGCAAGCAGCTGAACATAACCATTTCCAGTCAATGATCGGTTCAGTTGCACCTTGCTGACAGTTTGGATCCATGGCTTCGTGGGGTCTGCGCCACACTCGAATTCTACCATCAGCTCGTAACAACTGAAATCGTGACTCATCTGACCACGCCACGGTTTTCCACTGGTCTAGGGACCAGTCGATATGCTCACGAGCCCAGGAGAGTCGCTGCAGGCGATGTCGTGCTGTCAGTAAAGGCACTCGAGTCGGTCTTCTGCTGTCATAGCCCAAGGAAGACAAATTTCGCCGCACAGTCCTATCGGATACGTCCCTCGTACGTCCCACATTGATTCCTGCAGTTATTTGACGAAGTGTTGCGTGTCTATTAACATTGACCATTCTACACAGACGTCGGCGGTCTTGGTCGTTAAGTGCAGGTGGTCGCCCACTGCGCAGTCCATGATGGGATGTGATGCCTGAAATTTCATACTCTCGGTACACTCTTGATACTCTGGATCTCGGAATGTTGAATTCACTAACGATATCCGCAATGGAATGACCCATGCGTCTAGCTCCAACTAACATTCCACGTTCAAAGTCTGTTAATTCTCGTCGTGCTGCCATAAATCACAAAAAACCTGTTCACATGAATAACTTGAACACAAATGAAAGCTCTGGAAAACGAACTGCGCATTTATACTTTTTCGATGCGATACTACTGCCATCTGTATATTTGCATATTGCTATCCCATGACTTTTGTCACTTCAGTGTATATTATATATATATATATATATATAAGTAGTTTCACAGTTTACCATTGGTGGCCTCATTTCCAAAATAAAGAAAATGTAATAAAAAATTAATAGAAATATGAAATCTTAGCTTAATATTGCAAATATGTAATGAAATCATTTTCATGCATGATATTATATGACCAAATCATCAAGATCATAAAACATATGCTACAAAAATAATGAAAATAGAATCTATCTTGATTAAAACAATACAAATATTTAAAAAATGAAACCTTTTTTAAGAAAACATCACATTACAGAGTTTATATCATAGTAGAAACATGTTATATTTACCCTAACAAACACTTCATTATGCTTATGAATGACTGATCGAACTTCTGCAGGAGTGTTAGTGCCATAGGCTGTTGCTAAATCATGATAAGCTTGACTTAGAGGCTAAGAGAGAAAAAAGAATGACTTTATTAAATGAAATTACACAATAATCTGTAATAACAAAAAAAAAAATTAAAATTAGCACTAAATTAGAAATAATATACCTTAATAAACCTTCCTACAACATGAGATGTAAATTTTGGAAGATTTGGAATCTAGAATATAATGGAAATATTAGAGAGAGATACTAAATAATATATACAATCAAAAAACTCAAATTCTATCAAAAATTAAATACACACCTTTCCGTATAATATTAATGACACAAGGATGTATTTCTTGTAAGCTTCTAACATGATGTGACTCACAGCCATACTAGGAGTTGTGATGGCCTAGAAACGGCAATTTTTATATTGAATAAAAAAATACTTCTAAAAAAATTAATGACAGTAAAATAATATAATGTTGAGCATTATAAAACTTGCTGTAATTATTAATCATTTTTTTAAACAAAAACAACACTGTCATCTTTAACTTCCCAAAAGTTTAAAAATATTATTTTCCATACTCTATTTTAACATGGTAAACATCCACAAAAATACTTTTTAGCAGTCATTTTGAATTAAAGTACTCAATTTTATTTTCAGCTACCATTATACAACAAGGAATAACTGATAAGAAATATAAAAAATAAAACTTTAATATGAAAATATGACTTTATATTTAAATTAATCTAATATAAATTCTATTAAAAAAATTGTTTAAAAATGACAGAAGTTCTTCTAATTATTCTTTCAATTAATTTATGCCCATGATCAATATACAAATTTTCTAACTAAAATGTGTTCAAAATTCAATATCTCCATTATGTTTTTTTTTAATAAAAAAAGAGGGGAGGGCTTAAAAAATACTTACAACTTCATAAAAGTATAGAGCTCTTTCATAATTCTTCAAACTGGTGTAAATCATTCCACCATAATAATAATAAAGGAGAAAAGACTTGGTTTCAAAAGCTCCTCTCTACAGAAAAAGCAAAAAGCCCATAAATTTGCATATAAAAGATGGTATCATTTAAAAAGCTTAAATTTTTATACAAAAAATGCAAATGCATTAAAATTTTTAAAAAAGAACATTATTTCGATTCAATAAAAATTAGCCAACAGAAAATGTACTTGTAACATGATAAACTTAAGATTATTGAAATTTTAACATTTTTTAATATTATAGACTTAATACTTAAAATTATTAATTTAAATATTGCCTACAAACAGTGATAGATAGGACTAACATTAAAAAAAAAATGAGATTTTGGACAGATATAACTTTATAATGCATCGCCAAAACATCTTTGAAATATTTTTAATGCAATGGGAAAAAAAAAAAAAAAACCAGCTTCACTAAAATTAATTCTATGGATATTTACTAACAACAGAGGTAAACCAGTATTTAAATACACCGTTTTGCGAGTGTGCGATTCAATCAAGTTTATAATTAAATTAAACCAAAAGCTTACAATAAGCTTTTGATGAATTTTTTACCTTTACCCATAATATTCTATAAGCCTTACTATTTACTTTTACTGGATAGTTAATATAACTGGATAATGCATACAGCTTTTTCTGAAAAATTGAACTAATTTGGAAAGCTGAAATTTTACAGTTATTTCTATACACAAATGTTTAAAAAATAAACTACTGTTATTATATATGGAAAGTAGAGTACAGAAAGTCACAATCTCCAAAACAGTATTATGCACTAGCTAACAAATATATCGAATTCACTCTTTTTATAACATACTAATTTATATTCTTTTCCTCTAAAATAATATGAACAAACAGGTACTTCTAATCTTATTTTCCAACAAAAGCTGCATTAAAAAATGCAAATTAGTTACTTTAGCAGTATTATTTAAATATTAATATAATTCTAAACCTGTGTTTAAATGTTTTCAATTAATAATTACGAAATATATACAAGCATAAATTAAATGAAATCTATCGGATGCACATTAGCATGGCAATCTCCATCCTTCCAATACCTTTAAAA
Organism: Argiope trifasciata; assembly: GCA_026543055.1. Classification (NCBI taxonomy): domain Eukaryota; kingdom Metazoa; phylum Arthropoda; class Arachnida; order Araneae; family Araneidae; genus Argiope; species Argiope trifasciata. The sequence goes on from JAPMOQ010060747.1 coordinate 305,168, forward strand.
TTATTTCAGTTAAAATTCCATAAAACTTCTAACTTTTAACAAATGATGAAATAAGAGTTTAATTGTCTGGAACCTTTCCAGAGCAAAATCTTTTATGAAATATGTTGTTTGAATACATCTAGGTTGTTTTACAAATGCCAGATAATGACTAAATATTGAAGCCTGGTTTGTTTCTATAAATAGTTGATTTTCAAATTTTCTCATTTTATTAAAAATAAAAACTAATACATTTTGAATAATAGTATTAAAGTAAATTAGGTATTAAGTGGATAAGTAAATATATCTTTGAAAATCACCCTTAGTAGAGAATAAATGCCGCAAAAAATGAGAATTTTGCAAATAAATAAAAGTATTCTGAAAGGTAAATAAGTTATCAATTTCTATCTGAAACCAAAACATAGCCTAGACAATACTCTAGAAGTTAAAAAAGATTATTTTTTCACATTTAAATTAATCTCAATAGCATTAATGATATAATTTTAATACCATTAAAATTATGCTGAAAAACATATTTTGGCACCAATAAGCAATAAAGGAACTGTTTTCAATGACTTCTTAACATAGAACTGAAGAATTGCCCAATAACTTTAAGAAAGAGAGAAATTCAATATTTTCCATTTTACCTTGCATTAGAGTTTTTAAATCCAATAATGCAAGGAGCAATTCAAAACTAACAAATAACTTTACTTTCATTTATGGTACTAAGCTGAAGAAAGATCTTGTTTGCAACAGGGAAAGGATGAATATTATGAGGATGAGATCATTATTGTAAAACTGAAGTTTGGGTGTCAATAGTATTGGGTGCCTATTTTAAGAGCACCCAATATAACAAGCAATTCTTTCAGTTACATGCACAAAAATAAAGTTAATATCTGGAATAGCAGTTAAACTCACATATGTATCACATAACTGAAAGTTAACTATACAAAGATCAGTAAATCAAAACAAGAGAAAAAAAAAAACAGCATGGTGAATGAAGTAAAGATCGCACAAGAAAGCAAAAAAATTTACTATCATTTATAAATGAAGTAGAAAGATTAGAAAAACAATTTGTGCCATTTCTTTGAGAATTCAAACTGAGATATCAAAATCAGATTAATATTTAAACTCCAATCTAAGAATGCAAAAAGATTTATAAGCAATTAACCTTTCAAATTAAGTATTCAATATCAATTCTACCAATTTAAAACCAAATTCAAAATTTTATAACATCAAGGTTAAATTATTTTTTAATTATTAAACATATAATTGTAATTCAAGAAGGTTAATATTTAAATCAAGTGTATTATGTAAAATGAATAGTGTAACACTGTGTTTGATTTTTTTGGAATAAATTTTAATCTATATTTGTTTGCTTTTTTATTATTATTATAAAGTTATAAAAGGTTGATATATTTGTAATTTGTTGTCCTTTTTCCTACCTTATACTAAATGCTACATTAGCGCAAATATACCAATATCGTACCACATATTATGGCATGCATTTCAACCTACCCAGATTATGTTCAAAATAAATATTCAAATAATCACCTGTTTTGAGTATTACTTAAAAATTGATACCTATATATTACTTATTACTAACATTCATAAATTAAATTTTTAAAAGCTTCTCTTTTTTTGCTAAAAATTAATTAAAGATTTTGTTTTTTAAATTAAAAATGCAGATATGCATTAAAAATAAAAACACCTTCTACTATACAGAAATAAATTTAAGTACAAATTCAGATTTTATAATAAAAAAGAGGCTATTCAACCCACCCAAAAAGGAGGAGAAATTTTGAAAGATTGGTATGCATAAGCAGGAATTAAAGTTGAATCTTAAAAGCCATCACTGTCTAAGAAAGGATCCTTCAAAAAGTTCTATCATTAGTAGGGTAGACAAATCCACATTTCTTAACCCATCAATATAAAAATATAAAACTCCCAATATAAAAATAACTAACTAACCTAAACCCCCAATATAAAAATTATCATATCAATAGATATCTTATAAAAAATTTCCTGAATCCTTCAAAAATTTCCTTCCATTCCTGATGCAAAAATTAAAACGTGATTCTGAAAAATATTTTGATAAAAATTAAAAGGAAAAAAAAACTTTACCTCTTTGTTGATATCTGTTATGTCTGTGTCTAAAAAGGGTAATGCAGGTTTCATACATTTTGCCAACAAACATAGCTGTAAAATGAAAGATTAAATTTAGTTGTTAACATAAAATTATTTTTTATAAATCAAAATTGATACTCCTTCAAATAATATAACGTATTAGTTAAAAAAAATCATTTTCTGCAATAAAGCAATAAAATCATCTTGTTGTACTATCCACGGATAAACTTAAGAGTTTTTCTGAAATAAACTTTATATAATTCTTAATATCAAATATTTATATATATATATATATTGAAATACATGCACAAATGCAAACAAGGGAACAATAAAAAATTATGAAATGACTATTTTTAAACAATATTTCTGCATTGAAAAAAAAAGTCCTATTTATAGGGCCATTAGTATTTACTTTTTTTGCTAACATGTACTTATTCCAATGTTATATTTCTGTTACATCTAATAGGCAAATATACATTCTTAACAATTTTCAGCTGGTATATACCAACCCTTAATAATATTTGGAATCCTATTTTCAAATGTTGGCATTAATTTTTTTGTTTCCTCAATAAAAAAAAAAATAAAAAAATCAGATTTCATCTTTTTTTACCTAGATTTTATTTTATAATTATTTTAATGCATACTACTAAAAAAAGTTTTTTTTAAACTTATTTTAAACAATTATTTCATAATTTTACAAGGAAACAATGATTTAATTTTACTTAAAAATTATATCTTATTGTTCTTAGAACAATTTAAAATAAATTTCTTGAAAAAATTCCTGCTTTAAAAATTCATTTCGATTAGCAATTGAACAGAAATAAAAGGGAGAAAATTTATATTTTTTTATTTTCTTCAAATAATTGTTTTAATATGACTTTACCTGGCATAAACATGCATGGATGGATGTCAGCTGAGATGGAAAAAGCTGAATTTTTTGGATAGCTTTAATAAGAATAGGAATGCCTCGAATGTACTGAAAAAAAATTCTAATAATTACTTACACAAACAAAGAAAAAACAAGCACATGTAACAAAAAATTTATATTTATAAGTTCGATAAAACAGAAACTTTTATTTCACCAGCACTAGAACTCAGAAACAACAATTATTTAAATATTTTAAGGTAATAGATTTAAGTAGCAGAGTTGATTTAAAATTATATTCGGGATATTAGATAAGACAAGTTACTAGTTTAAAAAGAAATGTTAATTTAAAACTTTTACTATTAAAATTTAATATTATGGATCATCATTCAAAGATAATTAGTGATGATCATGTTTGGTTTCTAAAATAATATCTCATCACAATAAACACATTTTTAATCCAGGTGGACACACATTTGACTTCAAAGGCTCAAAGGGTTTTAAAAAAAAAAAGCTTTTTAGTAAAAACCTCCAGTTTTGTGGCAGTTGCAATTGAAGTCATTTGGAAGCTTATCATGAGACTTTACTCCATGTCTTTGTCTCAAATAGCAGATGTTTAAGCCTAAGAAACCCCATGCACATGTTCATATCTCACTGGATTGTTTAGAAGAATATATTAAGTTTTATTTAATTCCAAGCTATAATTTCTTTTTCTGAAAATAAATAATAATTTCAATCTCTGACTTTTTAATTTCTATAGAACAATAATCCTTTAGAATTTTTGGAAGGTTTCATACACAAATCCATTTAAGATGAAATTTTAAAAGTAACATTTATTTGAAAGCTATTCTGCTGCATTTAATATTATGTGCTTTTATGAAACTAATGTTTTCTGTAACATAAAAGTCATTTCTAGAAGTTTGTAAAGAAAAAAAATTCTACAAGCAACAAAAAGATCAATATCTGCCTTTGAATATGTATAAAATATACACAATCTTCATAGGTAAAAACAATAATTAATTTTTTTCACTAATGTATTTGGGAGAACATGGTTAATATCACTTTATAACATTCTAATAACTATTGTGAAAAATTTCACAAAGTTCATTCATATCTACAACATGTTAGCAGCACAAATCTAATACAATTAAAAATGAATTTATCCCAAACATGAAATTTGAGCATTTAAAATATTTTCAATTAAAATAGCTCAATGATTTCTAGAAAAAAAACAAAAAACTTTACAATAAAATGGAGAAAAAGAATTTTTCAATTTAGTGGTAAACAATATCATTTACATAAATATAAGCACAAGAATATATGAATTAAAATATTTCACCTATATCTCCCCCATCTTTTTCCTAAATGATTTTTTTTTTAAGCATAACATTTTATACGTAAAAAATTTACCTTCAATAAAAATTAGCTCTACATTTTAAAATAGAAAAATTTTAACAACAAATTAAAATAATTATTCTGAGCAGACTAAGTATCATTAAACAATTTTTATAAAACATTGACTGTTCAATTCTAGTAAATTCATATCAATAGCTTAATAACGTGATTAAACATTTAGGAAAGTAAAAATCTACGATGTAAAAAATATCCTAAAAAAATCAGCAAATAATAATAATAATAATGCTTCAGAAGAGGAATTCATAAAGTTATTTACCTGCTGCCTCTCTACAAGACAAATGGTGAATAACTGGCAAAGGCGACCAACTAAAAAAATAATTGATAAAGGGTATTTAATTTTAAAGACCTTAAATAAGATTACCATACATGAAATCAAAAGCAAAGCTCATAATATCAAATCAAAGGAATTGATATTTTGCAATGAATTTAAGCTTTAGCAATTTTAATATTTTTAAATTCAAGCTTTAATACCAAATATTATAATTTTATTCAAATATACCAATAACATAAATTATATGCTCCTTATTCAATTATGTTCTTCAATATAAATAAAATTTATTGAATATTACAGCATCAGATGATATAAACATGCATATGATTTACGTGTTACATGTTTACAAAGCAATCAAAAAGCCTTTTTTTACTAAACAGAAATAGTTCATATTAATTATCATATTAAAATCAATATTAATTTCCTAATAGGATAGCTATCACCTTCCAACTTCATGATGTCTTTTTTCTTTTAAATATTTCAAATAATCAAAAATATTTTTTTAAAATCATTTTTTAAACACGCATACAAACAAAAATGTTTCCAAAAAAAATTTGTAATTTTCTAAGTGGAAATCAGAATAAATACAAAATTTGAAAAAAGTAAACATTTTTTACAAAGGTACAATTTTAAAAACATGATAATTACATTTTGGCTTAAAAATTAAGAAAATTCATAGCTAAAATCAATTGCTGAGAATATTAGGTACTTTTAAAAAGCAAAATTTTTAATAACAGCTTTTACAAATTAATTCTGAATTTTACAATCAAAACATATAAGACAAACACTAGGCAAACTTACATAAGTCTGGAGCAAACCTAACTTGTTCACCATTGCAACTGTTTATGAATTCTTGAACCCGAAAAAATTGAGCATCAAAGTCTGGTACGACAGGAAGACTTAACTTTACACATCTAAAAGCAATATACACCAAAACTTAGTATATATATATATATATATATATATATATATGGAATAAGTAAGCATTTTTCAAATTAGCCTCATTATAAAGATGGCAAATATTTAATGTAACAAAAAAGAAAACATGTCTAGTCTTCAATTTTATTGTTCTCTGAATCATGAAAACAAAAAATATTCTTGACATATGCTTAAAACTTCATATAAAAATTGCATATTGGAGAGATTAAACAACTAAAAATTTCAAAATTTTAATTACTTATCTTTATAAATCTGTTTTTTTTTAATAATCAAAATAGATAAGAAATACAAAGTAAAAATTAAAATTGTTTATATAACATGCTGTCAGAAAACATAATCTAGTCTTTTTTTATTGAATATTCCTTTCATTGTGAAAAAAAATTATTTGATTCATAAATCCATTTAAAAAAATGGACGGACTGATATAATTTTTTAAATAGTTGTTCAGAGTTAAAACTAGCTTATTGAGCAAATATTAACAGATCCTGTACAAATTCTATCGCATGCACTTTTTATTTACTACAATGGAAACCAGAGTATTTTATCCAAATACTCATGAGGAAGGGGGGCACATACAGTGGGTAAAAAAAGTTTTCCGTACGGTCACTAAATTTAAGAATAAATGAGCATAACTTGTAAAGTATTGCATTTTTTCTTTAAATACTGACTATATGTGTTTAGTATAAGTCTATAGAAAGAGATTTTTGTAAATTTTCATTTTTAAAAAACGAGAAAAGCATATTATTTGCAATATCTAAGGTAAATTGAAAATTGCAGTGCAAGAAAAGTTTCCGTACGCTTTATGCAAATTCTTTCAGAAGTGTTTAAAACAGGCCCGCAGTAAATCTTTCATCAGAAAGTTAATCACTGATAAGAAAACAACATTTTGACAGTTGTTGAGTTTAAATTTGTTCTTGATTGTCTCAAAATGGAAGTTCCCAGAGCTATTTGGCAATTAGTGATTAAATTGCGAAATGATGGATTATCCATGAAAAGCATTAGTGAAAGGATTAAAAAATTGAAGTCTACTGTGCAATATAATCTTGAAAGATATCGTAAACTTCATTCACTTGAGGATAGAGATCGATCCGGGATGCCGTCAAAATTAAATCGCGTGCATAAGAGAAACATCTTACGCCAAGTTCAAGAAAATCCACGAATTAGTGCACCGAAGTTGGCAGCTGTTTTAATGGTTGGTTACAACATTAAAGTCTCCACTCAAACCATGAGAAATGTCATTAAAAAAAGTGGTTATCATGAACGTGCGGCCCGGAAGAAACCCTATATAAGTTTGTACAACAGGAAAAAGCGCCTCGAGTTTGCAAAGAAGCATGTAAGCAAGCCATTATCTTTTTGGGAATCCATTCTTTTTAGCAATGAATCAAAATTTAACATTCATGGGTCAGATGGCTGAGTTATGGTGTGGAGAAAACCAAACGAACAAATGCTAACTAAGAATTTATGCGGAACTGTGAAGCACGGTGGTGACGGTGTTATGGTGTGGGGGTGTATGAGTGCTTCTGGAGTAGAAAATTTGCAGTTCATCAAGGGAAGTATGGATCGATATGGATATCTGGATATTCTTAAACAAAATGTATTATCCAGTGCAGAGAAACTATCTCTGGAACTGGATTTACTTTTCAGCAGGACAGCGATCCTAAACACACCTCTAAGATTTGCCAAGAGTGGTGCCTTTACCATGTTAAACAACAATTTCATAGCCCTCCCCAGTCACCCGATTTAAACCCCATTGAACATTTGTGGGAAGAAATTGGCCGACAACTTTAAAAATATGACATAAAAGACAAAGTTGAGCTCAAAAGTGCCATTAGTAGTATTTGATGTAATATTTCTCCAGAAACAAAAAAAAAAACTTGTAGGGGTAATGCCTCAACATCTAAAAGAGGTGATAAAGGCCAAAGGAGGGCCCACTGATCATTAAATGTATATTTGTTAAATGTATTTTGCATTTTTGTAAACTTTTTTCGTGTGCCAGGCCACCGTACGGAGACTTTTTTGTTCCATGTTTACGGCATTTTTTGAGTTTTTAAGATTTATTATTTAATTTTGTCAGTATTATCATCCTTTTAATGTGAATAAATATTAAATAATATTAGTTTTAACTCATTTTTAAGTTTTCATTTTTATCATTATGACTTTTGTGTGACAAATTAAGCTTTGATTTGCATTCCTATCTGCGTACGGAGACTTTTTTTACCCACTGTAGGTAAGACAAAACAAAAACTAAGTATTGAAAACAAAAGTTTTTCCAATGGGCTGTACAGGAAAACTCAAGAGTTCTATTTAATTCTGAGAATCTTATATCATTACATATAAATTAAACTGAATTGACATAGAATTATGTGACTACCTAATTAAGAGAAACAAATGTTATCATGACAAAGAGGAAGCATTTACTCTTAATATACAAGATTGAAAATTAAATTTCAAGCATTCATTAAGACTGGATTAATAATTTTATAAAAATTGAAGAATCTTAACTAGTAGAAAGGGGAAAAGTATAAAGAAATATCTTTAGAAGAAAGAAATCTCTTTAGAGGAAATAAATCTCTTTAGAGGAAAGAAATATCTTCTGAAATTTTAATTATGAAAAATAGTTTTCAGTCTATTGTTAAAAATGGGATATACTGGATTTATTACTTTTTATACTAGGTTTATTACAATCCAGTATAACAAAGCTAATTTTAAAAATAGAAAATATTCTGAAAGCTTAAATACTCTAAATTAGAAATAATATCTGGTTAATATAATAAATCTCCCATTTACTTCAGAGGTTATTTTTAATTAATTTTCTTCAATAATAATTATGATAATCCAAGCTAGCTTCAAAGTTCTGCAAGACAGCACAAATCAGTAATTTTGAAAGCAGTAAGTAACTCTCTGCTTACACTTACTAGTAGATATTGAATAGTTTACTTATTAGAATAAATAATTTATTTTCTTATATTAATTACTGAGAAACTGAAAATCTTTTAAAAGAAAATTTGTCAAAATAAAATTTTTACCACAGAAAAAAAGATTTACTTTAAAGTTACAAAATATCAGTTATCATTTAAATACAATTAAAAATCATTAGATAATCAAATTTAAACATACAGTTTAGGGCAAAGTAAATAGAAAATAATAGCAAGCAACTACTTTCAAGAGCAGTTACTAAAAATGACAATTAAAATGAATTGTCCTTTTTAAGTAACATTAAAGCCAAAAAACTATTATATAAAGAAATATACAATTATTTTCTGCATAAATTAATGTATTTCAAAATCATATATTATTACAAATATATTAATATTAAATTTTTAAAGGCAGCACAAATGTTTCGATTAAAAATAGTTTATGATTTATAATATGGTTTATTTATATAACATGATGATAAAAGCATGATCTTAATGTTTTTAACTTATTAGATAATCAAATTTAAAATCATTTCCTATGCAAATATTATTATATGCACAGAAGATGACAATATAACATTCACTATATACAATATATCAAATTATACACAGTCAAAGTGCCAGTTTCTAGGAAAATATAAATATATAAATCATAATTGCAAAATACTGAAATAGAAGGCAAATGTAATTGCAGCAGATAAAATGCAGTGAATGAAACTTACAACACAGCTAATACACCTATTGAATGTTCCTGGATATCTAGGGTTTCCAATACATCATCCAAAAGATTAGAATTTTTCATTAATAGCGATGAACTTTTTGAGACGAAATCATGAAGAGGTTCAAAAGTCACTGCAAAATAAAAGTATTTCTTAAATTATGTTGCTATTAGCCCATTTCTTTAGATACTGACAGCAGCAGTGATTGAGAAAAGAAATAAATTATTCAAGTGACAATAATTATTATTTACAAATTATATCATAGTTTTTTATTTCCTTTAACCAAAATAAAAAATAAGTTCATACGAATTCTATTACAGAACATTTCCAAATCGGGTGAATGGAGTCAACTTTTACTTCACCGTCTCATTCATCAAGTCAATAAAAATTCGAAGTAGTTAAAAATAGTTGCCCAATAAAAAATTAAAAATCATACCAGGAAAGGATAAACTGCGAACTTTAACAATAAATTGCTCCAGCGGCGTCGCCATACTTTCGGAATACTCTGCCTCAAACAAAACAAAATCAAAATTGCAGGTAATTGCTAAGAGGTAGCCGTTGCCAAACATAACCGGTGCAATTCAAATGGTAACCTTGACAGGCATAATTTCAGTGGGTGAAAAATGAATGAAAAATTTCATTAATTTCATATATATACTTGATAAAAAATTTATAAATAAATTAAAATCAGAATTTTAATTTTTAGATATTATTTTGCATTTTGAAAATATATCACTTGCTAAATACTTATTCCAATGCAACATCTGGCAGAGATGCAAAAAAAAACAATAACGAATCAGATTAAACTTTTTTTCTTGTTGTTGACATATGATCAAAAGTTGTCTTTCGTAGCTTAGAAAACAAAGCATTAACTTAAAATATGGATGAATATGATGCCTCAGATAGGTAAAACTGATTGTTTCTAGAAGTTTTGATTGTTACTTCATTTATATGGGATTTTCTTCTTCCCATATGTGTAATGTTTCTCTATCCGTGATGTTTTGTCCTTAAAACGTCCGTAGTTAGCTATGCTCGTTTGTTAACCATTAGTTGCAGATAATGTTTTCTGTTTTCATTAGAAATATTCCTGCACTATTTGATTAAATTTTCTAAACAAAACATAGTTTTTTTCGTTATTCATTAATTGATATGTTTTGAATTTTAATGTATAAAACTTAAAGAATATCACACAATATAAAAGCAAAGTTTAGTAACTCCTACAGTTATAAAGTAATCATGACTGTTTGACTAAAATTTAAATCTTATGTTGCTCATCGTTTTCTGTCTGGCTTTATATTTTTTTGAAACTGTATTGTTCTGTGATAGTGATAATATCAACGAAATTGTATGCATTCATTGTATCCATAAACCTCTTCAACTTGCTTCAGAAATAAATGAAATTATGTTATCATTTATGAATTCAAATTTCTAATAGTTTTTACATCTAAAGAGCGCATTCTCATGCAATAATTGACTTGCTTCCATTTGATTTATAAAAAGAATATGCCCCTTTTTTATCTTAAAAATCCTTTCAAAGTATGTTTCATTCTTGTTTTTATTATTTATAATAATTATTATTATTTAGAGTTCTGAGCATTTAAATTTCAGTATTCTTCAGAGAGACTGATTAATGTAATTTTTTAAATAGCTGCAAACATGTGAAGCATTATTATTTTCTTTTAATTAATGTGTTCATAAATTTTAAGCTTTGTCCCTCTCTCTATCTGATAATCATAGTTTTAGAAATGTAAATTGGACTAAAAATTGTTATTATTCCATTAGTGACCATTAATCTTTAACAATGTCATGGAATATAGCTAAGTAAATGGAAAATTTAAAAATGCATCTTTTTGGCTGGAAGTCTAAGAAAAATCATTTTATATGTATGCGACATTTAAACAATAATAATTGTTTTGTTATAAAAGCTTTGTAAGTTTTTATGTTTATTAATTTTTATTATATCATTTTATATGTATGCTAGGTTTTTTTTTTTTTTTTTTTTTTTTTGCAATAAGAATTGTATTACTTTTTATATTTATTTGTTTTTATTAAAATATAATTTTGCACCTTAGAAGGAAAAAAACTGTTTTTAAATTTATTTGTTTTGAGATATTGTTTTCTGCTGTTTCAAAGCACTAAACATATCTTTTAAAAAGTGAATGCCAATGTTTTTCACTGCTTACATAATTTATGGGGGGGGGGGGTTTTAATTGCCTTTTTGTACTTTGCTATTTTATAAGCATTTGTTATTTCTTATCAGAGACATCTTAAAGAACTTGGACTTGGCAATCATTCGAGAGATTTATGATGGAGAAAATGCACATGAAGCCTTTGAGAATGAATTGGAAAGAGCTCTGGAAACTAAAAACACATATATTGTCATAGAACCTACCAAACTTGGAGAAGAAACTGCCCGTTGGATCTCTGTTGGAAATGGTCTTCACAAAACTGCTGTACTCACTGGTTTTGGCTCCATTCTTTCAAGCTTAGTGTGGCCAGATAAAATATACATCAGCTTTCCTTTGAGTGGAATTAGCTTTTTTTGCACTGGATTGTATGCTGTCTCATGGCAAAGTGATCCTTGTTGTAAATATCAAGTAGAAACTGATCCTAGGAATATTGAAAAGATGCCACTGGCAGCACTAACTTCTTCATCATCTCCTGTAGTTTTGGTACGAAAAGATGACACCCGCAGGATAGTGTTACATACTGCTATAACATTGCTAGCTGTTGCATTCTGTGCATTTAGAATATATAAATCTTTTAAAGCAGTGTAGTAATATATTTTTAACCAAACAATTTCAACCACTAGTAGTCTATTTTGAAGTTTTATGGATTAATAACAAAAGAATCTAAACTCATATGTGATGATAAAATTATAAATTATGACAAAAAAAGTTGGAGATTAATACATATATATACTGTCCAAAGATGATGTTTTAGATCTTCATGCAGATGATATACATCTTTTATGAATGTACTGTGCATTTATTTTATTCACTTAATTTTCTTTAGACAAACTTGTAATTGCAGTTATAAAACTGTGCAAAATAATACAGAATATTATTTTGTTTTTGAAATTAAAAATAAAATTATGTGATTAAGTAGACAAATATTTGAATTAAATACTAGTAATGTATTAATTCATGATAATAATTAATTTGAATTTGTAGTTCCTATAATTTATATTTTAATAATGTATACAGAATTATATTAAAAATGACATTTTATTCTGCAGTTTCTTTCTGTGTTTTTTTTTTTTTTCAAGTGTTATTTTTTCTTGTGTGTGTGACTGAGTTTAACCAGACTCTTATTTGATCTGTTTTGACTGAAATGCATTTTTGAAATATTTTACAAGCTTTTATCTTCATAGAAAGCTACCCTAATTTTATAATTTTACTGTGACTATGTTTAAATGGTTTTCGACTTGTAACTAAAAGCTCAAAAATAAATGAAGTATTATAGTGTTTTTATTTTTATTATTGCTAATGATATTTACTGATTGATATCCTAAAAAATTGAAATAATATTTTCTCATTAAATTTTTAATATATTGTCTGTCTCTCATTTGTTGATTTGGTGGTAGAGTCCAGTTTCAAAATGGATCTTGAGTTTGAGACTTCCTTTCATCAGAATTCCTTATACATAGATGTAAATCACTGAATCAAAAGTAAGTTGGTAAGGTATTAATATCTGATATAGTGATATTGCAGCAACAGCATATTGTTTTAAGTTAGAATATTAGCTAAACTAAATTTCCTCATTTGCCTATTAAAATAATATTGTGCAAACCATCTAAAAAAGAAAAATTTTGAAAAATTTAAACAAAAAACATTTTTAGCAAAATGCTATATTTATTTTAGTTCTTTTTCAAAAATAACTTGTTTAAATCAATCAAAATAAAATTCTAGTCCAATATACAGATACTGTATCTTGTTTGCTGTTGAAAATCTATAATTAAACATATTTTTTGGAAAAACTTTATTCATTTTGTTATTAGCATCTTTAAAACTGCAGTTTTATTTGTAATCAGAGTATTCATTTCAATTTTTTCTTTTTCTTCATGCACCAAAAAATTTGTTTACTTTTATAGTAATTTGAAATTTGCATTTTTTTTTTTTTTTTTTTTTTTTTTTTCATTTCCATACATATAAGAACATGACATAGGTATATTTTAAAAAAGAATAATTTTTTGCCTAAAATATTTGCATGATTATGATATTGCAATCTGTTTGACTATTTAAATGTGTGCTAATATAGCCACTTTAACTTTCAATGCCTGTAAATAACTCTGATTATTGTAAATGTTTTTCTTTCTGAATATTTCTGCATGTTTGGGGAAAAAAAAAAAAATCTCACTAACAGTTTTCTTTCAGCGAATTCACATATCATGTGACATCCAATTTATGTTGCTTTGGATTGTGCAATGATAACATGTCTTTGTTCCTTTATCTAACTAACAATCGGTTTTTAAATATTTGTCTAACTTAATTTGATAAATATCAAATAATAAATTTATGCATTTAGACACATATTCTGTCTTTTAAAAAGAGAAAAACAGCTCTAAACTTTTTACAATTTTAATAGCAAGTTCAAACAATAATTTGAGATGAATACACCTTCTGCTTTAATAATAATATGAATTTAATAAAGACTTCCCCATAGTAATTATATGTTAGTAACTGCTGGTTACATTATAGCTACATTTGTACATAGTAACAACTGGTATATTTCTGTTGCCATGTCCTGTGCAAAAGAATATAAATAATTGGGACTTATTTATATATAAGGAAACAAACTTCAGTTTACTTTTTTAAAAAGAAAAAATGCTTTAAAAAATCATGTGAAGTTTTATATAAGGAAGAAAATAAACCAGAACTAGAGTGTGCATTTAATTGAAATTGGAATCATTTGGCACAACTATCTGCAAATAATTATAAATAGTTAAAATTATAAAATAATAAATTATTAAATTATAAAAAAAATAATAAAAAAAATTATTAAATTATAAATAGTATTCGAGTTATGAAACCAAAAGGTTCTAGTTGATTTTAGATTGCATTATCCAGTTTAAATATTCTTACAAGAACTCAAAGCTTTGTCCATCTACATTTTCTATAGGATTAATATCAACATGCATATCAGAAAAGTTAGTATATGTCATTTGCAGTCTGGATGTAAACTAGTTTACCTCAAGAGAAAATTTGTTTTTGTTTTCTTTGTGCCACAATAAGAACAATGTTAATTTATTTTGTTCATTAAAATATATTTTTATATTTGCAAATCTCACTTCCAGTCTTCTTCCACCTTAACTGAATCTTTGACTTGTTTTAAACTGAATCCTACGAGGGAAAAAAAAATCTCTGGCATATCAAAGAGAGTCTTCCAGTTTCAGTATTACAGTTACAATGAATTTTGCACTACATTTGGCATGTATCACACAAAAAAAAAAGAAAGAGAGTATATTGTAATCATCAAAAAATTCGAAATGGAGATTTTGACCAATCTCCATATTTCAGACTTTCTCTAGTCCTAAAAGTATTTTTTTGGAATATTATCTATCTTTGTATGAACACGATAACTCAAACTCATTATGCTAAATGGATAAAATTTGGTACATGGTCTTTACACCAAATTGGAATATTTTTATCGAATTTGAAAACTACTGATGTATTGAATTAATGAAATGAAAACAGTTTCAAACATTTTTCCTACCTAATGAAAAATCCTCACTTCCTCTAGCCGCTATCCATAGTAGATTTCATCAAATCGTTAGAAGAAAATTTTGACTAATTCGAGCGACGTCTGTTATCATTTGACATTTCGATTTCCATAATACAAATGTGAATAATTAACTTACAAATATCGATTCAGTTTGCTAACTTAAAATAAATAATCAATTTTAATTCTTCCTTTTTTTTTTTTTTTTTAGATATATTAAAATTTATAGGAGGATATATTGTCTGTAAATTTTGAGGTATGGTGATAAAAAAAAATTTCAATTTACTCTACAAGGTGAAAAGACGGGAATAAAGCTAATATAATTAAAAAACTTAAGTTTGTGAATTTTAAGTAGCATGTGATTTTTTTTTTACGGTAATATGCTTAGTAGATTTTTGAAAAAGCTGTGGAAGGTGAAATTGGCTCATAATAGTACCTGGGACTTTTGGGTTTGAAGGCCAGTAACATACCACTGGACAAAAGCATGCTCATGTCCTGTAGATGTTATCTGTCTTATTAAGATATCACCACAGACTCACCCCCCAGTGGGCGTTCGAACGATGTGCGTTGTTGTTGAGTGGTGATGAATTGGTTTGTTGAGGGAGTGGTTGCTGTGTGTAGCTGTTGTGTCTAAATGCGCCGTACCCATCTTTGTTTGGCGAGCAGGGAGCTTTTCAGTTACGCCAAATGTTATGGAGAGCGTGCATGAATTGTTGCGTCAAGTGAACCTGATGACTTTGGTTGCGGGTAGATGGCGCCACATCAGTTGCATGAAGGGCGAAGGTTCATTGTGCGAGGTCACCATTGTGGGAAATGAAATTTTCCCGGAATAGAACCTGATAGATGGAGCCACATCACGTCCGGGTCACCATTGTAGGAGGTGATGTGTGCTCAGAATAGAACCTATGACCTTTGGGTTTGAGGGCCAGTAACATACCACTGGACAAAAGCAGGCTCATGTCCCTTAGATGTTATCTGTCTTATTAAGATATCACCACAAAGCACTAAAATTGCAATTTTTAATTAAAATTTTGCTAGATTCTTTCTTAGGCTTTCAATTCAAGAAGTAAATATCTGCCAAGTATGGTGATCCTAGGATTTTCTAGAACACGGAAGCATGTACGATTTTCCATCATGCATGACTCAGTTTATTGATAATATGCCAACGTAAATTTTATCATGCTGAGGATTATCTCTTCAATTATTTCCATGCAATGTTTCTCTAATTTTTTAAAAATAAATCCAAATTTTTTTGTAACAATAATCTTTATTGCTTTAGAAATTGTATTGATATACAGAAGCATAGCAATAATATAATGTATACTTTTATGAGCATATTATTTATAAGTATAATTAAAAGTGAATATTAAAAAATAATATTAAGGTTTGCGAATCAATACAAAAGCGCTAATACGTACGATGTATTAGGCTAGATGTCCGATTTATTTTTAATTGCTCGCATAATAAGTATACAAACAGGAAGATCTGTAATCGACAAAAAATTCGAACTCGACATTCTGATGAATTTTTACATTCAAGACCTCCCTGAGATAAAAAAAAAAAAAATAAGACAGTTTTGGAATTATGTCTGTCTGTCGGTAAATACGATTACCATTAAATTTGTTACATAAATTTAACGCCACATTGCCATTTTCGATCAAATTGTAAACGAAATCCATTCAAAAGAAATCTGCTTTTCCGGCTGTCCAAGTACAAATGAATGCAATAAACAATGAAAAGCTAAATAAATAAAATTTAATATGCAGGTTTAACATTTAATTGTAGATGTCAATCAAATGTTAAACCAAATCTATCTAAAGGTTAATCACTTGTCTGCCTCTACATTCGTGTGCATGTAAACACAATAACTGAAAGCCCTAATGATTTTAATAGATTATAGGGCAGCGGTGGCTTGACGGTAAAGTCTCGGCTTCGGAACCGGAGTGCTTCAGGTTTGAGACTGGAATCCACCGAAGAACCGTCGTGTGAAGGGCTCTCTTGCATGTTAAATCTGTCAGGCCAAACGTCCTCCCGCTGGTGTGTTATGGTGATGGGGATGCCAGTTCAGGTGTTGTCCTCGTCATCTGATCGTGATTCAAAATTTCGAGGTCCGTCCCAAAATAGCCCTCTTGTTGCTTTACAACGGGACGTTAATATAATATAACTAAATCAATAGATTAGGTTTGGTAATCAACTGTTGATAAAAATTGCAATTGCAAATAAAATTTTGATTTCTATCAGTTATAAAAAAAAGGGGGAGGGGACGCTCACAATAAAAATTCGATTTTAGGATACTTGTGTATTAACTGCGTAATGCTAGCTTCACACAATAGATCAATATTTCTTAATTATTATCGCCAATGCCATGTCAGGCATTCGCGGAATTGCCATAGGTCCATAATTATGTGTTTGGCGGGGAGTGTAATAATTCCTCATTAGAAAATATGAAAAAAAAAATTGGAAAGATCATTTCCATAGGCTCGTTTTTCAATCTTCCTCTCTCTGGTGCAATTTATAACTGCTTCTAGTGTTGTAGCTTTATATTTTATTATACACTAGACGCCTTGCGCGACCAGCTGGTTCGCCAAGAGTAATGGGGTCTAAGATTTTCAATTAAATACTTATGTGCCTTGCTCTCTTTATAATTTCTCTGCCAGATATACTTAAACTTCGAAAGTCACGTAACACTGATTTACTAAATTAATGATATGGATGTTGCAAACGATCATAGAAACCTTTGTCTTGTATTTCTTTTTTAGAAAACATAACATTTAATATTTATTTAATTTCATCCAATCGCATGGTGAATGTTACATTTTTTTTAAATTTAATTTGCAGTCATAGTTGATTTATTTTTTAATTTGAACTTCTGCCAGTATGATTTCAACAGTTTAATAAAAGCTATTTTTTTCCCTTTGCTCGTTCATTATTTATTTTAGAAAATGTCACATATTATATTTCTCTTATTTTATCCAGTCACGTGCTAAAAGTTGCATTTCTTTAGATTTAATTTGCAATGATAGTTGTTTTTTTTTAGTTTGAACTTCCGTCAATAGGATGGCAACACGCTGATAAAACCTAATTTTCCTCCCTTGACGTGCTCGTGCAAATTAAATTTTATTGTTTTGTCCGAAATATATTGTTGTAAAACATGGTTAAAATATTTCTTTAAAAATTCGTTAAAAATAGAAGTTTACGTTATACAATAAAACACTGATACCATTAGAAAGCTAATTTTTTAATCTTTAAATTGATGTAAAAATCATGTTTGTCCGATCATATTTTCGGAAGTTATAGCGGAAAAACGTCGAAATTTCGCTTAAATTTTAATTAATTTAAATTCTCATTAAAAATTCGAAAAAAGGGCTCCAAGGTGCACATTCCCGCCCTCCAAGGTATACATGTACCAAATTTGGTAGCTGTAGATCCAACGGTCTGGCCTGTAGAGCGCCAACACACACACACATTGAGCTTTATTATAAGTATAGATAAATAATACATTAATCATTCTACGTACGGAACAAATATTCGTAACGGCGTAGATACTTGCAACCGAAATAGTGGAATTGTTACATAGATTTATTCCCTTTATTTTTTCAATGCATTTTTTAGAAATAAACAGAGAATGACGAGCAATGAGAAAGCAACAATGATTATTTGTAATCTGATCATGGTAAATTAATAAATAGCGCAAATTATTTCTGCGTAAGTCACAAAACGGAAGAGTTTGGACTTTTTTTCAGAAGAAAAAAATCCTGTCAGATTTTAAAATATGAAATCAACATATATAAAACATAAAACAGGCCAAAATCCTAATGCATAAGAAATATCAGCAGCTTATTGACATAATTTAACAGATAATTTTTTTTAAAATATCCCAAAAAAGAGTTTTAATTATAAGATTTCATAAAATCACTAGTTTAGTTTTCGTAAGATTAATTTTAATAATTTATTTTATTCTGAAAAATTTATAGACGTTAATTTTAAAAATTATACCTCAAAGTAGAAATAACGCAAATTTTTGAAATTTATAACATTTTCATTACAATACCAATCAGAATTGTTATAAGACCCTAATCATTCATCAATTGAATCTCACTCTATCTGAATTATTCTTTGTTCTTTGAAGAATAAGATGAAAGGCTTAATAATGGAAAGTAACGCGATATTCTAGAATACCGCTTTACCTGTCGAGAAGTGAGCATGTAATTTCATCAAGAAGCAGCCTCTAAAGAAAGGATAGCCTTGACCTTCAGATCAAATGTTGCATTATTTTTCCTCCTCAGGAGAAACTCAAGGTTACAAAAAGCATTTAAGGTATGATAAACTGCAAGATTATGTGGTGGAACAGAAAATGTTAATACATTCTGAATAAAACTATTATATTACATAAAGTATATTTTCTTCCAGCTATTTCAATTTTAGGTTCCATTAAAATTCGCACAATTTTTGTAATTCAAATATCTTTAAAATAAAACAAATCTAGCTGAATGTACAGCTATAAATAAGATTAGCAAGTATAAAAAGGAAGAAAAATCTAGATATGCTTATTTTTATCTTTAGAATTTACTTATTATCTTTAAACAAAAGAATAACAATGTTTTTAATAAGTAATCTATACTTATAATAAAGCTCAATGTGTGTGTGTGCGTGTGCGTGTGTGTTGGCGCTCTACATGCCAGACCGTTGAACCTACAGCTACCAAATTTGGTATATGTATACCTTGGAGGTCGGGAATGTGCACCTCGGAGCCCTTTTTTCGAATTTTTAATTAGAATTTGAATTAATTAAAATTTAAGCGAAATTTCGACGTTTTTCCGCTATAACTTCCGAAAATATTATCGCACAAACATGGTTTTTACATCAATTTAAATATTAAAAAATTAGCTTTCTAATGGTATCAGTGTTTTAATGTATAACTTAAGCTTCTATTTTTAACGAATTTTTAAAGAAATATTTTAACTATGTTTTTTTGATCACGTGACCGGATAAAAGAAAAGAAAACAATGACGGAAGTTCAAATAATAATAAAAAAACTATCATCGTAAATTAAGTCTAAAGAAATGATACTTTCAGCACGGGACTGGATAAAATAACATAAATATAAAAAGTGATACTTTCTAAAAAAAATAAATGCAAGGCAAAGGATTCTATAATCGTTTGCAATATCTATATCATTAACTCAATAAATCTTCTTTATTTACGGTAAACCTGATTGAATTTAGACAGAATATGCATTGAACTCCAGACCTAATGGCATATTTATGTAATCGTTTGCAATATCTGTATCATAAATTTAATAATTTTTTTTTCGCTTTTTCGCCTTCTTTCAAAAAACATATTTAATATTTTGGCAACATCACCGAAAAATACATTTTTAATATTTTGGAAGCATAACCGATAATTAAAACTGACTGATTTATAAAATTAAAGAATATTATCAAGAAAACGGGTTCTTTTAGTACTTTCCGTCCATCATCTTAAAGAAAATATTAATTTCAGGCCAATAAATGCCCGGAATTACTTCAAGGCTAATGAATATGTGATTTAATTGAAATTTTTAGAACGCATTATTCATGGCGAACCAGCTGGTCGCCAAAGGCGGCTAGTATAAAATATATACTTTTTGTACACGTAGACATCATGAGTGCAAATATCCGTTTAGGCTGTTTTTTGACTCTATTAAAATCAGTATCAAAAGTTGAAATAAAATTAATTACTTATCTCTAATACTAATAAAGATAAATGTTCATGTGCGTTGTGGTTCATCGAGATGGACCATTAAATCTAGACCTTCCAAATTTGGCACAGATATATTTTAAAAGTAGAAATGAGCATTTCACGTTGATTTTTTAAAATTTTAATTAATTGAAAATTAAGCGAAATTTTTTCATTATCGTGAATATACATTTATATAAAACATTTTTATGTCAATTAAAAATTTGTAAGATTGTCATTTTAGAGATAGTAATTTAATTGTTTAGCAAAGTTGTCCTAAATTTTTAAAATTTCCTAAAAACTGCTATTTTTGCGTTATTTTTAGCAACATAGTTTATTTTTGAATAAAAATTCACTCTGCTCTCATTGTTTCATTTAATACTAGCCGCCTTTGGCTGCCAGCTGGTTCTCCAATCTTACTGCTGTTTAAAATTATAAGTTAAATACTTTATGTAACGTCATTGTCAATTAAATATTTTATATAACTTGTCTTTTAATAGCTACTTCATCAGAACATTTTTAAGGTTCAAATTTTAATAGTCATATAATTTACTCATGCAGTTATAAAGGATTTAAGAACGTAATGTACCATATATCTCTCTAATTATCTATCAGCTCTTGCAAAATTTCAACTTTAAATTAAAGTGGAAATGATTAAAATGTAAATTGATATAAACACATTTTTTTACTGAAACCAAACATCTTTTTAAATATAAGCAAAAGGGAATCATTATATGTACTGCTGAATAATTACAATAATTTCTGTAATTTTCAAGAATTATTCAACAAAAATTACTAAGTTTAATCATAAAATTCAGTTCATAAATTTACTTTCAAAAAGATTTAAATGGTGCGTATAATAATATTTTATTTTATTTTGGCCTATAAACATAATTTAAAAAATTAGTAAGTCTACATTTCATACATCTTTTAGTTATAAGGAATCATATTTTATGAAATATTCTTCACCTTTCAAAAAGGTAAATGAAAGTTTCTATCTTCGGCTATCAAATTTGATCGAGTTATGAAGTTTTGAATAGAAAAGTTCAATATTTGCATTCTTAGTCCAGTCAGTGTTGAGAAATACTGAACGTTGATTGGGGTATCATCTTTGAAATAGTCAAAGAAGTGATTTAAAATTACCAGTTTTTATTAAATAGAGATTTTCAAATATTTATAAATCAGTCAGTGTTACAGACTGAGTTGAATGAAATTTATCTATTTTTATTTAAAATCTAAACATTCACTTTTTAAAGCATTTATGATGACTCATGTTACATACTATGTAGTTATTTACTTCATTTAGACCCTTTTTATAGATGCATTTCTGTTACTAGTTTTACAAATTAGTCGTCTGACTTTGAATTGAATACTATCTATCTATCTATACTTATAATAAAGCTCAATGTGTGTGTTGGAGCTCTACAGGCCAGACCGCTGGACCTACAACTACCTAAGTTGTAGTACATGTATACTTTGGAGGTCGGGAATGTGCACCTCGGAACCCATTTATCAAATTTTTAATCGTAATTTAAATTTATTAAAAATTAGGCAAAATTTTGATGTTTTTTCGCTTTAATTTCCGAAAATATTATCCCCCAAAGATGATTTTTACATCAAATGAAAGATTTAAAAAAATAGCTTTCTAATGGTATCAATATTTTAGCATATAACTTAAGCTTATATTTGTAACGAATTTTCAAAAAAATATTTTAATTATATTTTTCAACAATATATTTTGGACAAAACAATAAAATTTAATCTGCACGAGCACATTACAAATGAAAGGGAAAAAATTATCTTTTATCAATATGTTGCCATCAGATTGACAAAACTCACATTAAAAATAAATAATTATTGCAAATTAAACATAAAAATGTAATCTTCAGCATATGTCTGCATTAATAATAGAAACTTTAATAATAGAAATGTAGCGATAAAAAGGGTCTAAATGAAATAAATAGCTATATAGTATGCAACATGAATCTATAAATGCTTCAAAAAATGTAGAATCTTTAGCTTTCAATTAAAAGATATGAACTTCAATCAACTCGGTTTCCAAAACTGACTGATTTTTGAATATTTGAAGATCACTATTCAATAAAAACAGGCAATTTTAAACCACTTTATAGGACATCCCCAAGATGATACCCTAATCAACCTCCAGGATTTCTCAAAACTGACTGGCCTAAGTATGAAAATGTTAAATGTTCCAAACACTTCAATTCAAAAATTCATAAGTCGATCAAATTTGATTGCAGAAGATAGAAACCTTCATTTATTTATTTGAAAGTTGAAGTGCTAAGAATATTTCGTAGAATATGATTCCTTATAATTAAAAAATACATAAAACTTGAACATAATATTTTTTAAAATTATATTTATAGACCAAAATAAAATAAAATTTTATTATTCGCATCATTTAAGTCCTTTTAAAAGTAAAACTAAAACCTGAATTTTATGATGGATCTAAGTAATTTTTGTTGAATAATTCTTGAAATATTACAAAAATTATTGTAATTATTCAATAGTACATATAAGGATTCTATTTTACTTATATTTGAAATAATACTTGGTTTCGGTAAAAAAATGTTTTTATATAAATTCGCGGTTTAACATTTCTGCTTTAATGTAAAGTTGAAATTTTGTGACAGCTGGTAGATAATTAGAGAGACATATAGCACATTACAGGCTTAAGGCCTTTATAACTGCATGAATGAATTATATGACTATCAAAATTTGAGCCTTGAAAATAGTTTGATGAAGTAGCTATTAAAAGACGAGTTATATAAAATATTTAATTGACGATGACAAGTCACACAAAGTATTTAATTGAGTTTTTGTCAATCTGAGGGCAACATATTGATAAAAGATAATTTTTTCCCCTTTCACTCATAACATGCTCGTGAAGTTTAAATTTTATTGTTTTGTACGAAATATATTGTTGAAAAATATAGTTAAAATATTTTTTTTAAAATTCGTCACAAATAGAAGCTTAAGTTATATGCTAAAATACTGATACCATTAGAAAGCTATTTTTTTATCTTTCATTTGTTGTAAAAATAATCTTTGGGCGATAATATTTTCGGAAATTATAGCGAAAAAACATCAAAATTTTGCCTAGTTTTCAATTAATTTAAATTACAATTAAAAATTCGGAAAATCTGTTTAGAGTTGCACATTCCCGACCTTCAAGCTATGCATGTACCAAATTTGGTAGCGGTAGATCCAATGGTCTGAACTGTAGAGCGCCAACAAACACATACATTGCACTTTATAATAAGTATAGATTTAAGTGCGCTTTCAAAACTAATCCAAGCTTTCATTGTTCATAACTAATCTAAGAAAAATTCTAGGTGATTTTCAAGAGAAATAAGAAAAGGAAGATATTACTATCGGAAGACAGATAAACATTTTTAATAGCACTATGTCATCTAGAGCCTTTACTTGAAGACGGTACATGTACACAATGAATACAACATATGCAAGAGTATTGAAACAGTACAGCTTTAATCTCTGCCAGAACTCAAAGTTTAAAAATAATTATCATCAATAACAATCTATGCATTTGAATGTCAATTGAAAGGAAACAATTTAAGAATGTTATATATATATATATATATAATCATAAAAGTATTAAATAATTAAAACTCATTTTCTGTGTCAACAAAAATTAAATCGAAACTAATTATGTCGAAATCGAAAATAAAATTTAATTCGGAATTAAACAACAATAAGTTCACAAAAATTAAATCTAAATGAAATAACACCTATTTATAAAGAACTGTTAATTAATGAATTTAATTCCAATTTGACTTACAATTTAGTTAGAATTGGTAAAAAGGAACTGGACAAAAGAATGTTGGATTTCACAAAAAAAAACTATAATTAAAACCTGCTCTTTAAAGTTTCCCTATTTGTTTCCACCAGTAAAATTTCATAAAAAAACCAATCAAATTAAGATTCGCCTGTTCCTAGTATGTTCTTTCCCTTTTTGTTTCCTTAATTATTAGGTGGATTGTTTTAATTTTTGGTTGAATATTCTTATGTAGTTTTATTTTATATATTTTTGCTTTATTTGGTGATGTTTTTAATGTTGCTTTGTTTTCGTGTTTTTTGCTGTTAACATTGGTATGTCACTTTTGTCTTAATTTTCATGGGGGTCAATGCTGTTGGACACTATCTGATCGATTTCCTTACAGAAAAAAAACCCCTTATTTTGAATCCTTGCCTGAGGGTAACCCTTGAAAAAGTCTCCAGACCGGATATATATATATATATATATATAACTTTAAATCAAATGATAGATTTAAATGATGAAAATAGATTCATTCCAATAAAATCATTTTACAGTCTTATCAAAATAAAAAGGCGAAATTTTAATTAAATATATTTCATATTAATATATTAATACTGTTTGGACAATCAATAAACAGGACAAACAATATAGTAGCCAAAGGTCTCTGGAATAATGTATTTAGAAATTTTATTTACCAAAGCAAAGTTGTAGCAACTAATATATTTCATTCATTTCTGAAATCAAGTTGAATTTGTAAGTATAAAAAAATAAATTCTCAAATGAGAATTTTACACTTCTTTTATGTTTTCTCATCCAAGGATCTTTATTTTGAAAACAACCAAGGATAATTAAGCTGTGAAAGAATGGATTATTAGCGAAGCCTTATTTAATTTATTCTGATAGTTAACGGCATAAAAAATAAGCGGTGAAAGGTTGACGAACCAGTTCGTAAGCAAAGACACTGGAGGTAACAACTTTGTTCGGAAAATCGCTACGTGACGCGAGGAACGTTTCATTTAACATCTCTCTCTCTCTGATTTCCACGCAAATTATCCGCTGTGGAGAACCTGACTCTTAACAGATTAGAGAAAATATCAGTTCGATGATATTTTATACACATGATATAATAGCCATACTTCTCAGATAACAAACTGGATTTGTATCTCTTTCCCTATTTAAAGTATGAAAATAATAAAGAGACCAGTTTTTTATCTATAATTTAGAGCGCTCTAGATACCGGAAGATAAGTTCTGGTTATCCGGATGTCTGGCAGCTTTATCGTTAACAGAAATAATAGTATGATGAAAGCATAAATAATAGCATTAAGGAAATTAATTGAATTCAAATGAATTAGGATACCGAATTGCCATTATTCAAAAATAATAATAAAATGAGAATATGATCACGATATAACAATAAATCTAAATAACTTAAAAGTAAAATGGGTTTATTAACTTACTAGCTGCCTTTGGCAACCAGATGGTTCGCCATAGTAATGCGTTTTAAAATTTTCGATTAAATCACATATTCATTAGCCTTGAAGTAATTCCGGGCATTGATTGGCCTGAAATTAATGTTTTCTTTAAGATGATGGACGGAAAGTTTTAAAAGAAAACCTTTTCCTAATAATATTCTTTAATTTTATAAATCAGTCAGTTTTAATTATCGGTTTTGCTTCCAAAATATTAAAAATGTTTTTTTCGGTGATGTTGCCAAAATATTAAATATGTTTTTTAAAAAAAGCGAAAAAGCGTAAAAAAATTATTGAATTAATGATACAGAAATTGCAAACGATTATAGAAATATGCCATTAAGTCGGGATTTCAATGCATATCCTGTCAAAATTCAATCAGGTTTACCGTAAATAAAGAAGATTTATTGAATTAATCATTTAGATATTGCAAACGATCATAGAATCCTTTGCCTTGCATTTATTTTTTAGAAAATATCACTTTTTATATTTATGTTATTTTATCCAGTCACATGCTAAAAGTTGTATTTCTTTAGATTTATTTTGCGATGATAGTTTCTTTTTTTAATTTGAACTTCCGTCCTCGTTTTCTTTTATTTTATCCAGTCGCGTGCTAAATAAACATGATTAAAATATTTCTTTAAAAATTCGTTAAAAATAGTAGCTTAAGTTATAGATTTAAACATTGATATTATTAGAAAGCTAATTTTTTAATCTTTAAATGGATGTAAAAATCATGTTTGGGCGATAATATTTTCGGAAGTTATAGCGGAAAAACTTCGAAATTTCGCTTATATTTTAATTAATTCCAATTCTAATTAAAAATTCGTAAACAGGGCTCCGAGGTGCACATTCCCGACCTCCAATGTATACATGTACCAAATCTGGTAGCTGTAGGTCCAACGGTCTGGCTTGTAGAGCGCCAACACACACACACGCACACACACATTGAGCTTTATTATAAGTATAGAAGGCAATATTTAACAAAAGAGAGAAGAGAACTTTTGGGATTCCGATTTTGTGTATTTAAGTAATTTCCTGGTATAATTGTTCCAAACTGTAAAGGAAAATCTAGAAATATATAGAATATTAATCTCTATCTGTTCTAAAAAATAAACGAGCATTTTGTGTGTCCAGGTGTTGGCGATCTAGATATTGGAACACAAGTTCGGTTTAATCCGAATGTATGATTGCTTTATCATAAACACAAATAATCGCCTGAGACGATGGTCACGAAATTGCAAGAATCTAAACACCTAGCAAAAAACAGATTTATTAACTTAATGCAATTTGTAGCATAAAAGAAGAAGGAACTTTTGGGATTCGACACATACACATTTAAGGAATTTTCTAGAATGTTAAAGGAAGATCCAGAAATATCTAGAACATAAATTTATATCCCTTCTAATAGAAAATAGAGAATTTATGTATGTCCAATACATGGGTGCTGTTCGGGACAGATCATCAGAGCCACAACTACGAAATTGGATGAAGATGATCTTTGGAGGATGAGAATACACACCTCAGAACTAAATTTAAATTAGAATTTTAATTAATTAAAAACACAACCAAATTTTGATGTCTTTCACCATTACTTTCGCAAATTTTTTCTGAATTTCAATTTTTTTAAATATTATTTGTATTGTAATTTTTAATAAAATATTTCATCCTTAACCCCTTTTTTCTCGCTCCCGTGAAAATGACGGGATGAAATTTCTACCTCTATTACCGCCCGTGATATTTCCGGGCTGGCGTATTCAAAAGTAATGCGCCAAAAATATCAAAACAATCTAATTCTTATGCCCAGAATCATGGTTATTTCTCAAAATATATGCCAGACGGCTGCCTAGACTATTTGTTATGTTTTTAGAGATAGTTAATTCATTTCAAACAAGATGCCTGATTGTGATGTTGGTCTATGCATCTCATGCTTTAAAATTTATCACACAAGAAAAAATGACTAGTATTTATTTATGTTATGTGCAAATGCAATAAAATTATGTTTGAATGCTTAAAACACATATTTTTAATTTTCTCTCTTTGTTGGAAAGCTAACATTCAGTCATAATAATCCTGAATGTTGGTTTTTCGGATTTTTTTTAAAATTTCAAGCTAAAAATTAACAAACTAAATGCAAATATTGTACATACACTCAGTTTTGTATAATTTTCTTGAATAAAAAAATAGGCACTTTTATGACCAGTTTCTTCAAAATTATGCGACCGTTGTTGTTGTCGTGTTTTTCACGGAAAGGGGGTGCAGTAGCTTCTGAGGGTAAAGACCCCTGAGCACCCAAAGGGCAGAAGTCCGACTTATAGCTCACACACACGACATAACCCTTTTTAGGGGGTGGTCGAATTCAGTCATACACTCATTCATCCATCAGCATTTAGATCGAAATCAGAGACCAACTCATCCCTGATTCAGTACCCCCAGAGGTATCGTTTTGTTATGGGAACTTGGAGGACTTAGCAGTCTCGACATATTTAACGTGCCTCAACTTCCATTAGCCAACACGGCGGTCTTTGGCCAAGACGAGGACAGAACCCGCGACCTTTCGGTTACGAGACTGACGCTCTACCAACCAGGCTGCCGCAGCCTTATGCGACTGTTAAGGGGTTAAACTGAAATTTGCCCAGTTTTAACTGTTCTGTCAATTATTTAATCGCATAACTTTCTTCAAATGTACGAGGTTAAGAAAGAGGAATTCTGTTTAATGATTATTTAGACTCAAAATATTTCTGTTTCGGTCTTGGGGGGGATAACTACGCTCCATGCGTGAAATTTTCTCTGTTTTTCCAAAAATAAATAATTAAATTAGTTCCGGCAGAAAGACACGTGCAACATAAATCCATTAAACTTCTCTATTCCCTCATGAATAATCTAAATATTTCTCTATTAATAATTAGATCATAATAATTAAGTAAATAACTATACCAAATTTGAATATAACTTTATACGTTTGTCTAAATTAGTTTCAATTAATTTAATCTTTCCTTTGAACAGACAAATTATAGCTGTCATTCCAAATTCTTGTATGTAGGCACTCGTGATCACTTTGTCATATCGTGGAATTCCGTAACATGAATATAAAAGACATTGTTGTGCCTGTTATTTTACATAAGAAATAGCTGTTTTTCGTGACCAACTTGTTAGTCCAGATTATTATTTTTTTAGACAAATGTGACAATTAATATGAAATGTATTTTTTTAATGTCAGCGTTCTATTTGATAAAATTCAAAGATATGAATTTAATTAAACTAGTCTACGGTAAATTACTGGAATGGAAGTTAAAAGTTGTATATAAAAGCGGAAGCGAAAATCCTACCTCGGAGATGAAGTCCAAAAAAAGTTTTTAAAAAATCTTTGTCCCAACACTGTGAAAGAAACGCGACTGTTTTAAAGGATTTTAAATTGCATAACATTTTTTAGATAGAGACCAAAGAAAATATTAAAAGCAAAGAAAAAAAAAAATTGTACGGAAATGAAACTGATATCATGAAAAAGATTATCTTTGGATATTAAAATGTCACAATAATCGTTTTCGAAAGGTAATATTTTCAGAAAAGATGAATGTCAGTTTTTATCGAAAAGTTATAAAGATTGTTTATTTGTCCACGATTTTACCTGTTTTAGTGCTCGATTAAACTTTGACACCTATTCCGACAATCTTGATTTCTTTTGCATCATCTTTTCTTTGACTGAATGAAGCGGTACGGTAAGACTACAAATAAGAATGTATGATATTTTTAACAAAAGTTATTAGCTAAGCTTAGCGTTGAATTAAATATAGCTGTATAAAGATTCAATGAAACTATTAACAGATTGTATGACGCTTTAATTATATTTTATTATTGTCATTCAACAATGAGTACAAACAGCGATTTTATTGTCATGTACTTTAGGGGTTTATATATGTAGAAAAGATTGTGCGTTCTGAGATTCGATCTAGGGACCATTGGGTCCGTAGGCAAGTAAAATAACCTCTAGATAAAAGTGTACCCTCCGTTCTTTAACTTATTATATGGCTTGTGATCTTACCGTCACGTTACCACCCCCACCCCTCCAGTGAGTCGTTTGTGAGACGAACGATTTTATCCCATCAAGTGTTTTGGGCGGGCGACGAACGTTTTAATCGCTCCAGGCGTTATAGTAGGCGACGAACAATTTTATCGCTCCAAGTGTTATTGCGGTGACGAACATTTGTTATGGCAACTTTTGCTACCAGTAGAGGGCGCCACGAAGGTTGTAGGAAAGTTGATGTTGATGCCGCAGTGTAAATTAAAAGATAGATTAAGCTTGAAAGCTGTATTTCTTATAGAACAGGGATGTCCTGGAACTTGACTCTAGGAGAATGATTGATATACACAAGGCACAGAAAAATATAAAATTATTAAAAGACACAGCTTTGATATCTTTTACAATATAATGCTTTAAATTTTAAAGTGGATATTCAATATCATATTATACATAAGAGATTTTATGAGAAATAACAAATAATATTTTCATCATATCAGTTGATCAACAAAGGTGGTTAGTAAATAATAAATATCGATTTTAATTAAAAGTACATTTCTTAGATTTATTAAAGAAACGGTCACAGGTAAACAGATTAACAATTATCAGCTTTAAATGGTATGACAAATGGTATATCCTTTCTTTAAACAGCAATATTTAGAATATGATAAAAGGCGTTCAGGATAATTCTTCTGTTATCGTTTATCTTTGATTAACTTTTTAAAAAAAATTCAGTTTGAACTACTTCCGAGCGAAAAACTAGTGTTTATCAAAACCAGAACTAACCCAGGTCTTTTTTCAATCCCTAATCAAGTGCCAGAAACAGGATTGTCCAGCATTATGAAACATTTGATTACTTTCATTTTCAAGATATATTTCAAGCAATTAATTCTTACTTTCATACCAGGAATGAGGAGCTTGTATGACATTCCTGAGGAATATCGTGCAAGCTCCTGAAAATTAACATGTATTCATGCAATTAACATTTACTCATTCCTGTAATCAACTCTTGATCATAGAATAAGTGAGTGAAAAATCTTATTCATACAAGCAAAAAAGAAAAATCAGAGAATAAGAGAAACAAGAACTAGCTAGGGGATTTTTCATATAAGCCGCCTTCGGTAATCAGTCAATTTTCCGGAATTATTGAGAATAGAGCATTTAAATAAAACCCTGCATTCCCAGCTTGGTATTAACGAATCCTTGGTATTAATGAATTTTAAACATCATTTTTAACTTTATTTTTAAACATCAAATTAACTGATATTATTCTGAAACCTTACACCTATTCTGTTCATTGTGTTATGTACCTACCCACTTTCCCCAATTTTTCATTTCATTTAAAACTTGAGGTGCAATATGAAACATTACCGTAAAATTTTACGATTTACCAATAAAAAGAATCCGTATTCCGCATAATTTTTAATTGCCCTGATATTTCTAAATACGAGTTTATCCTTGTATAAACCGATAGAGTGCTTTTATTTTTCAAAAACTTATATAACCTAAACCAGTATAAGAGAAAACAATTTTATTTTTTAAAAAATCTTGTGATTTTGTCACCAAGAGGGAAAACATATTGCCAAGTATAAAAAACGGGTAGAATATTTCATTACCAAGTCGCTATGAATCAGAAGCCGACGACGACAGTTTTACTCTGGTAACTCTATCTGGAGATAATGATTTTTTCTCATTTATTTGTTGTATTATATACGATCTGTTACGCATATACGAGCACTATTTTTTTATGTTAGTTTATTAATTACTAGACGCCTTTGGCGACCAGCTGGTTCGCCAAGAGTAATAGGGTCTAAAATTTTCAATTAAATACTTATGTGCCTTGCTCTCTTTATAATTTCTCTGCCAGATATACTTAAACTTCGAAAGTCACGTAACACTGATTTACTAAATTAATGATATGGATGTTGCAAACGATCATAGAAACCTTTGTCTTGTATTTCTTTTTTAGAAAACATAACATTTAATATTTATTTAATTTCATCCAATCACGTGGTGAATGTTACATTTTTTTTCGATTTAATTTGCAGTCATAGTTAATTTATTTTTTAATTTGAACTTCTGTCAGTATGATTTCAACAGAGCTAATAAAAGCTATTTTTCCTTTTGCTCGTTCATTATTTATTTTAGAAAATGTCACATATTATATTTCTCTTATTTTATCCAGTCACGTGCTAAAAGTTGCATTTCTTTAGATTTAATTTATAATGATAGTTGTTTTTTTTTTAGTTCGAACTTCCGTCAATAGGATGGCAACATACTGATAAAACCTAATTTTTCCCCCTTGATGTGCTCGTGCAGATTAAATTTTATTGTTTTGTCCGAAATATATTGTTGTAAAACATGGTTAAAATATTTGAAAAATTCGTTAAAAATATAAGCTTAAGTTATACATTAAAACAAAGATACCATTAGAAAGCTAATTTTTTAATCTTTAAATTGATGTAAAAATCATGTTTGTGCGATAATATTTTTGGAAGTTATAGTGGAAAATCGTCGAAATTTCGCTTGAATTTTAATTAATTCAAATTCTAATTAAAAATTCGAAAAAAGGGCTCCGAGGTACACATTCCCAACCTCCAAGGTATACATGTACCAAATTTGGTAGCTGTAGGACCAACGGTCTGGTCTGTAGAGCGCCAACACACACACACACATTGAGCTTTATTATAAGTATAGATATAGATTATTATTATTTACTTGAAAAATGAAGGGAGAACAGGAATTCTAATATGACAAATTTCCAACTACAGATGATCGTGTTTGTGGAACATTCCAATGAACACTCGGCATTTCTTCTAAACCTTCCTGTTCAACGTAACAAATCAACGATAATAGACAATTTCAAAAATAAATCATCACTTTTCCCTGACCCAAGTAATTTCCTTTACAAGTAATTTTTTTTTAATTCACGAAATATAAACTGGAGGCATAAAAAGCGCTGTATTTGGTGACCTTTAGCTATTTATCAACTAAACGCTGCTAATGGAAATATCCCTTCGTTTTTTGTGGCATTGACGAATCCATATGTATTAACTGACAACAGTAATTTAGCTTAAGAAAACTTCAAAAATATTCGACTTGTACTCGGAAATATACAAAAATTAAAATCCTAATTAAAAATTGTTGAATGTTGTGTGGTGACATCTTAATAAGCCAGCAAATCGAAAGGTCTCAGGTTCGATCCTTGGCGGAATTCAAACTACGTATTAGCACAATTCCGCCAACACTTACGCCAAATTGATGACCTCGGACGTGATGAATTTTCAACAGCTGTCTTGGCGCCATCTCTCCATCAGCAAAGCAAAGTCGTCAGACTCACTTGACGCAGCAGCAACTCTCATAAATTAGCCATAACGCTTGGAGCAATAAAATCGTTCGTCTCTCTACCAAGCTCACTGGTAAGGGAGTATTGTGGTGACATCTTAATAAGCCAGTAACTACCACTAAACATTGGTGGCCATTTTTGTATAGTGGATAAGTTACTGGACTTCAAATCCGAACATCGCAGGTTCGATCCTTGGCGGAATTCAACCTACGTATTGGCACAATTCCGCCAACACTTACGCCAAAGTTGTATCACATGTAGAAAACTCTAGTGGTCTGACTTCTCATAGTGAAAACGCACGCGAGCTTTCCATTATTATTAGCTGAGGTACGCTACTTTTTCACATTTACGTTCCCATCTTTATGCTTTCCCGGAGGACCTTGGGTTCGGGATCTGCTTCCACCGAAGAACAATAAGTAGGCATATTGCACACCAAATCCATCGAAGCCAAATGCCCTCCACCTGGGTAGTGTGGAAGCTTGGAGAGGGAGCTGCTAGCTCAGGTGCAGTCCCCATTATCTGACCGCGACTGAGAATTGCAAGGTTCGTCCCGGAATAGTCTTAGAGTTGCTTTAAAACGGGACGTTATAACAATTAAAATAAATTAAAACTATGAGACTCTTGAGATTTAATAACTCTGAAATTTAATTTTAGAAAAAATATGGTTACATTGCTTTCTAGTTTGTATTATACAGACATAAAAACAAATTGTATCATGTTAAATAAACAAACGCATGCTCGAATTATTTTATGTTAAAAGCTATATAAAATGTATATTGAAACAATGAGGTCTTATAAAAGAAACTTCTTTAAAAATAAATAATAAATAAAAAAATATTCGATGTTTTCGGCAAATATCGATTTTTCAACCTAGTCCCTTTCCTAAAATATTTGTTAAATAAAGATTGCAACAACAAGCAGGAAGCCAGAAGTGTTTCGAATTCGAGGAGAAAAGTGCGCGTACTCAGCAAAAATACGAACAATACAGAATGGGGAAAAAGAGAGAGAATGATGCTGTATTTTAAGAAGGCTGGAGAAAATATTTCATAAATATATGTACACTCTTACTATTTTATGTAATATATGAAAAAAAGATTGTTTAAACCTTGTATGTATTTATTTTTCAATATATATTTTGGCTTTAAAAAAACTAATGCAATTAAGAAACAATTACATCTACAATATGAATTCCCCTATCTTCCTTTTTAGGCATGCATACTTTATGGTTAAGTACTTTTTTTAATTCGAAATTTGTAGCTAATATTACTCAACCAAAAAGAGTTTATCCCCTTAGTTGCAAGCATTGATTTTTCTTGACACCTTCATATAAATAAACGCGTGTGACTCGCGCATCGAATTAAAAAAATTTAAATATATATCTCCAATTAAGTTGTTGTTTCTTATAACACTTGCATTGGACAAGCCCGCTGTTACGAAGGCAGCGATTTGAACCAATAGTGTGCGTCTCTTGTTTTAACAGCACCAACTAGGTCCATAAATACGACTCTGCCACTCACGCATCACACATTCTCTTGCACAACCCCTTTCTACAGGACGTCACATTCACACACCTCTCAAATAAAACAGAAGAAGAATAACCTTGCCTGAGCTGAGGACGCCCAGATCACGAGACAATTAAGGGAAAGTATTAAGTAATTTAAGATACAATTCACTTGAAAACTCATCATTACCTCAAATGTCCTTATATTATTCTACGGATTAAAATAATTCCTGGCAAATAACATATGCCATATAATAAAGAAATTAAGTAAAATCTTATGCCAAGAGGTTAATATTTTGTATATAAATATTCAATTAATAACTATTTTAACCATCAAGACATCTTTATTCAAAGTCTATAACAAATTTAGAAGCATCTGAAATTATACAATTTTTGCCACGAATAGCAATTGAAAGAAAAAAATATATAAACGATAGTTCTCCGATTATACACTGAAGTGACAAAAGTCATGGGATGACTGTTAATATCGTGTCGGTTCTCCTTTTGCCCGGCGAAGTGCAACAACTCGACGTGTCATGGAGTCCACAAGTCGTTGGAAGGCTTCTGCAGGAATATTGAGCCATGCTGTCTGTATAGACGTCCATAACTGTGAAAGTGTGGATGGTGCAGGAGTTTGGGCACGAACGGACCTTTCGATGATGTCCCATAAATGCTCGATAGGATTCATATCGGGCGATCTAGATGGCCAGATCATGCGCTGGAATTGTCCGGAATGTTCTTCAAACCAATCGCGAACAGTTCTGGCCCGGTGACATGGCGCATTGTCATCCATAAAAATCCCATCGTTGTATGGGTACGTGAAGTCCATGAATGGCTGCAAGTGATCTGCAAGCAGCTGAACATAACCATTTCCAGTCAATGATCGGTTCAGTTGCACCAGAGGACCAAGTCCATGCCATGTAAAAACAGCCCACACCATTATGCGGCCACCACCAGCTTGAACAGTGCCTTGCTGATAGTTTGGGTCCATGGCTTCGTGGGGTCTGCGCCACACTCGAACTCTACCATCAGCTCGTAACAACTGAAATTGTGACTCATCTGACCACGCCACGGTTTTCCACTGGTCTAGGGACCAGTCGATATACTCACGAGCGCAGGAGAGTCGCTGCAGGCGATGTCGTGCTGTCAGTGAAGGCACTCGAGTCAGTCTTCTGCTGTCATAGCCCAAGGAAGACAAATTTCGCCGCCCAGTCCTATCGGACACGTCCCTCGTACGTTCCACATTGATTCCTGCAGTTATTTGACGAAGTGTTGCGTGTCTATTAACATTGACCATTCTACACAGACGTCGGCGGTCTCGGTCGTTAAATGCAGGTGGTCGCCCACTGCGCTGTCCATGATGGGATGTGATGCCTGAAATTTCATACTCTCGGCACACTCTTGATACTGTGGATCTCGGAATGTTGAATTCACTAACGATATCCGCAATGGAATGACCCATGCGTCTAGCTCCAACTAACATTCCACGTTCAAAGTCTGTTAATTCTCGTCGTGCCACCATAAATCACGAAAAACCTGTTCACATGAATAACTTGAACACAAATGAAAGCTCTGGAAAACGAACTGCGCATTTATACTTTTTCGCTGCGATACTACTGCCATCTGTATATTTGCATATTGCTATCCCATGACTTTTGTCACTTCAGTGTATAGTGATAATATTGAATACAGGGTCTGAAGAAGTTAGGTAGTAATTTATTTAACAAATTTAGCGCATACCTGCATAAATTCTTTTAGTGTAGTTATAAAGCTATGGTAACACAATTTTTTTTGTAACACAATTTGTAATACTTCTTTCTTATTTTTCTACACTGATAAATTAGATTATAAAAGAAAACAGATATTTTAGTATTAAATAAACTTAATTTGCAATTATACAATTTATTTATTCCATGATTTATGATGAATTCACATAATTTGGTTACAGCAAATTAACTCTTTTTAACATGCATGTGCACAAGTGTGTCAACAGAAAAGATAATTTTACTGATCAAAGATCTAATAATTCCATTGACAGGTAATCGGTGTGCTCAATGAAAACAATATTTTTCTCATAATTGATGATAAAATCTTAGTCGAACGACAAAGATTAGTCGGGAAAAACATGGATTCTTATTCATTAGTCTGCTTGTTGATTATTCTACTAAATATAATATAAATTATGTACGGAATGAACATTATAGGATTTAAATCATATTGAGAATTTGGACTTAACATCGTCGACAACCGATGAATTCTCAGTCGACCGATCAAAAGTTTTTGGACAAAATGCGACTTTACTTATTCACATGTCACCTTGCCGGTTATATTGCATTAAGAATTGTAAATTAAAAGCTGGTTGAATTACATTTGAATCAAATGTCTGAAAATCTGTGGATATAAGTTTCGAAATTCACAATATTCAGTTAAGAGTCGGCCACCCAAAAATGGTGGGCATAATGCGATATCTTATTTACTTTTCAGATATGTAATTAAAATTAGTACACATTATAAGCTGAATAGACGTTTCAATGAAACGACTGCAACTTGATTCTTTTACACTCACCGCATTGAGCTCATAGTCGACCGAGCAAAAATTGTCAGTAAAACGAGCCTATCACTTTGTTGATATCTCATTTATTCGATACCTTATCGGTTATATTGCCAAATGTAGTTCAAATTTTAAGCTGAATGAAAGATATTTGAATCAGATGTCCGAAAATTTGCGAACTTAACGTCTTTAACATCCATTGCATTCGATTATTTGTCTGTGTAGCAAAATTTGTCCGTAAAATACGCTTTATTATTATATACTGCCCTTTAGATTATTTTGCCAAATACAGTCAAAACGAGATATTTTGACTGTTTACATTATATTTAAGGTGTTTTTTAAAAAATCATATTCGATAATGAGCCTGTCACTACAACCATACTGAAGTAGTTAACACTTTTGACGACGAAAGTCCCAATTGCTCGCCGTCGGTGGGGGGGGGGGGGGGCAAGAGTCTGTCGACCCTCCTGCTACCTCCGTCTCTGATTATCTCTCATGCTCTTAAAGCATAAATCAAACAAAAGTAAGAATTCGGGTGAAATGAGACACAAAACATTTTTGTTATGATACAAATGATTTAATTACTTAAAAAACATTATAAAGAAAAATTATTCTTTATATTTATTGATTTTTGTCAATTCATGCATTTGGGCATGCCTTTCTGCAGATTTGTTAGCCTTAAGTACCATGGAGTTAATCCTTAACAAATAAGATACGCATTTTTGTACAACTAACGTATATTTTTTTACTTATTTTTTATATGAACATTCGATATATCATTCAATGGATTAAAGAACAAATGTGGTGCCACAAATTTTAATGACCATAAAAATTCAGTTTTTAACTATTGTTCTTGAACTAAAAAGCTCGAAATTGGTTTGATTTCGGGCAACAAATCTGGCATCTTCAGATTTCATACATCATCTCCTTTTTCATTTCTTCTCATATAAAATTTAATATTAATCTTCACTAACACGCAATTTTGTTTCCCTTTTTTGGCACTCTAATAAGTGCCTGCTTCCCCATATCATTTTCTTACATAGCGGGCAGAAAGTAGCAAATAAATTTCACGGGACTTCTCATACTTTTTCAGCAAAATTAGTATTGATTATATTTATCCATCCATTTAGCATTAAATATGGATATTAAGCAGCTCACTGTTTTAAAAAAAAATCTCTAATCTATTCTGAATAAGTTCAAATTTTCTCAAATAACAAAGAAATCATTCAATAAACTCGGGTGTGAGTGACCAAATACCATTGTGAGGCTTCCGCAGATTGAATGTGACTGTACCGCCCTCAGAAAGGCATTTTTAATCTTTCACACAATTACAGAAGTCTTGAGCATGCTTGTTAGCTGCGATTCGGGAATTTGATAGAAAAAGAACAATTATCTCACAAATCGGAAGTGAACTGATTTATACTGAAAAATGAAGGAAAGAGTAAAGAGTTTCCACATTATACAATCGCGAATTGTTTCGTTTTGAGAGGCATTTACAATCTTTTATTCTTTCAATCTTTCTAGAAGGGGAAAAAAATAACAAAGAAACTTAAAATTCCTTATATATTTCCCAATTTTTACAAAATAAATAAATAATCAAAGTTCCCTGCATTTTACCGCCTCCCCCTTTTTTTAAGTCGATTTTTAAATTCTTTGTCTTCTCCCATTTCACCCAGTGGCGTGGCAACAATGTCTATATATTTACTTCCCTACTCTTGCAAATATAAAGAGTGGGCAAAGATAATATGGTAACTTTGCATATAGGTAATTGAAAACTTCAAGTAAGTTTTTGCAATCTTTAAATCAGACCTTATATTTTCGTGAGATCGATGGTCTTTTATGACTGCTGAACAGTTTTTATAGGTTGCTAAATACACTTTATCATTTTGATCGTTGGGGGACAATTAATTGGACATTCCAAGCATCAGAGTTACATCATACGACCCTAATTTAATATTTAGAATAGAGTAAGAAGACCCTTTTTGAAACAGATATTTTGACAAAGAATGTTTTCCCCTGTTTAAAATCCTTTGAAGTCTTCCTTTCAAAAGTATTTTCTTGTTTTCTCTCATTACTAATTTATTTCTCAGGTGTTATAGTACAATAGCAATAAAAATGATTTAATAGATATTCGAGACGCACCCACGGATCTTTGAAGCCGAAAGAATGAAATTACACATTTAAAAAGGGCCTCCCTTACAATGATAAAAAAATACCAATAATTGTACCAGCATAAATACAAAGAAAATTTTCTATCTAAATCTGCTAGCATGCATGCAATGTATATGTAAAAAAAAGTAACAAAGAAGAGTGAATACATAAACGATGTTGAATTCGCAATACTTTTTGAGATGTACACACTCGGAGAAATAAATTTACAAAATCAAATGATCGATGAAAATATACTTTATTTAAAAAATAAATGGAATGATATAACATGAAGGGGGGAAAATCAAAAGGCACAAATCACTGGTTTAGTAGAGTGCTGACGATCACTCGCCCATCAACAGTACCACAGATGCAAGTGCTGCTCTCCATGGCGGCTGACCAGTCCACCGTGTTCACAGATTTGTTGTGGCCTCCGATGTCCAGCACAGGGGCGACTGTAGAGTTTCCAATCTATACACAGAAAAAGACAGTTTAATTTAGTTATATTAACGTCCCGTTTAAGGCAACACGAGGGCTATTTTGGGACGGACCTCGTAATTTTGAACCACGGTCAGATGACGAGGACGACATCTGAACTGGCACCCCCCTCTCCACACCAGCGAGAGGACATTTGGCCTGACAGATTTAACGTGCAAGAGACCCCCTCACACGACGGTTCTTCGGTGGAATCGAGTCTCGAACTTGAAACCCTCCGATTCCCAAGCCGAGACTTTACCACCGGGTCACCGCGGCCCCCACAGAAAAAGACAGATAAAAGTCAGAATAAAATAAAAGCTTATTTTTCTAGGTTTACAAATGTATAAAAAAATTCTAGGATTACTTCTGTAGATATTCAACAAAAAGTAGCAACAAAATTATATTTGATGTAAAAATTATTGTATATATGTAAGAAAATATTATTACGAATTTGTAATGTTTCTTTTCAACACAGCTAGTTCCATCACAGAAAAAAATGGGTGATACAGAAATCTTTAGGAACGTTGATGAAAGGACCAATAGGTGGTATATTATGTTGTTATTCCAGAACCTTCTGTGCCCAGCACCAGAAGTTATAAAAGGCCGGCGATCGAAGGCAAAGCCAGTCACATAGTAATAGTTGAGTCAACAAGGAAATAGTTGGATCAACCCAGCAAAGTGCAAGTGTTGAGTGGAGCTTAAATAATTACTAATTTGAGAACTGAACCATGAGCCGTTCCATAGGACAAGTACTGAAGCAGATAAGGAAGGATATCTGGCCAAATAAATTTCAAAACCATTCTCTGGCAATGCCATAATTAGCAATTATGATTTCATGAAAATGCTACATTCTCAGCAAAGATCTGTATTCTATAACCACTGTTCATCAATGTCATACAAAGCATCTGCTGCATTACACAAGATCCACAAATTTATGTGGAGGGGAGAAATTAAGACTTTTATTGGAAAATGTATGTGGAACACCTACTAGTTCCTTCAGAATTCCCTTTTCCATAATTGCGGATGTCTCCACACAGAAAAAAGATATAATGAACACTGCATAAACTAAATGTTTACGCAGGATTATTTAAATTAGTAGAATGATATATTTTGTAGTTATTCTCTATACTGTTTAAACAGGAATTGTCATCAACCACTCACTTCATATACAACTATATTCAATCAATTTAATTGAATGGGAATTTGTTGAAATAAGGTAGAATTCTTACCTTATAGATTACTCCACCAAGGGGTCCACATGTCAACACGTGACTTCCATCGCTGTTGAAACAAAACCTTTTTCCATAAGTAGAGATGGGTTCTGAGAAATCACAATGAATATCCAGATCACACAACTTCTGACCAGTCCTGTTTGCACTCCAGGAAGTGAACTGGAAAGACAGAAAGTTGAAAACTCAAATGAAATAATATGTCTTAGTGCCTCAGAAAGAATATAAATCACTTGTAAAAAATTTTAGATTAATGAATAAAATATTAAGAAAAATGCGTGTTTAGATCAAATTTAAGTAAGGAAAACATCAATACTTAACTTTTGAATTTTATCGATTTTGTGAATGGATAAGGAATAGTAGCCAAATTAAGGAATTTTCAGAATGAATTTAAAAAATATATATATTTATTAAAATTACACAAATTTAAAATGCATTGCCTTTAAAGTTCACTTCGTTGATTTATTCCAAGATTCATATACATGTTAAAACATTCGATAATCCATTATTTTAAAGTTTCAGCAGGTTTTTGTTGCATTTTGATAAATTCCACAAATCATTTGAGAACTTTTCTAACTTTATATATAAGGAAAAAAAAATCAACTGATACAAAGTCAATTAAAAGTTATGATAGTTAAAAGGTAAACAGCATAATTCTTGGCAATCAATTATGATCTACATACAAAAGCATCGTCAAGTATCTAAGTCTACTTTTTCAAATCAATTGTCATTCAACATTTAAAGAAAGTTGATAATTCATATTCCTTATGACTAAAAATGAGCTATTAACTTTTGCAGATGTTGTAAGGACAAAGTTTTTCACCCCTATTCAATTATTATTTCACTAAGTATATTTCAGTGGTTTCAGATCAGATCGATTTATTCTAAGATACTTCAAAGAACAATTTGAAGCTCTTTCCACATGAAGTTGAGATTTTAAGGCTACATTGTACTATTAATATTTAAAGTTTTCTACTTAATTATTTATG
This sequence comes from Argiope trifasciata, assembly GCA_026543055.1. Classification (NCBI taxonomy): domain Eukaryota; kingdom Metazoa; phylum Arthropoda; class Arachnida; order Araneae; family Araneidae; genus Argiope; species Argiope trifasciata. The sequence continues at coordinate 347,364 of JAPMOQ010060747.1, forward strand.
ATAACCGATATTGCAATAAGTGAAAGTCAAAAATGTCAAACAAAAAGAAAAAAAAATTAAATACTTATAGAAGATATTATAATTCTACAACCTTCTGGACAAACTACCATTGTTTCTATAAACAAATGTTTGTAAAACTTATAAACAGACAGTTTTGCAACACTAATTCGTGATAAATCAATGATTTCCAGTGAGATTCATATTATAACTAACTTAGTGAGTACCCAAAGAAAAAAATGGAAAACATAAAAATAAGCTATTGCAGAAACGAAAAATATGGATGCATATATAAAGAAAGAGCAATACGAAAAGAAAAATGACTTTATTAAAAAAATAGCTACGCAGTTAGAAAGAATAGCAAAGAAATACCTTTTCAGGATGCATATATTACTTTCCATAACTAAAAAAGTTGCTGACTTACTTTCTAAATATTGACATTTCATTGAGTAATTCTTCAGACATAATACATGCCTTTCCATAAAATTCACAACTGGATATGAATGCGTAGCAGAAAGGCTTTCACACAAAGTATTCTATGCATTTTCGACAAGGTTTAAATAAGGAGAGTTTACAGGCCAATTTATATGATTCACTTAGATATAACCTCAGATAATGTGATCAAATATCAATTTGGAAAAGATGTGTGGAGAATAATTGCCTTTGCAGAGAAATACGCTAACAAACACATAACACTTACATTTTGCACATTAAAATTCTAAAAAAGTATTAACTTTGGGGACAAACAATTCGTGTTAATGAGATCAATGATTGCTAAAATGATTTAAAGTGTCAAATTTTGAAATATGGAGTTTGGAGTATGGTATTTTGAACCAAGGAACTTAGGATTGGATTTTGTAAAAATTGTAGTTTTAAAGTTAAGGGGGATGCACAAGGCATTTTAAAGTAAATTAAATTATGAAGCATCACACACATACACACAAAAAAAAATAATTAACGAGGACTTCCATCAATGCAATGTTACCAAAGTAATAATATCAATACAGAACAAAAGAAAAATAAACTAATATAGAGTTCTTGTAGTTTCAAAATCATTAAGCATCATTTAGTGGAATGAAATCTACAAATGCTTGTGATTAATGAAGAAATTCATTTTTTCTTTATCAACAATCAATGACATAATGTGAAACTTTCAAAAATCTTCATATTTAGGTTTCTATTTAATTGAAGAAATTAAATAAACACTATTTATACTCTATAGTAATGAAAATGGCATATTTATAAAATTAATGATAAATATCAAAAAAAGTTGATGGTTAAAAATTATATCAGTTGAAAAGTAATAGAGTAAACATTATAAATTAGATGGAAAGCAGACATTCGTGGAAGAAAATAATATTATTAGTTTTCTGGAGTACTTTTTTATTCCTTTCAATATATACTGTTATAAACTAAAGAAAATCACCAGAGAAAAATGTCTTAAATGGGTAAATTAAGAATTATGTTTAACAATACAACAGAAGACATACATAATTGTTCATGACTCATTAAAAATTATAACGGTTCAATTACGAAATGATAATTATGATGAGATTTTTCACTTTTAAATTATTTATCTGTGTCTTTAAAAGTTCTTGAATGGCTGAAACCACAATAAGAGCTGCACTTGATTCAATTCTTTGTTGATAAAGAACCAAAAATTCTTTCAATTATGATTTATGAAGTTGTAAAAGTGGGTCAAATTGTTATCAAATGAGATGATAAACAAAATAAAATTATTTCATCATTAAAATTTTATTACATAGGGAGGAAAAAACATTACATTATTAGTGCACAGAGGTTATTTGAATCTAAAGATTTCTCTTCGAAATCTATATTTTTTTTTAACTGACCAAATTAAATGAATTTAAAAAGCAATCCACTTTGTTAATATGGGATTCTTAAAATAATGAATAAATTGCACCAAAATAAGTTACAATAAATAAACTGCATAAGATTTAAAAAGTGAAAAGAAAATGAACCTTTTTATCAGCTCCCAGAGTGTAACAAGCTGTTTCATCCAAGCTGAATTCTGTTGAAAACACGCCTCCAGGATGAGAAGGCCATGTTGCAAAGATTTCAGAAGTCCTCAAATCTAAAAATACACAAAGAAAATTAGAATGAATAAAAATTCCATCTTATATGAATTTCTAATACACAAGAATGCTTTAAATTACATATTATCATTTTTTTAAACTGAATTTTTTTTGGGATTTCATATAAATTTTTATACATAAATGAATTTGTAAAATTTTTAAATGAATTCTATTAAAAAAGGCAACAGTTAATTAATTATTTTCAGTAAATGAATTCTTTGAAAGAAATCTAATCAACGGAAAATTTACCTTTTAAATAAAGGTTACTGACAGTTCAAACTCCACTGAAAATTACATTTTGTATAGCATTTCGATTAATTATTTTTAAAAACTAATTAAATATTACTAATAGCATTGACTAAATATTTATTTATAATTTCTTTTTAAAATGGAAATTTTTATTTATAAATTTTTTTTTTAAAAAAAAGCTCTTAATCTCCATAGAATTACAAGAAAGAGAAAACAGCAACAAGTATATATACAAACAATTTTCCAGTTAAAAAAATTTGTTGCCCTTGTTGTTCAATAAGTGAAATCCAATACGTTTAATTCAGTGAGTCTTCAATTTGCCATGTTGTAAATTTTGTCAGATTCAATGCTAGTCACTACAGTCTGCCTTGAATGTTTTAAAGTACAATTCATTTTAATTTTTACTCAACTATAAAAAAAGGAAATACCAACCTAATATTGATGAAGTTCCATCTGAAGAACCAATGAGAAGTAGTTGCCCATTATGGTTGAAAGAGCAACAATGTACACAAGCTTTATCAGACTTTGGTAAAAGTTGTCTCTAAAAATAGCAACATTTGTTTTTAATAATGTTATACAGTAACAATAAATACATAAAAAAGATCTTTAAATAAATAAAAATGTGTAGAATTGGTGTGGTAATAGAGTATTGCGCTTTAAATAAAGAAAGGAAATAATACAGACAACATTTAATAAAATAAAAAAATTGCTCCAAAGATATGCATGGTTCAGCAGTTCTTTAAGTATGGGAAAACATTTAAACTTGTCAAGAATTGCTACTTACTTTTTAAAGTATAAAAAAATGAGAGTACAAAAAATTTATTCAATGAATCAAGTATTACATTGCCATTTTTGGTTGAAGACACTTGAAATTTCAGTGAAATATATTTTTATTTCTAAAAGTATCAAAAGGAATTTATCATACCTATTCACTGAAATCAATTTAAAAATGAATAGTCCATAATATACACATTTATAATATATACAGATTTCACATTAGAAACGAGAAATCAAATGCAACTAATAATAATTATTTTGTTTGTTTTTTCTTTAAAATTACAATTTAAACATGACAACATGTAAGATTCAACCCACAGTTCATTCTTCTTTAAATTGAGTTTTTTAACAGAGATAATTTGAAAATTATTTTAATAATTTGTTACCAAGAAGGATATTAAAATAATAGTACTGATTGTAATTGGAGGGAGCTTCAGGAGCTTCTCAAAGTACTAAAGCAATTTTAAGTATAAAATTCAACTTTAATCTGTTAAATAAGATGCATACTTCCAAAGATAATGTTTTCATATCCCAAAGAGAAAGCTGACCCCCTTCTCCTAAGCTTGTTGAAGTTACAAAATTTGTCCCCAGTGGACTGCAACAGATGCAAAGTACTCTAAAATATAAAAAGGCATTTTATTACTAAATGATAAAAAAATTAGCAAAAATCAATTCATAGAATTATATTTAATTATAATATTTGCAACTAGAAATAAAATTACGACACGAAATGCACAAATGCATCCAAATGTCCACAGAATACTTTCTGCAATATTTAATAATTTTAAAGAAGAAAGGTAAATCTAAGATATATATTATGTTGATATGCATAAACTTTCTCCTATGAAATTTTTGTAATTATCATTAGAAAAATTATAAACTTCATTTGAGTAAAAACTAATTTCATAAAGATAACAAATACAGTTTACAAATATTTATATTAAAATAATTATGTAATAATCTGTAACATGATGGTTTAGGGAAAATTTAATAAATAGTAAAATCAAATGTTATGCTTGTAATATCACTTTCACTAATTAATGCTCTAGTTTATTATTTTTTTTCAATAGCAGGAATTTTTTAAACACTGCATGTATCTATAACAGCAACTAAAGTTGACAGTATGACGAAAGCCAATGTTCATAAATCGCATAAAAAAATATTACTACATGTCCAAGAGTTATAGACAAAAACAAAGAATTTCATTTCAAATAAAAATTCAATATACTAAAATTTAAATAAATTTCTTTAAAAAATTGCTTTTAATATATTTATATTTGATCTGTTTAATCGGGGGTTATGCACTTATCAATTTAATCTGCACTAACCAACAATTTAAGCTGCTATTGACTAAAGGCATAAATTGACATAATAACTATTACAATATTACTATTATAATTTTTTACAGACATTCAAGTAACTTTAAAATAAAATAAAATATTATTAAAATCTCAAGTAGCAGTTTGCTGTTGCCATTTCCTTAATGAATTTGTGTTAAAATATCTTTTGTAAAATGGTTAAAGAATGGCTAAAATTACAGTCTATCAAATCTGTAAACTGAATTAGTGACGGAAAGTGATTCTCGATAAAATCTTCAAGTCAGTTTCATTTTTTTACAGCTTTTCCGTTTTTTCTACTAATTAATGCACATCAGTCGTACAAAATCTTCAGTCGTACAAAATGTTTTCCAATTTTTGATAATTTCATTTATGCTTTAAGTGCAATAGAATTGACACACATTAAATTTTCTCTAAAAAATCTTTTTCCTAATAAGTCACTTTCATTTCCCACTTTTACACTTACTTATTTTTGAATAGTCTTATGTAAAATAAAACATGACCAAAAGAATTAAATTATAATATTCAAAATTATTTCATCAACACATGTTAACAAAAAGATTTCTTTGAGAAATTATAATTATATATTATTAACTATTACTTCAAACATACACATATATATATCTTAATAATTGCAGCAACTACTTTTTTAAAAAGTGGCAGCTGCTGCAAAGTTATTAGTATTTATAAAACAAATATAAATCAGTTTCTTTGCATTTTAAAAATAAAAAAAAAACTTTCCCAACCTAATTAAGCTGTAGACCTGAAATAAAATAATAATAATAATAAAAGAAAACTACCTTTGATTATTGTTACTGCTGATTTCTGTACAAATTTCTTTAACAACTCGTCTTTCTTTAGTATCATACAACCTCACCATTCCAGTTGTTCCCCCATACAGCAACTAAAGAAAAATGTCATTTCTTAATTGCATTCTTACATAAAAATTAAATTAAATTATCTATAAATAATAAGTTCTAAATATGTAAAGTATCATATATATGCTGCTAGAAGAATCTCATAAGGAGGAGGAACATCTAAGATGAGAGCCTTCCAATATTGTGTTTGGTCTTTGCCACTCAGATGGTTGCAGAAATATGTTAGGTTACCCCTTATCAAAGACAGCATGTGCCTTCTACAGGAGGGGTTATACCAAATCCACTGATGCCCCTTTAAACTCAACCATAGTTCTCACCTGTGCTATTATGATGTCCTGATCATTTAAAAATTCTTCGTATCTTTGGGCTGGTCAGAGTAGCCACATGTGGTTATGTTGCCTAAGTCAATACTTATATTGCTGAAAAGACTACAAAATGTAACTTTTTAAGCAGACCCTCTAGTCTTTTTTAGCAAAATATTTTTAACACATCAGAATTTAAAATAAAAAAGTTTTACTGCTCTATAGCAAAATTGATCAAAATAGGAAGCTCTAAATTTCATTGTTTTAAATGATTTAGTTTCCTTGTTTTAGATGAATCCAAACTAAACTCTGTGCACTGATCAATCTTACTTGAGGTAAAACAGAGATTTCCAAAGCTTTATAAATAGGTTAATTTTAGAAACAGAAATGTTGACCTTTTTTTTATATTTACAATGTTAATGGATCAAGAACATTTTCTATGTGTGACTAATAATATCAGAATACTGTATAAGGTTAAATTTTTACAGAGCTATATGAAATCAAACAACTTTAATTTTAAATAGCAATCATAATTTTATGTAATAAAAAGATTAAGTCTGAAAAGTTCATTGTGAAAGCAATTCCTCTCTCTTCAGACATCATTTCTTGAATTATTGCTGATTATTGACAAATTATTGACAACACAGAAATAATTGGATATAACACTCTCCATTTTCTATAAATAAATAAATTTCATAATAAAAACATTTGTTTTGCATCCCTTTGAAACATCAGTACACAAAGCAACTGAAATATATACTATCGTCTTTAATAGTTATGTCCTTAAGATATAGGATACAGTAGAAATCTTGTAGAAGTATCAGATTTAAAGCTCTTACTATGAACTTGAATCTAAATAATAATAATAATCTCCTAAACCTCAATGGTTTTCTTGACAAATATGCACAAAATATTCTATATTAAATTTTGATTCTATAATGCTAAAATATAGATTTAAAAATACTTTTTCTTACAATCAAATAAACTGTTATTTGACAATCCGTAAAAATTAATGGTGGTATTCCAAAAATTTATTAGACCACTTCTTTCAGTATAGGAAAATTCTTCTCAAATTACACAGGCAGAAATATTTTTGTAATTATATGCATGTAAGAAACAGTACTTTTAAATGAGAATTATTATTCTGAATTTTTTTTTTTTTTTGCATTATATTATTACACATAAAAATTCTATAACTTTTCATAGCATTACACTTTAAAATGATCAAACATACAACATTTAGTATACTTACTAAACGCTCTCGTTTGCGATCCCAATCTAATGACAGAACACTTGTTTTAGACATTATTGTAGATAAAGTTGATATGGAGGGAATTGCATTCCATATTCTAAAAGACATTTTTTTAAATTAAACAAATTACTTCATTTATTTAGTGCAAATATAATTAATATTGTTACTGCATTTCAACAATTTTGTCTTAAAGATTTTTTTTTTCAAATACCCTAATAATTTGCAAAGACAATTTAATAACAGCCAATTTTCATCAAAGTTTATCCTAATTATGAATTCACTTTGTTCATAGAGAATGTATAAAATCAATTACTTTGAACAAGATACAAATAAAATAATTAGAGATAATTATTAGATTCATCATGTTTTCAGAAGAAATCCTTTTGCAAGTCTTCAATTTGGATATCAATAATAAAGAACATTTCTATCATAAAATATGTTTCAAGTCACATAACAAAGAAAATTATGTAATTAGGCAGTTAATAGCAGAAACAAAATCTATTATAAAAATAGTTAATAAATTTTTACAAATATATAAAATTCAGTTTTTTTTTAATAAAGCATCTTAATTTACTATTTTAGATTTAATGACTGATGATTGTCCTTCTCTTTATGCATTAGTTAAATTTCTTTATTATCCATATAAATTTTAACATTTTTTGCAATTCTACAATCTGCATGATAATCATTGTAATTATTATAAAATTTTCATGTTCTTCAAATAAATTTGGTTATGATAAAGATAAATAATCTAGGCTGGGGGACAAAAATAGTTCACAAAAACAAAAATCTTACTTAATAACACCGTCCATATCAGAGCTAGCAACAGCTGTCCCAGAACAGTTAAATTTACAGTGTGTTATCAAAGAATTGTGTTCAGAATATTTTTCCTATAAATGAAAATTGAAAGAGAGAAAAAGTTAATATTAAAAATACAACAATGTAGACAAATGCCTCTAAGTAATGATTAATAATAATTGAATAAAATGCTGTACACTTACACGACTAAGAATAATAAAACCACTCATTGCTTCCTCTTTCACTATAAAAGTAAACAAAAAGAAAATTATACACATAGTAGTAATTGTAGTAAAATGATTAAAAAAAGATTGATAAAAATCAATTTATATCTCTTTACACTATTGAAATTCATATCATATTCTAAAATTTTTAAGTTTAATTTAGCATAATAGCAAATAATTTATGAAAATTCTGAAAAAAAGATATAAAAAATTACATAATTTCCCATTTTTATAATTTTTAATTTCAAAATAATCGTCATGACAACAAGAAATTCATAAAAATGAAAAACATAACAATATCTGCATGAGTTTATTTATTATTTTAAATAAAGATCTAAAATATACACCTCAGCCAAGATTTTTTTAAACGTATGGAATTAAGTTAAAAGAGCTTTAACTATAAAGAGCTTTAACTGAGCACACACTCTAAAAATAACTATTCATATTACGACAAAGAATTATTAAAATGTTTGTTACCCCCTTTTCATGATGATAAAGATAAAATTGTCTTATGATAATTAAATTTCCTTAAGTTTTTAAAGTCAGTTAAATTTACATTTAATACTATTAAGAAATATTTTGATTCAGATTAATGCATTCACAAATGATTCAGATAAGGTAAAAAGTCACTCTTTATATAGTCTTTGATTTTCTTAAATCAGATTTTTTAATACATAAGATTATCATTTTTTCAAAATCAAAATTATCACTTTATGTCATTAATCACAAAATTCATAGCTTTTTATTCCCTAAACTATTAATGATTTACCCTATCAATTGATATTTTGAATATGGTAAAACCAAGAATATTTAGCTTGTTCTAAGGCAATTTTAAAATTGATTTTAGATGTCTCAGCTCCAAATTATTGTAATATAAATAAATTTTAAAACAAATAAGTTATTTTTATAAAATATAACAATGAAATAGCTATATATGAATAGCTTTTTTAATATGTCAAATATTTCATAACTATTATTACAAAATTAATTACAAAGTATATTTTTTCTACTAGCAGCACAAAATCCCTGAATTTCAGAACCTAGTAAATTTCATTCATAATAGCAATTTATTTTAAATATTTCTAAAGCATTTAATTTTTTTTATCTGATTGCCTACTTTTCACATTTATATCATAAAAATTATTTAAAGAAAAATTACTTTTCCTATGAAAAGACCTTTATCCTACTGAATATATTATTTATTAGACATCTTATGAAAACACATTTATTTATGAGCATTTTTTCAGATGTCAAGCAAAAGAGTAGCAATCAAGAAATAATATCCAATTAATCTTATAAGCAATTGATTAATTGTATAGACAAATCTTATCAATAGTATAAGTAGAAAAAAGATATAGGGCATAGTAAAATTATAAATTATGACATTACAATAATAATATTTATTTAAAACTAGCCGCCTTTGGCGACCAGCTGGTTCGCCATGAGTAATGGGTTCTAAAATTTTCAACTAAATCACATATTCATTAGTCTTGAAGTAACTCCGGGCATTGATTGGCCTGAAATTAATATTTTCTTTCAGATGATGGACTGAAATTTTTAAAAGAACACGTTTTCCTAATAATATTCTTTAATTTTATAAATCAGTCAGTTTTAATGACTGATTTAGAAGACTGATTGATGTAGCAACTTTTATTTAAAATATTAATAAAATATTTTGTAAAATATGGCTTACAGAGCAAAGTATGAAGAAATCTAAAACTCATTATTCATAAATGCATTGTTTGACTCAAACTACATAAAATGTAATTATTTACTTCATTTAGATCAAATTAATAGTATTAATATATATGTCTATTAATAATATTTTACAAATTGGCCATTGGAAAGGAATTTGAATGCATATCCTGTATACATTCAATCCTGTATAAATAAAGATAATTTATTCAATTAATGATTTAAATATTGCAAAAGATCATAGAATTCTTTGCATTGCATTTTTTAAAGAAAATATCACATTTTATATTTATATTATTTTATCTAGTCACGTGCTAAAAGTTGCATTTCTTCAGATTTAATTTGCGATGATAGTTTTCTTAAATTTGAACTTCCCTCAAAATGATGGCAATACGGTGATAAAACCTAATTTTTTCCCTTTGACGTGCTCTTGCAGATTTTATAGAAACCTTAGCTTTGCATTTATTTTTTTAGAAACTATCACATTTTATAATGAAAAAAATATATATATTGAATTAATGATACAGATATTGCAAACGATAATAGAAATATGCCATTAAGTCGGGATTCCTGTCTAAATTTGATCAGGTTTAACGTAAAGAAGATTTATGGAATTAATTATTTAGATATTGCAAACGATCATAGAATCATAGAGCTGATATGTAAATGGAGGGAGCTAGTAGCTTGTTTCCTGTCTCAAAAAGTGTACCCAACATGAGTCATGTGACTTTAGAAAAATCTGGGAGTAAGAACACCTTTTTGGCGCCATATCGCAAATGTTGGCATACTCAAAAACTGCAGCGCAACATTTTGCTTCCCGGCAATGGGTCCAGTCGGTTTTCATTTCCGGTTAAACCGACCGGAAATCCTATAAAAATAAATCCTATTTCATTTCCTAAACAGTTTATATTACATATATATATATATATATATATATATATATATATATATATATATATTACACAAGTATTCGAGTTAAATTATATTTAGATTTTTTACTTTGTTTTTGCGCAATAAATAAAAGTGATTATTTTTCTTCTTTAAATAAACATTTTATTTCTTTTTTTTGCATAAAACATTTCAAGATTTTACATTAGATGCTCAAATGCTTTCTATCATTCTCTCAAACAGATAAAAAACAGCTTTTTAAAAACAGATTATTAAAGTGACGTAAGTCTTTTTAAAAAAAAAAAATGTTTCAAAAATGTTTTCATTCATATTTGCAATATAAATGATAAATATTGAACATTTTTTACAAAATGAATATCAACAGTTAAACTAGTGCTTATTAAAATCACAAACACAACAACAACAAAAAATGATAAAAATTACAAATATTTTATTTATTAATTTATATTTGTAATTAAATATTGAGATTTTATTATACGCTTTTATTAATAAAGCATTATTAAGGAAAATTGTTCTATAAGCTAAATATGCCATAAAAAATTGTTTTGCAAAATTTAGATTGGATTTAATATTGTTCACGATATAATACAATAATTGTGGTTAAAAAGAAACAACATATTAGAAATTTTAAAAAACTTTATTTGCCTTAAAATAAACACACAATTACTAATCGGTCAATTATGTTTATGTAAACACTTGTATTGGCGAGAAAAAATCCCGCCAAGCTTGTAGCCAAGCGCTTGCAACATGTTCGAGATTAAAATAAAGCAAGTAACAAAATATAACGCAGTTACATCAGTTTAAACGAAGCTTAGTAACATGTTAAATAAATTCAATACAATAACTGAGCCAAACTATGAAATATTATTGAGTTATAACACCAAAATCACTGAGTGATCGATGTTAGGAAATTTTAAATTGACTTAAAATGGATATAAACAGAATATGTTGACTGTAAATACCTTTGAAATGATAAAGGACTATCCTTAGAAGCTTTTTCTTTGCATCCAATTGCACAGCAATAGGTAACCATGGCTTGAATAAGTTTTAAATTCCAACAGTTAAAAGCGGGGGAAAATCTGCCATTGAAATATAATGGGGAACGAAGAATGTGGTTACAGCTAATACAAATTCTGTCCCATAGTCACGTGATTTTATCTTGTCCTACATGAAAGTAGGGTTGCCCTTCCTCTATCAGTATCCCATCTCTATGCATAGAATCCTTTGCTTTGCATTTATTTTTTTTAGAAAATATCACATTTTATATTTCTTTTATTTTATTCCGTCACGTGTTAAAAGTTGCATTTCTTTAGATTTATTTTACGATGATAGTTTTTTTTATTCAAATTTCCGGCATTCTTTTATTTTATCCAGTCACGTGCCAAAAACATGGTTAAAATATTTCTTTAAAAATTCGTTAAAAATAGATGATTACAATAAAAATTAAACAAACTGATACTGTTAGAAAGCTAATTTTTTAATCTTTAAATGGATATAAAAATCATACTTGTGCAATAATATTTTCGGAAGTTATAGCGGATAAACGTCGAAATTTCGCTTTAATTTTAATTAATTCAAATTCTAATTAAAAATTCGAAAAAAGGGCTCCGAGGTGCACATTCCCGACCTCCAAGGTATACATGTGCCAAATTTGGTAGCTGTAGGTCCAACGGTCTGGCCTGTAGAGTGCCAACACACACACACACACACACACACACACACACACACACACACACGCCTGCACGCACACACATTGAGCTTTATTATAAGTATAGATAATATTAAATAACATAATTGTACATAATGAAATGTAAAATAAAATTATGATATTTTAAATTAAATGACAAATATCAAACTTCAATTGCTATAAATAGTAAAAAAATCACACTTTTTCAGAATTTTTATACATAAATATATACATATTGAGTTAAAGTAGAATGAAAGAATAATTTCTAAAAACTTACTAGACTGTATTACAGGCTGTACTGATGCAGATCGTGAAGGCTGTGGTTTCACCTTTTTCTCCAATTTTGTCTGAATTGAATGCCCTTCCTAGAAATTGGTGTTTTTATTAAAAAATATAGAAAGGTTGTGTAGAGCACATAATAAGAAATAAATGACATTTTTTTTATCATAATAACTCAAGAAATTGCAGCATTCATGTTATTTAGGGGTGTGGGTGGGAGTTTCAGATGCAATTCACATTTTTTACTATTGTTAAAAATAGATAAAACATACTAAACAAGTTGCAATAATTTTTTTTTTCTTTTAGAATAATGTCATGAAATATCTTTTATTTATATGACAATGTATACATTTTCAAGACTATCCGTTTAGGAAAATGTTACTCATGATGCTATTCAATAGAATGTACTTTGGACATTTCAACATGTTCGTCAAAAAGCACAGAAAAAGTGCAAAGGTCAATAAATGATTAAGATAAAGCAATTTTGAGGATTAATAGTTGACCTCCTAGCAGTCAAATAATAATGAAAAGTCAATGTCAATATCTAGAAAGTAAAAACAATAAATCAAATGACAAGATTGAAATATGATAAATATGAATTCACTGATCGAATAAGTAACTGACACTTACATTTATAACCTGCGAGTGGACTGGAATCATAGTTTAAGATAAAATTCTTTGTTCTTGAATAACAACAACATAATTCTTGGTTTACTAATCTAATAATTATCGATTAATATACTAACATTAATAATTCATGAGTTAAACGCCAAGTGTAGCATTAATATCACAAACTAAATAAACAATCTCTTTAGAAATAAATTTATAGTATTATCTCAATATCTGCCGTATCATTTATATTATTTTTACAAAATCCCACATTATAGTTAATCAACTGTAAGTAGCCAAATCAATCTTCAAAATTACAGAAGTATTGTTAACTAATAATTTAAATTTGTGGTATTTTTAGAGTTAGTAAAAGTTCCCTGCTGATTCATTCATTACAACATATTTATAATAAAATTTTTAATGCAATAACGTAAACTTTTTCAATAGAAAATGACATAAGTTAATTTGTATTGTATACAGAACTAAGAGATCAGGAACCTACAAACTAATTGATATCTTTCCTTTTTGATAATAATATGCTTTTTAAAAACTGAGCCATGTGACATATCTCCCTATAGTTCCCCAGTCACATTCAAACACAAAATTTTATTTTCTCTACTGTGATAGAAAGATGAAAAAACATGCAGTCTTTATTTCTGTTTTAATAGTATTCTAGAGAAATTATTTAAAAACTAATGTTCCATTCAAATGTTTAAAAATCATTGAAATAAACTTTTAATACTGAAATAATACTGAAGAAGTAAACTTATGTTTACGATAAATTTTTCTTTAATCAACAAATAGGCATAAAGAAAAGAAACAAAAACTATTTACATCATGTGAAACAGATCTCAGAGTTTCTGGAGAGTCTTTCTTGGATCGAGAAGATTCAAATACTGAAAGCGAAGATTGAGGTGGTACGCTGGGTGATCTTGGTTTTGCCTTGGTTGATTTTGAAGAAGCTACAGTAAATATATATATATATATATATATAATAATAATGAAAATTTTCATACATCCTAATACTTAAACTCCAATATCTGGCTATACAATTTCATCATTTTGAAGCTATTATAGCTAATACTGAATAATCCTCACATCAGTTAATTCCAAAATGATATAAAATTTAAATTGCATTTTTTTTTTTAAAAAAAGGTGTTTTGACACCATTAGTACCCCTCCCCCCAAATAAATATTTTTATTCAAAACAGTAAATTAACAACTATTAAAAATGGAAATCTACAAATTTACAATTTAGTAATTTGCATACATAACTCTATACTGTAAATTTTAAAAAATAGAGGCATTTTCTTTTGGATTTGAGAACTTATTAAACAATTTTGTAAATTATCTATATTTGCAACTACCAAATCACACAATCCCATTGGGAAATTGAAATTTATCATGGAAATTCATAATCTTTATTATCGATTCAAATGAAAAATTACTTTAATCACCCTAATTTTATAATGATATAAAAATGCAATACTTATAAATTATAAGGTAAAAATTCATTATGCTTATATCAATACATTTAAATACAAATTATTTTTAACAATTTTATTAAATTTTTCATATGAAAGCCAATATTATTACATCATATAAGCATGCGTTTTTTAGAGCAAAAGCTGAAATTTTAATACAATAAAAATTAATATTAACTGGATACTTAACAGCAAAAACCAAATAGAAGCATGAATACATTCATAAAATATTGTAAAATCATATTGAAACCTGAAATTTCTTCCATTTTCCGGGGCTCAGTAGGTCGACGACTTAAAACAGGAGATGTTGGGAGACCTCCACTAATATTCCTAATTAAGGATTTGATAGAACGACCAGTACTTTCAGGAGGAGTTTCTCTAAAATAGAATTTACAAGTTACCGACAAAAAAAAGTTACCTTAATAAATTTTAACATCAATCAAAATTTTATTATTATCATTTTTATAATTATTATTTTACAGAGACTCATAGTTATTACTTAATTTATCATGCAAAGTAGCACAACAATCATGAAAATTAGGAGCTCAGAAACAAGTGATCCTGCAAAAGAAAGGAAAAATAGTCTTATACTCAACATGATGTTTTGAATATGAAGTATTGTATGTACCTAGATGACTAGTAATTACATTGATTCATTAGCTCTAATCTGCTAATAAACAAACAGCAACTTAAAAGCGTACTTCAGTTTTCTGTCAATTTGAAAATTCAAGAAAAAAATTCAAACAATAAGTTGTAAGTAATAAGTAAGTATTCTTCTTTAAGCAAAAATTCATTAAAGAGTTGATTACAAAGTAAAAAAGATTTTAAGGGGGTACAAAGGGGAAATCTAAACAACATTGACAGAACACTAAATTTCTAATTTTCCACTAAGGTTAGAGTTTATAACTCCCACCTGAATGTGGACATAAAAATCCATCTCACCCTTTAGAGATTCTTCTTTTTATCATACATATTAAGCAATTTTAAATACAACACACAATTCTCAGCAACAAAAAAGAAGATGCCATGAGAGTACTTTGAGTAAAATCAAGATATCATTTTACAAGAATTTCACAAATAGCCATTATAGATTGAATTTTTTATTTTTAACTATAACTTCAAGTATCACTGAAATCTCTGAAAAGAAATATCAGTCGGTCTTATCAAAGAAGAAGTGGGAAGGGGGAGAGAACAAATTTTCCAAAATTCCATAGTATGCTTCAGTTCCACAATTCCAATGGGCCAATCATCACTGGTTTTCAGCAACATTAAAAAAATTAAGTAACATTTATTACAACTGACAAAGAATTTTTCTGTTAAGAATAAAAGTTGCAACACATATCTTAATCATTTTATATACATTGCAAAATGTTATTAGAGTTTACAAAACCATTAAAATAAGTTTACATTCTGCATATAATTTTGTTTTATAATAGTAAGTCTGAAATTACAGTTAAATGATATTAGTCCAGTTAGCCTACCTGGAATAAGAATGCATCAATAAAATGCAATCAAAACTTCTTACTGAGCAATGACATAGAAATCATCCATCAATTCAGATGTCGCACTCAGACCACAAGACTCTGCATCACGAGATGACTTAGGCAGGTCAATATTTTCACCAGCTTGAAGAGCAGCTAACTGCTCAAAAAATGAAAGGAAGTATTAGAAAAATAATCAAAAAACATCACATTTAAAATTTTAAAAACATAAAGCAATACAAAATAATAATTCTAGCAAAAATTGTACTTATAAGAAAAAAGTTTCTTTAAAAAAATCATATACACTTCCTAATATTGTAAAAATTAACACAAAATTTAATATATTTTAAAAAATCAATGTGCTTCAAATTATTAAAAAATAATAAATTATGATTTACTTTTCACAAGTATTTTTTAACTAAAGTAAAATCAGGAGTGATGAAAGATTTTTTGTAGTGATTCTACATTATCATTAAAAGTTATTTCTAGTGTTAATATAATTTCTTTTTAAAGAGGGATTGAACAAGTGAAAAAATATATAATAAGTAGCTAAAAACTATTCTATTTAATTGATTCCAATTACTATTCAATGATAACTATATCAATTAATATTCAATGATATTATACAAACAATAAACAAACTGAATTTAATTTTTAAACATTCCTACAAAACTGTTCAAGTAACTCTTTCTCAATAATTTCAATAATAAAAATACATTTCCTTCAATTTACAAATATTTCTAAATGTAATATTAGTTATTTTTCAGCTTTTTAGTTTAATTTTAATTGTAAATAACTAAAGATTAAATACTTATAAGAAATTAACTTGCTTTTTTCTTCAGCATTTCATTTTCTTCAGTCAGATGTTGAAGTTTAATTAACTCTTCTTCATAACTCAATAAAGTTGGCATAGCTGCAAAAGATATAGAAAAGAGTTACAAAATAATCAATATATAACAGAGTAAATAAATGAAAAGAAAAAAAAAAATAACAATCTTGAAACAATAAAAAATACAGCTATTTTTACCTGCACTTTGAAATACAACACTAATAAAATTATGAAGAGAAAGGAGCATTGTATCCTGCCACTGTCGGGAAAAGAATGCTGCATAAGTAGGGTGTTCATCTGCATTTTTAATAAATGGCAATGCTATTGAAAAAGAAAAAAATATATAAAATATAATCCAGCAATCACAAAATCTTATATCAATTCCTAAAATTTAATTATTATTAATTTAAAGTCTAACATATACCTCTGAGTAAGGTCTCAAAGAAAGTCTAAGATCTAATTTCTTGGCAGAAACTAGGACATTTCAGACATAATATTAACTTATCTAAATTTAAATTTTTAACAAAATATTAAGCATTTTTGCCACTCTGTTTCACTGAATGAATGATTTTTTTAAAAAATTATTACCAATGCAGTATAACTCATAAATCTCAGTCAATCAGGTTAATCTATACTGCAAATTTAAAATGTTGAATTAAAACAGCAAATTTAAAATATTGAAATAACTATAATTAAAAAAGAAATTAAAAATATTGTCGGAAATAAAATTTAGATATATTGCTATCACATTACATTACTGTTTAAGAAAGATAATATTATTATAAATGAAAAATAATGTATCTCTATTTCAACTTTATTACAGGTTTTTATATTTTAGTAATTATATATTTCATTATTGATAACTCATGGATATAGTTTTAAACAAATAATTTTTCAATTTTTACATTATTTCTTTCAAATAATTTATTATGTTTTTAGTTGATTAGTATATAATACAACTACATACTGTTTCCTTGGAATTTCTGTTACAAATGGTGAGTTCATTGATATTTTATATTAGGGAATTATTCTAAATGAAAAAGCAATTATAAACAATAAATAAAACAACAGCAGTAGTATGTTTAAAAAATATTACCAAACCAGTCTTTCCATTCAGGCTGGCCTTGTAATTCTGGAGTCATTTTTTCAAAAAAATCCAATAGTTTGTCTTGCCTCCCAGAAGAGATACAAGTAACTAAATACATTCGAAGTAAGGCTGTCTCTAATTTTTTGGCAGTACCCAAAAATGAATGTTCGAGTCTTGCAAAAAATCTCTGGTCTAAATGGGACCATGATTCCCTCAAAGAATTCAAATCCAAATTGATTATGCAGCTACTCAGATGTTCAACAATTCTGTCCGGCTAAAAATCGAATTAATTAAATTATAATTTTTAAAATGCAAAAGGAAAATGTATAATCATTTTTTGCGTGGTAGTACTTACTCGAAACCCTCTATCTTTATCGCATTTGATTTCGCTGTCAAATGCTTTTAATGCAGTTAAAAATCCCCTAAATAATAAATAATCACGAACAAGCTCGTCACCGAATCCTATAGCCGACATTATTAGTATGGACTCTTTAGATTAGTATTCATATTTCAAGATCATTGAAGTATGCAGAATTCGTACCCGAAGACAGAAACTCCCCACCGGAATCAAATACAAAACATACACAAAACAGTAAATACTTCATTCATGTAGTTAATCCAGAAGAACAAGCATACTATTTTTAAAAACGAATCCAAACTGAGAAATAAGTAGATAAAAAAAATCATTTCCGTAGTACAAAATTCTTTGTAAAGAATGCTAAGAAAACATACAAAAATATTTTGTTGTCGAACTTTAAGTGCTGAAAATGAACTTTTAGTAAAAGTTTTGTTCTAGAGCGACAGTAATTCAAATGGACAATAAACTGCATAGTAGTTAGGGATGCATAATCCACGATTTTTTCAATAACAAATAATTCTGCTATTGTTATTTTTAAATATTTGTTCCAAATATCTGTTATTTCAATCCTATTATTAATTAAAAATTATTAATTAGTATTGAATATTAAATTTGTTAATTTTAATTAATACTTAATTAACTAATTTAAGTAATGTGTGATTAAATTAATTTATCTATTTCAGCTTACTATTTTAATTCGATTTTTTTCATAACTTTTTACTTAATTTGTTTATTGAAGTAAACCATTTTCTAAAAAGGTTGAATTAAAAATATATGTCATTTCTTTAAAATGTTTACTATAGTTCAATATTTCAACAATAGATGGCGCCAGCAGTGACCACAATAAACGCAACCACAACATTACGTCACAAGCAGTTAAAAATTATCTATAGGGCGTTGCAAAATGGGAATATTGGAAAGTCAAGGTCAATAACACGTTATTACGCTCTTTCCTGTGAATGACAGGAAAGAGTGAAATTACCGTTCCGATAAATGTCAGTGATATGCAATTCAACGATCCGATAATTCCTAGAATAACAGGTCCGTTCACTTGTAAGCCCACTCTCAGATTTCTCTTTTTCCCTTTAAGCGTTAAGGGAAGGAAACCCTCAAAGATTGCACCCCCCGATGGTTCAAAGACACAAAAGAAGACAGTTTTGTGTTTCTGAGATTTTCTATCCACCTCCTGGAGGGTAGGGATCGGTCGATACTCCTTTTCTTTAGCCGAATTCCAACGATCGAAGAATCTTTAGGGGGGTTTCTCGTCCCCCCTGACCCCGCTTGCGATTTTCAGAGATGTCGTCTCAGTTTTGATAGTGCAATGTCATTTTCAAGGAGTTATACATTTGCGGTTTTAGTTCACAGTAATATGCGCTTCTTTTTATTCCCTTTCCACTTACAGCATATTTTCCTATAGCCGACTTGATGAATAAAATATTTTTTTCGATACAATTTTCGGTATTTTAATAAAACTTGAAATTCATTTTACTTGAATTTATGCAGTTTTGATAATTCTATCTCATTTCTGCTTTTTTATTACGAAGAATTATCAGCTTTTGTTATGAGATTTCATGGTATATTAACCTGAAAATGATTAATTTTATGTCCATAAAGTAAAAGGACAAATTTCTTGAAGTGATCATTTTCCACTCGTTTCATCACCAGGAGGTCTTATATGCTTTTTCGTTAAATATATTTTGAAAAAAACAATTACCGAGTAAATATTTCTCACACAAAATAATACTTTTATGGATGGGATTTTAGTAAAAGAATTTTATTTCTTTAATACAATTAGAAAGAATCCTTAGATGAATGAATTATCCCAAGCATAACTAATTTTATATTCCTTTTAAAGGCTTTTATAAATTCTTAGTAAACTATTTTGAAAAAAAATTTCTAAAATGCTTGTTTTAAATCTAATTTCTTAAGATGGATGACATAATATAATTATGCATTATTCTGAAATGAAATTTCTTTTACAATTCAATTTCTCCACTTCATACATTGTTTAGCATTTGCTGCATTGTTTACTTCTTTGAAGCGTCATATATTGAACAAGATATTGCTTTCCTCTTCTGCAGATTTCCCTCCCGGTAGGAACACTTATTAATCCCCAGCCACTCAAAAGCAATGTCAGTGTTACTTCTCGTGTCGAATTTTCGCTTTGTGAGAAAAATAGATCTTTCGTTTGATTTTTCTCTTTTTTTCGAATTAGAGTCTTTCTTTTATTATTCTTTTTTCGGATTAGAGTTTAGCTTAAAACAACATAATACCATCATAAGAAAGTTATGGAGAAAAGAACGGGGAGGGGGGGGGTTGAGATGTAGTAAGTGAGGAAGATAAGATAACGAAATTGTTTAGAAACCCATTCCCCCCTAGGTGATTAACCCCCCACAGCTGGGAAGGAAGGAGAGTGAAAAAAGCCCATTTATTTTTTTAAGTACTTTTTTTTAAGTAATCTTTTGTGGAATAGAGATAAATTTTAGGAAAGCCATACTCAAATTATTTGTTATCCGGTTGTTAAAATTGTGTCCAATCACGGGAATTGTTTTAAAAATATTTAAACGAATTAAAGCATAGTTATGACATTGGATTCTAAAAATTATTCTCCGAAACTAGAGGTAAAATATTTAATTCTTGAAACAAATAAACAAACAAAAGATGTGTATATATTTGTATAATTTTTATATGGGGTGGTATTATGTTTTGCTCTACTATTAATATAATAATTTCTATCAGTTGTCTTGTGTGTGTGTGTGTGTGTGTGTGCATTTTTTAAGAATAAATAGAGCTGATTTAATTTCATAGTACCGAAAAAATAGCATTGTTAGAATATTTTATAACCGTTGATGAATAAAAATCTTAATTATTTGCTCTGCATTTTTATTATTTTTTACTAACCACATTGTTTCATAATATTTACTAAAATGCTGCGAATAATATGTTTGCTTCTTCATTAAAATAAGAATTTTACCTTATTAAATGTTTCAATTATTTTCATTAATAACCTTATTCTACAACTTTATTCTACAAATTTACTGTAGAAGCACTTAGAAGTTTAGATTTTTGCACAATTTTTCTATAGATTAAATTCCCAGTTTTAATGTGTAGACATTTGCTGTAAGTAATCTTTCTAGTGTGATTTAAAGCATTTGAAAATATTTGAGGCAACATTCAATCGGAAATTCTAGAATATACGTAATGGCATTATATTACAAGCAACAAATACTATTATTATGTAGGAACAAATATATCAAGCAATAAATATTATTATTAATAAGTATCCATCCAACTGTCATTTAAATACATTTTTTCAGACAGCTTTATTGCCTCTCTTTTTTGCAAAAAATCGTATAGCCTCCATAAATCTCGCATTTAGGGCCATAGGTGACACTCGGGAGCCCAAAAACGGATCGTTTGGGTGACCAAATGGGTCGTATGACCAAATATGGCTAGAGACCTGGTTTGAGGCCATTTGAGTTAAGTATCCAGAGACGAGTCTACGGTTTCAATTTCGAGTCGTTCGCATCATTAGCAGCCGAGTTATGAGGGTATCGGACTTTAACGAGAGTCGGACCCAGATTGGAACTTTGGTTCTGGACCAGATACAGATATGAAAATTTTATCTTTTTAAAGCTTGCATCAAGACGAATCCGACGGTAGTTGTTTCATGCTCGTAGCGTTAATGGTTTGGACGCAATTCGCGATTGAAAATTTAGGCGCAGGTGCCAAATCTCGGTCCCTATGGCCCCTAGAGACCCGTTTCGAGTATCGATGGATAGAACATTAAATGTCGAGTAAATAACGGTCGGTGGGGAATCGGTCACGTGAGGCATAAAGGAATTATGGTCCCTCAAAGTTTGAAATTTTCAGACTTTTTTGGACCTTTGCACGCAACCTATGGAACCTACAGAAATTAATTTATGTCAACGCTTGCAGACTGACTGGGTTTACATACCTACCGAGTTTCGTGTCGTTCGCATGAAAAATAAAAATTCGGTACCGGTACTCGAGTACCAAAAGTGGTACAAAGTCCCCGATGGAACAGTGACATCCGTTTCGTCGGTACGAGTCATTAGAATGGTTAGAATATATACCTGGGTCCCATAGGAGCCGAGATATCGACGATTGAAAATTTGACCTTGACCCCACCCCCCGGGGGTCACCCCTCAAAAAAAATTATTGGAGGCGATCGGACTGTAAACCGCCGAGATATTAACATTTTTTGATTTTTCAGACCCAGAGGGATCACCATGGGGGGTCAGACCCTGGGGGGGGTATGTTACCCCAAGGGGTACCTTCATACAAAATTTCAAGACCCTGCACCCCACAAATCCCGAGTTATAGGTAAAACCCCAATTTCACCATTGTTTCCTATGAGAATATCCCATATGAAGTAATAATATTCCATAGCGAGACCCTACCCCCCATAGGATCACAATAGTAAACATTTTCCCATGTTATCCTATGGAAATTACGCTTAATACGCCAGAAATGCAAACTGAAACTAATACGCTCTAAGCATGTGATGATCACGTGAACAACACGCTCTGAGCATGCGATGATCACGTGAACAACACGCTCTGAGCATGTGATTAT
>JAPMOQ010060751.1:0-20284 GCA_026543055.1 Argiope trifasciata
TTTTCATGCAACGTCTAATTTCGAATGATGAAACTGTTTTTTTTTTTTGTTGTTGTTGTTGTTGTTGAAGAATGTCTTTATAGTTGGGATCAAAATTCGTTACACCAATCATAAGCAATGACTGCAAATGATTATCAGATAAATTTGCTCTATATTTTGATTTGAGATACTTCATTCGAGAAAAAGTTTGTTCGCACACGTAAGTAGTCCCAAACATTGAAATGAATTTACGAGCAAATTTCTTCAAATTTGGAAACTCTTTTGCATCCAAATATTTATAAAAATCTATTAAGTTTCCTTCCTTGTATTTGTCCTTGATTTGTTCGTTTGCTTGAAGATCAATAATTTAGTCTTATAACTTAACAGCGCGATAGACATTTGTGTTTGGTCAAGTACAACAACTCCGTTTTGTTGGCCACGTAGTTTTTCGATATACCTTTATGTAAATGAAAAGGTTTGGGCGAAAACATCATTATGTTTTAAAACCCTCCGCGGGCCGGATAAAATCACTTGGCGGGCCGGGTTTGGCCCGCGGGCCGTAGTTTGGACACCTATGATTTACAATTAGAAAAAAAAATACCTTTAAGAGAATTCAAAATAACATTATTTATAAAAATCCAATGTTATATTTTGAGAAAAGAAGGAGAAAAAAAAAATGACGGCCGGCCATACATTCATTTTCTTTTCCAATTCCTCCGCCTCTAATTTTTTGTAGACTTCGGCATAGCGAAGCTCCAGGAACGTTTTCTTGTCATTGCAGCGCTGGCGACAAGTGACTGAAAAAGAAATGAATGGAACAAAAAAAGAAGAAGAAAGAATGGTACTTACGTATTATCCCGTCGACCATTTTCGCCAAATTGACAAACGGTCGCCAATAGATCGCCATCGGGCCAAAACTAGTTTACCATATATTTCAACCTGCCACTGTGCAACCCTACCACACTCGTTGGTTCCGTGTTCTTTCCCCCTGCACACGTTTTTTTTTCTCTTGCACACGTTTTTCTTTTTCTCGTACACGAGTTTTTTTTTTCCTGTGGGAAAAAGGATTAAAATTTGGGAATTACCAACAACAGAAGATGATGCCGTGCTGTATTTCCAAAATCATGGAATCATCGCAACGAAAAAAATGTGCGTTAATGGACACCTTATGTCTTTATACTTGAAAAAAGACAAACAATGGCGATGCACCGTGAAAGGTTGCGAGAAACGAATTGCGATTCGTTTCCAAAACTGGCGCACATACGCAAAACATCGAGAGACTTTGGGGATCCGCAAAATGGCGGAATAAGCAACATCGTGGAACAACACGTAAACACCTGGATTCTTATCTCAGCGAATTCATGTGGCGTCGCATTCACAAGGACGAGGACTTATTTGAAATTATTTTGAAAAACATCAAAGATTTTTGGCCGCCAAAATGAAATTTGGCGCGTTTGGCACATTGTTGGCGGGTCGACGGGATAATACATAAGTACCGAAAGAATACTACTCTAATGATCTTAGCTCTAGAAAATGAAGGGGTTCATTCGAACAAGAAAGGTTCTTAGCTACTCATGCAAATTTAAAACTTAAAACAAGTCTGTAAAAATGAAGATAATTTAATTCAATAATGTTTCCCGTGCACATTTATAAAGCCATTTAATAATAAGATTTTATTAATCAGTTTCTAATTTTACATAAAAATGCTTTTTATATTTTAATCCTATGACTGGTCATCGCTCTTGCGTCATAAATTCCAGACCAATACGAACCATACGACTGGCTCAGTATGGTCAGATACGGCTCTTGCACCACTAAATCCCACTATCCATCCATCCGTAGGAGTGCTCAACTAGGAATACTTCTTCTTCTATCCTGAGACTCATTTCCAACATCAACTGCACAGCACGACTTTCTTTGCACTACTGCGGGAAGCGGAGCTGTGCCTCGTCGACAAACGCAACGACATGTTCTCCAGTTTCAGTACTGCATTTTTGAGGCATTCATTTTTAGCACGTTGAATGCTGCACGATTTCCATGGCATTTGTCCTTGAAGCAGCGATAAGTTGTTATTATTATTATACAATATTTATAATGTTGAAGCATTATCTACAACAGGTTATGGTATTTAATAAATTTATTTGATAGTCAAAGCCAGCGTTCTCTATGAAGGGTGCAAGCAATGCAAGAAAGAGTAAGAAAACGAACTAGCGAATATTTTTCAAAATGTGTTATCAAGAAAACAGTATTCGAGGCAACTAAGGAGGAAGACTGCATTTAAATTTAACTAATAATCATTTACATATTGTAAATACTACGATGTTAGTTCACTTTTTCTTTGAGGAGCCTCAAAACAGCATGCCACAGTAAACGAGAACAATAAGCTTAAATTTTATGTATAAATAAAATCCCTTTCATATTGTTACGAATTTGTAGTGTTGCTTTCCAACACAGTTAATTCTATTGTGGGAAAGACAGTTTTACAGTCATCTCTATTGAATGCCATATCAATGATCCCTAGGTTTGGCGACAAAGATTATCTAGAATCTTCTGGAAATCTGATGATGGAGTGAATAGGAGGCTGGTTGTTCGAGAACTTTCTGTGCCTTGTTCCGCGAGTTATAAAAGAGCGGTCGTCCAAGTCGAAGGGAGTCGCATAACGAGTGTGTGTTGAGTCTTATAGTTAATCGTACAGTTAATCAACGACAAATGAGGTGGAACAGCCCAGCAAGCCACAAGCGCTGAATGGAGCGCATGCGATTCGTAGACTGAATCTTGGAGACAAGCATTGAAGAAGCATTGGGTCGTGTGTTGAGTAGGAAGTTATGTAGTCGTGATTCCGCAATTGGGATAGAGCTAAAACGAGGACACAGTGGGACCTTAGACCCACTTTGAAGAAACCTTAGTGAATAGTTATGTGGATTCTGTCTTCCTGCTGAGTTCTATCTGGCCGCTTTGTGGAATTTTATGATTATTTACAACCGATTACTACTTGTGGGCTGCTGTTTGTGGTAGTGTGCTGCACTGTATTGGTTGGGTAAGTCTCGGCTGTGTACTTGTCGTTTGGGTCCACATACTAATAAACGGGACTCTATTTTCCTGCTGAGTACTGTCTGGCCACTTTGTAAGATTTCATGGTCATTTAATACCGGTTACTACTTGTGGGCTGCTGTATATTGGTTGGGTAAATCTCGACTGTGTACTTGCAGCTTGGGTCTTCATACTAATAAACGGCATTATTTGTTATTGAGTTATGTTGACTGTGTCACTTATATATGCATCCATTTTAGGAGACCCTCTACAGTTCCACCCAAAAACGCAACTGAATTTTAATTTCTTTATATTATTATAAAAACGATGGGGATATCGAAAAATTCATAGTATTGACATTTTCTCAAAATTTGCATTTCTAAGAAACTTGTAACTCCGGTCATTGGTGACCCACATAGCCCACACTGGACTTGCCACAGCCAAGTCCAGTGATAGTCACTGGTGGCATGGAATGTGTCAAGGAAACTGATATATCTGTTTCACATGGAAGCATTTATTCGCCCATAAAGAATGTGTTCTTCCCCTCCATAAGTATACCAGAAGAATAATCGAGGAACACAATGGCATGGCATGACAGAAACTTACCTGCGCTTCCTATGATTACCACGAGAAGCAGATATGCCCAGCCAGACATCTGGGAGTAAGCTCTGAGATGGACGGTTTCTTCCGTTTCGTTGCCAGGTTCCGCTGCCAGGCTGCAGACGATATATCTGCAAAAGAAGTTCGTTCATTCGAAGCTATCGGGACGATGATAAAAATTCGAACTAAGAAAAAAAAATCTAAAAATAAGAATAATAAAATTTTATTTTTTACTATTCTTTGTTTTTAATAAAATTTATAATTATCAGATAAACAGTAAATAATTCTATAAATAATTACAACTCATGTCTAATAATAATATATTCGTATTATTACTTTCATGTCTATGTAGCACAGCGGAATTATAATTATTGTCAAAAAATTCAAACTCAAGATTTGAGAAAATCTCCTCATTTTTTTGTTGTTGTCGTTGTTTGTTTATTTTTTACCTTCCTGAGTCCAAAATAATATTTCTGGAAAATGTCTGTCTGTCATAAAGATAATTCAAAAACATTTTGAGCTAGATGGTTGAAATTCGGCATAACTCGGTTCACTCACAAGCACCTACTATTTTGTGACTGAGCAGCTGTATGTTCCACATGTCGCACTGATTTGACAGTTCATCGCATTCTAATCGAGTACCCAGCTTTCAATATTCGTCATAGCCAGTGTTTTCATTCATCATCCTTAACTCGCTGATTTATAGGGAGAGAACCACCATCCAAACATTTTTAAATTTTTTTATGCTATTACATTTTTACCTAGCGTTAAAATTCTTCAAGCGCTTTCACATATTAAATTTTTATCACTGTAAATGCATGATCCTGTGCTACTGTTTACAGTGTTTTTTTAACTATTTTATTCTGCTTCCATGCAACCATTCATTCATTTAAATTTTAAAGATCATTTTGCCTCTTTTTAACCACATGGATGGCGCAGTTTGGCCAAAGATGGCTCTTGTGACCCAAAACAAACAACTGGTTTATCTGAAACATTAACACAGAAACAACATTGAGTGGAGTGAAATGTGATAAATATTCTAAAAGAAGAACCAACTCAGAAATTCACAAACTATATAAAGTGACCATATATTATTAAAATTATAGTGACCCATAGAATTAAACAGACTTATTATTTTAATTAGACTGGATGACAGACGAGTCACTAAAAAAAGAATTTTAAGGCTAAATCGTTTGGTATTCTAAAGAAAAGGAGATCAAAATGTAGGTGAATTAGGTAAAGAAAGACTTGAAAATTATTAACGAGACAAACTTAGCCAAGAACAAGGGCGGCATGGAATGAAATTAGGAGAAAGGCCAGACCCACCCGGGCTTGTCGCGCCAGTGAAAAAGAATGAATGTTCGTGCCCCCCCCCTCTCAACATAATATGTGAAAGCGACAAAGAACTTTTGTGCGAGTTAAAAAAATAATAAGGTAAAACCGTGCAAAACAACTGTAACTCTGCTAAGGTTACAGACCAAGCGTTGAAAAAAATCTCTGAGAAAAGTTTGCTGTATCCATTGGCCTTAGAACCCATTCATCATAAAATATATCAATAAAACAGTGCTGACGATTGTCCTGTTGATTTATAAGGTTTTTCTCCCAATCATGTGTTTCCTTTTTTTCTGAAACAATAGGAGAAGATTTAAAAAGACTTTTCATTGCGAATATCATCTTGTGGGACCGGTGTTATCGAAACTTCTGCATC
Organism: Argiope trifasciata; assembly: GCA_026543055.1. Taxonomy (NCBI): domain Eukaryota; kingdom Metazoa; phylum Arthropoda; class Arachnida; order Araneae; family Araneidae; genus Argiope; species Argiope trifasciata. Next base: position 5,318 of record JAPMOQ010060751.1, read on the forward strand.
AGATCATCGGAGCTGTGATCTACCTCAAGGTCAGGGGGTTGTTTTTCGTTTCCTTTTCATGCACAACATTGCGTACTTCTGCATCAGGGTCAAGGTCAGGGGGTTGTTTTTCGTTTCCTTTTCATGCACAACATTGCATACTTGGCATCGATCATCGCAAAGCAGTAAAGATCAATAAAACATCGTTTGTCTCGCTCAATCTCGTTCAGAATGAATTTTGATTTAGAGTTAAAACTCGTAAATTCAATATAATAGAACTATACACACACAAAAAAAATCCTGTTTTTTTTTTTTTTCTCTCTCTCTATTTTTTTCAACCTTAATGATTTTTATGCCAAAGAGTCGAAACATTTTTCCTATTATATCATACTTTTAGTAAAAAATCTCTTTTATAAAAATATTGTCAACGATAAAAAACTCACACATCGAAATGAAGCTGCATCGAAAGTGGCACCGAAAAAAATGGCGCCAAGTCGTAGTTGGCATCTGTTGGAAAGGACCGCTGCATTGAACTCAACAATTCTCTAACCAAATAAAAATGATTGTATTGCAAAGGCTGTCATCCACTTCATACAGTCAGAAGACGTAAAAGAAATTAAGAAATAAACCTACATCGGAAATCTCGATAATCGATACAGGCTCACCCATCTCTACGGTCACTCGCCATGACAAGAATTAGATAAACTATTAATTATATAACTTTTCCGTAACTATTAATTTCTCGAAAAGGTTTTTACATTCAGAAATTGTTTCTTTAATGAAATCGTTTTCATTTCTATGTAGATTCTTTCTTTACTTTTAATTCTTCAAGTTTAATTTACAATGTGACGATTCTTTTAATGTTAGGTTTGATTTGGTTAAGTTTGAAAAAAGCTTTTCTATCCAGTTTTAAAAAATAATATAACTTATTGCATATTTTTACCATGCGCATGTTTTTACCACAGTTTTTATAGTATTTATTAACTCATTTTTTTTTAATTTCTTGTTTTTTGCATTTGATAATTTTATGAAGAGAAAAACAAACGAACAAAATGTTTGTACTGTTACTGTCTGAGAAGTGTAATATTTAGCATGCTTTTTCTTTTTACCAATCAAATATCTCCCACTGTGATCGTGCTTTTTTATGTGAAACAATGATATTAATATATTGAAATCAGCAACACTTTTATAAAGGTTGTTCATTTTTTTTAGATAGCTGAGGAGATATTTTACGGTAATTGCTCTGAAAATATTTTATAATTGAATATTAAATTCATTATTTAAAAACTAAAATAGTTTATAATTTTTTAAAATAACCAGGTAATCTAGTTTATATTTGAAAGACCCACAACCTAAATTTTTCAAATCAGCCTATTGTTTTATTCTTTTAAGGAATTAAAAAGGAATATGCGGTAGATGTAGATTTTATTTATTTTAGAATCATAGCTACGATATGACGAAGTTCAAACTCATCCATCAAAATATTCAATCGTGTTTTTTCCCCCGAATGTTAAAATCATGATAAAAAATTACTTTTTCTTATCATTAATTCCGAAACAGGATTTTAACTTTCGCTTATATTTCATAATGTATATACTTTTAATCTGCGTTCACAATCATTTCTTGCAGAATTATTAATTTGATATAAAGTCATATCAAATTAACTGGAATTTTTTTAAGAAACGTATTCCGTACAAATCGCTTAGTAACCAAAATAAATAAAAAATCTTGTCCACCTAACAATCTAGTCTCCAAAGGCGGGGTACTACACTGAGCTATATTGTTCATGCAACTGTGTTCCTTTCTGTTTCTTAAGGTAATTTCGAATACACGGAAATTACCCTATAGTATTACCGCTATTAAGAATCATAAAATATGTATAATATAAGCAAGAACAACGACAGATCGTATAGTTTCAAGTCCACCTACCATTAGGAATCGCAGAGTTTCAAAACGGGAATATAATATAAGCCAAAGTAAAAATCGTATTTTGGAATTCATGATAAGGAAAGGTAATTTTTTATCATGATATTAACATTCGGGGAAAAAAATAATATTATAATTCTATAATAAATAAAATCTACATCGCCCGCATATTTCTTTTTAATTCCTTAAAAAAATAAAATAATAGGCTGATATTAAAAATTTAGGTTGCTTAATTGTGGATCTTTGAAATATTAACTAGATTCTTAATTTCCTTTTCTTTAAAGTTATAAAGTATTTTGGTTTTTAAATAATGAATCAAATATTCCATTATAAAATACTTTCAGAACAATGACACTAAATAAAACTATAAGTATAAATAAACTATATATCCTTTCATAATGAATCAAATATTACACTATAAAATATTTTCAGAACAATGACACTAAATAAAACTATAAGTATAAGTAAACTATATATCCTTTCATAATGAATCAAATATTGCACTATAAAATATTTTCAGAAAAATTACACTAAATAAAGCTATAAGTATAAATAAACTATATATCCTTTCATAATTTAATTTCGTTTAAGAATAAATTTTGATAAGAAATGACGGAAATCATGTGATATTTTTGTCCTTGAAAGCGGAAGTAGTAAAAAAAGGTTAAAGATGACGGGGAAATTCCCGATTACGAACGCTGGACATGAAAACAGTGATGAAATCCATTCATTCGCAGATTTCACTTTCACTATCGGAAACTGCTCTTAAGTAGGCAAAAACAATAAACTTGGTTATTTAACCAGTTTATAGATTGGTGAGTCAGCTATTTTATAGATTTAATTATGCGAAATTGACGAGGTGAAGTCGGAAAGTAAAGGGACTTGAACAGTTTCTCTTTCCAAGATTTGGTAACACTGCTGGTTAAAGACCTTATCACTCGGCAAAATATCGTCGGCACTTTCCGTCAGCAAACGACAAACTTGTGTGACGTCATTTCAAAGTTTCACATGATTAGTTGAATTTCGTTTGCGGACAATATTTCCGACGGCATTTTCTAGCTGGTTAGAAAAAGTTGTCGATTATGAAACTTGCTTAACCGGTTTTTGAGGGTAGAAACAGAAAAGTGCTGACGAAATTTCACCGTGTGATAAGGTTTTAAGAGTTTAGTGAACTACGGGGTCTTCCTGGGCGGAGATAGCCGCCAATCATGTAAACATCGCGTGGCCTCACTGTTGCTGCTTGTTTATATATATTATTTTTACAAGATAGGAAACTTGACCCTTGAATGGTGGGGAGTGTGATCTTGACTCTCTCTCTCTTCCGAAATAAACCACAATGCAGTTCTCTAGACCCACTACACCATGGAGTAACCATGTACCTTTTGTTGTTGATGTTATCAGATAAACCCCATAAAAGAAAGCCTGTGTCTTCAAGTTATTTCATCAAGGCAACAATCTTCACCATCACGTAAATTACTGCTGTATCTAGAAAAGCAACACAGGCCGCGGTATCCTGGTTGGTAGAGCGTCAGTCTCGTTACCGAAAGGTCACGGTTTCTGTCCTCGTCTCGGCCAAAGACCGCCTTGTTGGCTAACGGCAGTTGGGGCTCGTTGAATAGGTCGTTACTGTAAAGTCCTCCAAGCCCCCATAACAAATGATACCTCTGGGGGTACTGAATCAGGGATGAGTCTGTCTCTGATATGGATCTAAATTCTGACTTGCGGAAGGATGAATGAATGATTTCGACTGCCCCCTAAGAAGGGTTGTGTTCGAGCAAAGTTGTCCTTTCACCTGAACGGTGCTCGTTCACAACGAAAGGCGCTAATCTCTGCCTTCATTCGGAAGAGCTCCGCTCATTCGGGCTTGGTTTCACCAAGTGGCATTAGACCCACCACCAGAAAAGCAAAAATAATTAATTTAATCTAAATTCTTCATTGCAGGTATCCAGCATTGAATTAGAGTGGTTGGCAACACTTCTACGCAACGTATCAATTTTATTCCCCAGCTAATCGTCGGAGTGTAGCAAATCGTCAAATATGGCAGCTATATTATCGATCTGCACTAAGGAGAAAAAGAGGGCAGCGATTCGCTTTTTGTTTGAGGAAGGTTATCCGCCAAATGCAAGCGCAGTATGATGGCAGCTGTTCATCTCGAAGCTGCGTCTACGAATGGATCGACAGGGGAAAACTTCTTCATGTTATTGTGGGAAAACGGCCACCAACGTTCACCACCGAAGACAATTTGAAAGGTTACAGGGATGGAAATTAGGCTAATCAAAGCAGACGAAATTGCTAGCTATATCTTCATCGTTCAGCGAGAAAACTCTAGGCTACATTTTCCCCAACGGACAGGCCGGAACAATGAAGGATTTTGGATCACACTTGCCATACAGTCCAGACCTAGCTCCAAGCGATTTTCATATGTTTAGACCATCGACGAAAGCGGTAAGAGGATTTGAGACCTATAAAGAAGGCACTGAGGTGGTGGAAAAGCGATTAAAGATACAACCGAAAAATTCTTTTTCGATGGAGTCAAAAAATATGAAACGTTGGAAAAAGTGCGTAAGTCCGGGGTGGTTATTAGAAAAATAGTGTCTGTCTCAGTTTTCTACCAATAAAATAAACGCTCTTTTTCTCACATTTTCCTTTACTTTTTAACTCTATTATAAATGATTGAATATAAGTTAATTGATGTGCAAAATACAACTCCAATATGTCGCCCAATGCTCAACTTAAAATGCTATGATTCTATTTGGAACCTATAATATTAACGATATTTCTCGTAAGGTGCTATTCATCTCTTCTTTAGCAAAAAACTTGTGGAACTTGGAAAAGGTCGTGCACACCACAAATGTACACATCTGTACATATAGAATCCCGCATATTAGACTTTTTTTGTTGTGGTTCGTAGTAAAATGGGAAAAACGAAAATGTCGTTTGGGTGGGGTTGTCGATCGATTGAAATCAAAATGGGACCAAGAACTACAATTTTAGTTATCTGTGTTTTTGAAATGTCTCGTTTACATGCATGTGAATGCACAGGTAAATAGACGGCCAATTCGTCGTCATTTTTGTCCATCCGTTACCGGAGATTTTATTCAAAATTTGTCAATGGATTTATAATTTAGAAAATTAAAACTGTGTGCTAAATTTTATTCTTCCAGTACTGCAAGTTTGCAATTATCAAATATTTTTGTACTCAGATTGCTTTTAAAATATTTCTTTCAAATTTTTTCGAAAGTTTAACTTTGAACTGCTTTTATACAGCACTCTAAGTTTTGCAATGGTCATGTTCATACGCTCTCATACAAGGTCTTTGAAAGTATTTCGCTCAAAGTTTGACAAAAGCCTAAAATTTGGTGTAACTCACGTCCTAAATTTGGTTAATCTAGTTTAAATTGTTTGGTTTATTTTGAACTCAAACGCAATTTCCCAAAATGTAGTTTTTTTGTATTCATAGTTATTTGAAACGTAGCAATTCACCAAAATCTCAAGGTCGAATTTCTTGATGATTACAATATGTTCTGTCTCTGTAATTCGTATACCAATTTCGAATGTTGAAACGTAGAAATTCGCCAAGATCTCGAGGTCGAATTTCTTGATGATTACAATATGTTCTGTCTCTGTAATTCGTATACCAGTTTCGAATGTTGAAACGTAGAAGTTCGCCAAGATCTCGAGGTCGAATTTCTTGATGATTACAATATGTTCTGTCTCTGTAATTCGTATACCAGTTTCGAATGTTGAAACGTAGAAATTCGCCAAAATCTCGAGGTCGAATTTTTCGACGATTACAATAATTTCCATCTCTGTTATTTGTACACTATAAAGTAAAAAAATCTCCACCTACGTTCCGTCCAGGAGCGACACGAAGAGCCAGGCGCTGGGCACGATGAAAGAGCGGAAAAAAGTGAGCCAGAAGCTGCGACAGCGGTGGCTTCGTTCCAGCTCGGCTCCTTTGGAGCGCTTGCGACAACCGTGATACACTCGCCACAGGCTTTCGTTCAGAACCATACCTGGGAAATAAGAGAAATTTAGAATCAGGATCTAAAATTAGATGAAGAAAATTTAATTTTTCGAACGCTATTCCAGTAGGTGAAACCCGCAAAACTAAGATTCTCGACTGGCAAAAAGATGAAGTCCAATTTTTAATATATTTGTACTTTGGTAAAAGTCGTGGATGGTGTTACCGTCTGGATACATCTAGTAAACAGCAAATGGTTCTCTCTCGTTTTATTTTTAAGTGGGCATAGACAATCCCTCACCTTACAACAGTGGAGTCCTTAACAGGAAAAGTGAAGCCCTTAACATCCCTAAAGAGATAATCTGATGTGGCTTCACCTCTCATTTCATAATCGGTCCATTTGTTTTCGAGGAAGTCACACAGGCGGATTTCAAAACAGTTTCTGCCACAGATCAGCGATTTGCATCATTAGTTTAGTTTAGTTATATTAACGTCCCTTTTAAAGCAACACGAGGGCCTCGTCATTTTGAACCATGGCCAGATGACGATCACGACACCTGAAGTGGCACCCCCCTCTCTACACCACGCCACACCAGTGAGAGGACGTTTGGCCAGACAGATTTAATGTGCAAGAGACCGCCTCACACGACGGTTCTTCAATAGAATCGAGTCTCGAACCTGAAACCCTCCGAAGCCGAGATCTTACCACCAGAGCACCGGTGATTTGCAGCAGTTACAGAACAGCATTATTCCTGAACTGCAAGCCCGAAAGCCACTCCAAACAGTCACCTTTATGCAAGATGGAGCGTTACCTCATATTGCGTCGCTGTGCAACCCCTGCTACGCTCAGCATTTGGGAATTATCGCATTATCAGTCAATATTTTAATTACACATGGCCTCCAAGATCTCCCGATCTGACACCCTGTGACTTTCGGCTGTGGAGATTCTTGAGGTCGAAAGTGTACCGCGACCAGCCGGCATCACCAGCAACACTGAAAGAGGTCCACATGTGTCTGCCATAACGCAAGAAATGCTACTAAATGCTGTGAACGATGCGGTGACTCGTCTCACAGCTGTACTTCTTAAGTGCATTGAACATTGAACTAATGAGCTGTAATAATTATCCTGACTCGAACGTTGTCAACATTTTTTCATTTGAAAATCATCTTTTGGTGAAATAAAATAAAAACTATAGCGACATCTGTTGGTGACCAACATAATCATTTTTGTTTTGTTGCCACACAAAATCCGGCTTCTTTTCCATCCATTTTGTATAAACCGCATCTTTTTATCTTTAAATTGTTATTCTTATCTTTTTCTTTAAATTTAAATCTTTAAATTTTTCCTTTTTAAAGTCAGTTTTGACTTTTGGATCACCCGGTATATATAAGGAAATTGTAAACTAACAGTGGAAATTGGAGAAAAAAAAATTGTAATTAAATAATTTTCATAATATTTTATTTTTGACACTTTTAAAATGATATTTAATTTTGTTTTCTTGGAATATAACATTTATTTAACCGAATTTTAAATAATCTGCTCTTGTGTTTCGATTTACGACATTATTTATTTAAATGTCTGCGATAAATAGAAACACAAGAACAATAAGCTTTATATTATACATTTTTCACCAATTGGATTGCTAAACTTGAAGAGGTAAGCTCTATAAATTATATTCAATCATGCAGGAAAATCTTTTATTCGACATTAGTGAAATCACGTTGTTGTCACCTAACAAAATTTCTACTACAATTGCTTGGTTAACAATTTGATTGTTAAGAATTTAAACATAACAAGCCAAAGATTAATTATTAGTTTGAAATAACTAATTATTATATTATTCAAAGTTAATTTTGATTGCATTAGTTTTATATAGAAATGCATCACTGTACATTATGGTATAACAAATACAAAATAATTCTTATTAATATACATTAATTAATAATTATTTTATGCAAAATTGATTTTGATGGTATTAGTTTTATATAGAAATTCATCACGTCTTATCATAGTATTACAAATAAAGAATTCCTCTTTATATTAACTAATTATTATGTAATCCAAAATTTTTAAGGGGGCGGTAGGCTCCATCAGAAGTTTTTGCGAATTATTCGATTAGACTTATGAAATTTTTATGAGTATGTATTAAAGCATAAATACTTCAAATTTCTGCATGAAAAATATTTAAAAACCAAACAATACTTTTTAAAAGTTAAAAGATGTCTATTTTTTTTTTTTTTTTTTAATTTCAAAATATTTCATGCAATTTAATTTTCCCCCTTATTTTCCAATATAAATGTATTTAAAATAAAACTAAACATAATTTTGGAAATGCATTTAAGTGCAAATTTTTTTAGAAACATTTTTATGCACACTTATAGAATTTTCATACGAACTTTATGTTCATGTTTCGGAACTAAATGCAACGTTCGGAACTAAAATTGACTGTTAAATACCTTTAAAAAAAAAAACTCGAAATACAAAATGCGAAACTCTATCTTCTTTTAATATTTAAATTTCATTTAAACATTTAACAGTTAATTACTAGTTTACTGGAACATTTCAAAAAGACTTAAATCTAATTACAATACCATTTTGAGGAAAATAACTAAAATGCACTTTTTTTAAACCTTTGAAATAATTATTTTATTGACTCGGGAATCTTATAACACTGTTTATGTTGAGACAACGATTCAAATAAAAGGTTTCTGTCCATTTTACTTATTTTTACTTTCTTTTTCCCCTTAATGGCCTTATTTTTACATAGAAATGTATCACTGCTCTTTATGGTATTACAAATATAGAACTCCTATTATAAATTTGCATTAACTAATTATAAAATTATGCAAAATTAATTTGAATATTATTATTTTTATTTAGAAATGCACCACTGCTTATTACGGCATTGTAAATGCAGAATCCTCCTTATAAATTTACCTTAACTAAATTTTATATTACACAAAATTAATTTTAATAGCATTTTTTTAAAATTAGAAATGCATATAATTGCTCTTTATGGTTTTACAAATACAGAATTCCACTTATTAATTTGCATTAATTATTTATTTTACTACCCAAAATTAATGTTATTTTATATAGAAATACATCACTGCTCATTATGGAATTATAAATCCCATTAATTTCATTAATTATTATATAATCTAAAATTAATTTTACCCCTCAGGGGCTCACCTACTATAGGTGAGTACGGGTCTCCCAATCCCGAGGTACCCAGGGATCTTTACTCCCTTTCGGTTTAATCTGCTCTCCGTCTTCTGCTTTTGACTGTCTTTTTTCTATCCCTCGAGGGTAGGCGAGGGAGCTCTCCATGAGAAGCTGTCGCCGCTCTGTTTGCTTCTTGCTTCTCATGGACAGCAAATACCCCCACGTGTTTGCCGTGCGTGGCAACCCATTAGACGAGTGGTGCACTGTGGTTCCCGGTGTATCAATCGGCTGGTTGCTGGCCACCTGAGTGGTCAGTTTGCTAGGGATCAAGCGAAGGGGTTACTCCTTGGGCTTGGCGTTAAGAGTGGTCACTGTCCCCGGGGGTAACTCCCAGCGTATAGGTACCGATCAGCACCATGGTGGATGCTGAGGCTGGAAATGACCAGAGCCAGTAATTGCCTTCCCTTGTTGGGCTCCGTGGTGGGTGGTGCCGTCGGGCCTGAAATCCTATTCATATCGTATGGGGCCTAAATCCAAAACTCCCTTCAGTGGGCATCACAGAGAACTTAAAACTGCTATTAATCTTTCATATTTTGATCGATTTTTTATACTTAAGCGAGTTTCTGATAAAAACGAATCTTTCAATTCTGTATCACCTTTCCTAGTGCAAAAGTCTATCACCGCAACAATTGGTGAAGTCGCTGCCATACGAAAAATGCGTTCCGGTGACTTGCTGATTGAAGTTTCGACAAAAAAGCAAGCACAACAAATTATGAAACTGAAAGCCTTGGCTAACATACCTGTTAGTGCTGCCTCTCACAAATCGTTGAATTTTTCAAAAGGAGTTATCACATGTGGTGAACTATTCAATGTTCCCCTTGAGGAGATCACTGCGGAATTACAACCCCAAGGAGTGACCCATGTACGCCAAATTACTATTAGGCGGGATGAACAACTCCTTCCAACAAAGCATTACATAATTACATTTCATAGAACAACAATACCAGAATTCCTCTATGCTGGATATATTAAACTACCGGTTAGGCAGTACATCCCAAACCCTTTGAGATGCTTTAAATGTCAACGTTTCGGACACTCGAAATTTAATTGCCGCGGGACACTAACATGCGCCCGCTGTGCAGAAAAAGATCACGATAGCGAGCATTGTAATGCCCCCGAGAAGTGCGTGAACTGCGGTGGTTGCCACGCATCGTTTTCCCGAGCATGTGAACGATGGAAAATGGAAAAGGAAATAACTTCCATAAAATTTAAGGAATCCATCTCTTATCCTGAAGCAAGACAAAAAGTATTATCTCAAACACCCAAACCTGGTGTGAGTTATGCTTCCGTTGTAAAAACACCATTCTGTGTAAACTGCAAATGCACAAATTGCTTGAAATATAATCCCCTAACTTCAACAATGGTAAAATCTTCCGATTCAGAGTTAGAAAATACAGCATCTAGTGCACCTGAAAATAGCAAACCGGTACGATCGAAATCAAACTCCAACTCTCAAAGGTCACTGAAGCTAAAATTGTCAAAACGTGGACTCTCGCCAAAAGATTTAAGATCAAAGTTAAAAAAATCTGAAACACAAAAATCTGTCGCTTTGGGACTTGCGACGAAAGGGAATGTTCATAAGGACTTAACGTCCATTTTTGGAGCCTCTAAAAGTCCCGATTCAATTTCCCTCCATCCGTCTGACGAGGAGGATGATTTACAAATGAGTTGCGATGTTTCGCGAACTCTTGTTAACACTGGCACTAATAAATTTAATTTTTCAGGTTCTTAATGGGTACTTTCGTTTCATTAACTGTCGTGGTCTAAGGTCCAAAACTGTTGACATTAAGTGCATCATTAATCAACTTCATCCTTCTTGTCTGGCAATTCAGGAAACATTTTTAAATCCGAACATTTCATTTAAAATACGTGGTTATAATACTGTCCGCAATGATGCTGACTTTAATAATTCTGGAGGTGTCTGTATTTTAACTTCTAATCAATTTCCAAGTACACCTCTTAATTTACACTCTACCTTGCAAGTTGTGGCAGTGCAAATACATATTAGAGCACTTGTTACAGTTTGCTGTATATATTTACCACCGCATGATGCCATTAATCAACAACAACTAAACAACATTATTGACCAGCTTCCTTCACCATTTTTAATACTCGGAGACTTTAATGGGCATAGTACTTTGTGGGGTTCAGATAGTACAAATTCTCGTGGAAGACAGATCGAACAGTTCATTACTAACAACTGTCTCTGTCTCTTAAATAACAATGAAAAAACATACTTTCGTGAGCCCACACGGACCTTCCACAGTCTTGATCTGGCCATATGTTCTCCTGATCTGCTACCATTGTTGAATTTCACAGTTGGAAGTGATCTCTATAACAGCGATCATTTCCCTTTAATAGTTTCTCATGCTGATAGAGGTGGTGCCACTCTTTGCCCACCGCGTTTTCTATTCCAGCGAGCAGACTGGACTGCTTTTACGCAGCTAGCAGAAATTACTGAGACCATGGTCAAAACTCACGACATAACGGAAGCAGTGCAAAATGTCATTGATATCATTATGTATGCCGCAAATAACACTATCCCAAAACGCTCCCCACGGAAACGAAAATTTCGTAGGCCGTGGTGGAATGAAGCTTGCCGTGACAGTTTTAGGGAACAAAAGAAACGTTGGAACATTTTTCGTCTGTACCCATCAACAGAAAACCTTCTCGCTTTTAAGCGCTCCAGAGCCAATGCTCGTCGCATCCGCCGGAGAAGTCAAAGGGAATCTTGGATTAGCTTCGTATCGTCAATTACATCTTCTACCTCCAGCAAATTGCTCTGGAAGAGGGTAAAGGCAACCAATGGAATATATCATGATTTTTCCCTTCCTTTGCTTAAAATGGGAAATATTACAATTTCCTCTCCCATGGAAGTTGCCAATACCCTAGGCAAAACATTTGCAGAAGTTTCTACTGCTGATTCGTACAAGTCTACTTTCATGGCTCTAAAGAGTCGCGCGGAACGAAAGGGTTTGCGATTTGTTACCAGAGATTCTCTTCCATACAATTCTGTCTTTAAAATGTATGAACTGCTTTCTGCTTTATCTAAAGCACATGATACCAGTCCCGGACCAGACGGAATCACCTATAACATGCTTCGTCATTTGTCTCTTACTTCTCTTTCCAATCTGTTATTGCTATTTAACCGTATTTGGACTGAGCAGAAGTTCCCTTCACAAGGGCATGAAGCTATCGTGATCCCAATCCTGAAACCCGGTAAAGATGCATCTAATCCCCTGCACTACAGACCTATCGCGCTCACAAATTGCTTGTGCAAGACATTGGAGCGTATGGTAAATGATAGGTTTCATTTCGAATTGGAGAAGAGAGCATGTATTCCGCAGTTGCAGAGTGGTTTCCGCAGAGGGCGTTCAACATATGATAATATCGTTCTTCTCGAGACACAAATACGTAACGCATTAGTCCGCCGAAATTATCTTGTGTCTATCTTTTTTGACGTAGAAAAAGCCTAAGATCGCATTTGGAACTTTGGAATCCTTTCAACTCTTTTAAATTTTGGTTTTAAAGGAAATTTACCCATTTTCTTGCAAAACTTTTTATCTTTACGATCATTTCGTGTCCGAATTGGAAATTTTTATTCCGATCCTTTTATTCAAGCTGAGGGGGTTCTCCAGGAAAGCATCCTCTGTGTAACACTTTTTATAATTCATTTTAGTCAAATTCTGAATGTTTTACCTTCATCTGTCCAAAGCACTTTATATGTCGATGATCTCCAGATCTCCTGTCAAGGCTGCAATATGTGCTCAATTGAGCGTCAACTGCAAATTGCAATTAATAAGCTAATGGACTGGTGTGATAATAACGGGCACACGATTTCTCCAGAAAAAAGTAAATGTGTGCACTTTTGTAAAAAGCGGGGTCTTCATTTGGATCCTTTAATCCACATTCGAAATGTTGCAATTCCAGTAGTGAATGAAATTAAGTTTTTAGGGATAATTTTCGACCGAAGGCTCACCTTCCTTCCTCATGTCTTACATCTGCGGAAGAAGTGTGAGAGGGCATTGAATATTCTGAAAGTACTTTCAAGAACGTCATGGGGAGCGGATCGCACATCGTTACTCCGAATCTACGAAGCGATTATTTTATCACGCGTTGATTACGGATGTATGGTGTATGGTTCTGCAAGGCGTTCCGTTTTGAGCAAACTGGATACTATACACCACTCTGCTTTAAGAATTTGTTCAGGAGCTTTTCGGACTTCCCGGGTAGAGAGCCTGTATGCTATTTGTTATCAACTACCTCTTTATCTAAGACGAAAGAAGTTATCTGCTCTTTATCATTTTCGAACAAAATCTCTCTCAGATCATCCTATTTCCCAAACAAATTTACCAGTTGGTCTTCGAAGACTCTATAACGCCCGGCCCTGTAACATTCTCCCATTTATTGAGAGGATCAAAGAAATTCTCCATGATTTAAATATAGCTGATGTTTCTATAAAATCGCATGATTTCTTTTCCTTTCCACCCTGGGATATCCCAAATTTCTCATTTCTGAACCCCTTTTTAGGGTTCGATAAAATTTCAACTGCCCCAGTGGTGTTTCAACAGTTATTTAACTATCATCGCTGTCAATATCCTTCATTTACACCAATATTCACTGATGGTTCCAAATCAGTTGATCATGTTGGTTGTGGCATTGTTCTACCATTTGCTGATCTGAGCTATCGCATACACAACTACTGTTCTGTATTTACAGCTGAACTAGTGGCCATTTTTTGTGCTCTCCAGGAAATTTCCTCCCTGGCTCACCGAAATTTTATTATTTATACCGATAGCATGAGTGCATTAAAAACGCTCTCTCACTACCACAATAAGATGCATCCAATCTCTAACAGAATTCTGTGTACTTTGAGTCTTTTGAGAATCAAAGGTTTTAATGTCATTTTTTGCTGGGTGCCAAGCCATGTTGGTATTCCTGGAAATGAGATGGCGGATTCATTAGCTCAATCTGCATCCTCTTTCCTAAACCAAGAACTCCCATACTGTGATCTCAAGACATCGTTGGCGGGTCGGCTTTTGCTTACTTGGCAAGAAACTTGGGATTCATTGACTCACAATAAATTGCACTCTGTCATGCCGACCATAGCAATGTGGTCACCTCTCAATATACGTGCGTTAGATGTCAAGCTAACACGCCTCCGTATAGGACATACACGCTGTACTCACAAACATGTGCTATTTGGTGAAAGGGCACCTATGTGCCAGACCTGTCGCGTTGATCTGGGTATTAAGCACATTTTGGTTGAATGCCCTATGTACCATTCCTATCGTGTCAACATTTTCAATAAATCATCCGTAAGTCTAACTGACTTGGTGGGTGAAAAATACCATCCAAATATTTTTACATTTTTAAAAGCGATTAACCTTTTTACTTGTATCTAGCTGCTTTTCAACTTTTTAATCTCTTTTAGAGCTTATTTTTGGAATTGTTTTATTAACTCATAAATTTAATTGTTTCAAAAATTGGTCTTCTATGATTGAGAAATTTTAAAATTTTATTGACTCATTTTCACACCTCGTGTATCTCTTCCAATTTTCTCAATTCGTATTATTTTATAATTCATCAGGTGGGTTCATAGTAATGTATTCTTAATTTAAACCATATGACTGGCGCAGTATGGCCTCGAAGGGCTCTTGTGCCAATAAACCTTACCTACCTACCTACCTAAAATTAATTTTAATGCCATTTTTATGACGAAATGCATCACTACTCTTTATGGCATTGGAAATACACAATCCCCCTTATCGACGCATTATCCAAAAATGCATTACGGAAACTAACATAACTACATATAGAAACTGTGTAAACTGTAATTATATAATAACCCACTTAATTAATGTACTTTAAC
>JAPMOQ010060754.1:0-12171 GCA_026543055.1 Argiope trifasciata
TTCAAAAATGCTTTAAGTGAGAAGTATGAAATTTGTTACATGATTTTTATACCAAATGAGAATATTTCAATCAAATTTTGAGTTATGTCCTCTCGGAAGAAATCTGTCAATCCAGCTGTTGAATACAATTTCACAATAACTGCAACACGAACTGAGCTAAATAAATAAAATTTTATACACACAGTCTATATATACATTCCAAATTTTGAACCAAATAAAACAAAGCCTTCTGCCGGTATGTACTTTCAGAAACATACAAAAGTGTTAACTCAAATTCCCAATGACTTAAATATTGATATAAACTTGATATTTGGTATGGTATTTTGTGACTATAAGTATAGCTCTGTGTCAAATTTTTGTTTCAAACCGTTGGGAAAAACGCGCCTATTAGATTTTCAGATACTATTAAACGCATGGCAAAGATTAATAGACTAATAACTCGCCAAGATTACATGACAGATTCTATAAAAATATTATATTCTCGCTAAATATTAAAATTTCGCAACAATTATATGCCAATTTCCATGCAGGTCGTGTTTTGGAATAACATTACACGAAAGAATGTGAGAACGTTTTTGGGAGACATTCCCCTGGTTTAGTATCTGTGTGAGCAAATATTACAAAACACTTGTTTTGTAATTTCCCACTAAAATCTTTTCAAATTTCGTGAGTAAAGGATTAACTACAAAAATAATTTTCTAATGTACCTTACATTACCTGGAACTCTTAATTCCCTGACTAGTTGACTTAGTAGTGTGACTTATTGCGTTTTGCGTACAATGGGTATTAATAATTTACTCTCCAATCAAAAAGTTTTCACAGTTGAAAATAATCGTATCAAAATTTTCACTTAAAGTTAATTGACAAAACTGTTTACTTAACTGCTTAATTAACTAAGCTATTTAAAATTGTTAGATTTATTTTTCAAAAGCATATTATTTTGAAAATAATTTAAAAGTCGATAATAATTTTTAAAAAATTTAATGAAGTCCTTAATAAAAATATATACATTCACATTAAATTAATAATTTCAACTTTTCGGATTTAGATATATAAAGGTCAGAATATATTATTTGAAAGACTCGAGGAATTTGTTTGACATAAAACGTTTTATGCATCTTTTTTATGCAAAACACAGTTACTTGCAACAAATTCTTAAAGAAAGAAAAATAAGATGTGGAACAGTTTCTCACCATCACACCAAGAATGTGTCTAAAGAATAAGGATTTCTATAAAAATGCAAATACCCTATCCCGAAATTCCGACAACAAAATAACAATTCGTCACCTTTCAGATGATACATGCTTCCGCATCCGCCAGGGACACACTTTATTTGCTTTCAAGAATCGCAAGCAAGCCCATGCACTTTTTCTTTTTTTATTTAAAAAGAATAGCATACAAGGGTAGAAAAGCGCTTCCGTGGTAGCTGAAAAGTTTTCTTCCTGGGCGCCTCTAAACAAAGCAAAACAATATCTAAACCGGATCAGAAAAATAGACCGCTTTGAAAAAGATCGTTTGTCACGTGCTATCAATCTAACAAGTGCCGCTACTGCTACTATTCTTGTCTGAAAGTAAAGTGATGCTATCTCATGATGTTACTGATGTTATCCTGGTGCATAACAGAAGAAAGCAATCATCCATTACTTTCACTACTGTTTTCGCTCGCTGCTTTCTCAACGGTTCGGATTAGCTTGGATGGGTTTAAGTGTCGCCAAGATCTTCCAAGATCGGATCACACGATCTGTCTGGACAATGAGCTAAACAATAGGGATGAAGTTCAAGGGTTGTTGCAATTTCCTCCTTCAGTTCAAATGCATTCGTCCTAATGTTCATGGACTTCATGTGTGGTCAAAGATATACTACTCATCTGACAAACGTTTCTGAACTAATTAGGAGAATCAAATACTATAAAAAAAAGCCTTATAATGACCTTAAAGAACAAATCATAGTCATATGATAAACGATATCAATTAAGTTTTATGAATGTCTTAAAACTTTAAACGAACAATCCTTGTGTATATATAAACTTATTTATTTCGTGTATCCCCGAATCGGCTCTAGCGATTTTTATCAAATTTTATAATTAAATTAGCTGGTACCCGATGCTTTGCTACCGCCGAAAAAAAATAATATTAAGGGAAATCAACCAATAATTTGGCAATGTTTAATCGAAATAAGATGAATGGTACGACAGTATATAAAATACGAACAAATTATATTCATTTTTATATATTTGTATATTCTTTTCGGATTGTAAAACTCGGTGTTCTTTCAGAATGGCAATGAAAGAAACTATTTATTGTACTCGTGATTTGTTTAACATTCGTTCAGAATTCTCAAATTTAATTTTTAGAAAATGTGATTAAAATATTTTCTTTTAAAATTGATTAAACTTAGAAAACATATTTTACCATAGAAATATATTTATGCCATATAATCGTTAATATAAAAAAGATATTTTTGAAAATTACGATGATACAAAATTATTTGTATTACAATATTTTTAGTAGTTACTGCAAAAAACGCTAAAATTTCATTAAAATTAAAAAAACTCAGGGTTGATCTTCCCAAAACTTTCTCTCAAAATCTGTAGAAAAAATCTCAAAATCTCAAAATCTGTCTCAAAATCTCAAAATCTGTTCTCTCAAAATCTGTTACCTCTGAGAATGATTTGCATAACATTTGTATACTATAGCTACAAAATATTAACCGTTAACTTGGATGTAGCATTCCTAGAGAAACTATTGTCTCCGCGGTGAGTTGTTGGGAAATTAATCCTTGGTGAATAGAGGCGATTGTGATTCAGTTTTTTTTTTTTTTTAATTTTAGATAATTGTACTAACCTTATAGCCATTCCGTAGGTCTAAACAATAAGCTGACCAAGTTTCATCGTAATCGAATGAACGGTTTCGGAAGGCGTAAGAGACTTAGAGACAAACATTAATTTTTATTTATATAGATAAGGTTTGCTTTTAAAGTTTATCTAATATGTGCTTTTCCTAAAAACGCGCGATTTTCCATGCACAAATTTTTTAAGACAAACTATTAGAATAAGTATATTATCTACACTTCCACTTCGAAGTGTGGATGGATTATGAAATGCAGAGGTCAAAACAACATGAATGGCGCGTGACCTCAGTTCGAGTCGCACTTCTTGCTTTTTTTTTTTTTTTTTTTTTTTCGTATTTATTTAAATTCAATATCTTTTTAGTTCCACCTAGGGGGAAAAATTCGTTTTTATAACTATTTTCTTTCCTAGTGACAATATCCTATAGCACCATCTCAGACCCGATTTCACCATGGTGAGACTGAGTATAAGCTCAAAAATATAATTACAGATAAATTGTAAAATGAATACTGTAAAATAAATGAATAATACATAAATAAATGAATACAGACTGTTTCGAATAACTTGTTAAACTAAAAACATACATGATTTTTTATTTTAATGACCAGTTTATACATTGGTAACATTGAAAATATTCATATATCATTATTACGTAATTAGAATCTAAATATTATCTCAAAAAAGAAACAATTTTTTTAAAAAAAACCCTACTGTGCAAGGCTTGATTTTCCTGATATTGTAACTTAATGACGCATTACATAAAATATGATGCGTTAAAGTCATAAAATAGCAATATTAAGCTTCTGTAATTTTATAAAAGAGCTATTTTTCTGCTTTATTTAGAAACAAAAACTTGATATTAGTTACATTTCATTTTAAAGAGAAAAGGTGTTTCTAATTACTAGATTAAAAAACTAAATTAGTGCAAAGAGTTGCTCTTAAATCAGCTTAGTTTTAAAAATGAACATAATACTTTTAAATACATATTTACATAATACTGTTTTAATTTTAATATTTTCATTTATTCAAAAAGCTCAGAGAAAATAATTTTTTTCTTTTTACGAAACAAGAAAAATTACCAGTTGTTATATATTTTTGAAACATTAGTTGGGAAAACTTATAATAAACTGTTGGCAACATTTTAAAATATTTTCTCCATTTTGAGAACTCCTTTTGAATACGGTGTAAAAATGGTGGAATAAAATAACATTTTACTTCTATTTTACAAATAATTCTTGTTGATGCAATTAAACTAGGGAAAAATATTTTTGACTCAGTTAAGAGAGGTATTTCTTTTTTTTATCAAATAAATCGGAGACTGTTTAAATCATTAAATTCCCAAGAGTTCGTGTTTGCTTATTAAACGACTAATCATTTTTAAAAGCATTCAGAATGTTCTTACTATATTTTAATCTTTTAAATGCTATAAAAATTTTACTCTTCTTTGGAAAGAAATACGAGCAATTTATGACAGTTTAATCGGAAAAAAATATAGAATAAAAGTAGATTAAATATTTTATTTATGATAAATTCATTAAGGTTTCTGGGTTTTCGTTTCTGCTGGATTTGAAAATTACAGAGAGAAAATGCAGAGTTGACAGGCTCTTTTATAGTTAATTTAAAATTAGTGGTTCAATTTCTGTACTCGTTAAATCTATGTAATGGCAGTAATTTTTTTCGCTCTATTCGCAAACATATAAAGTTAATATGGTGAAATATATCTTTTACATTTAAACATATACAAAGTAATGCAACGAATTTCGAGAAATTCTTTTCCTTTTAAGAACATATACAGTGTCTCACAAAAGTGATGGGACACTTGTGCTTTAAAAAAGGAAAATGTAATAAAATAAATAAATAAACATGTACAAATTTTTTGTGGGTGTATTTCATACTTAAATTTTGTAACAATTATTACATAACATACATTTTGTCAAAATATTAAAATATTAATTTAATAAAAATATAATTGTTTAGAACGGAGCAAAAATTAGCTCACATAAGTGATGGGACACCATTAGATATGCAACAAAGATCTTCTGAAATAAGCAATAAAAATATTTTTTGGGGTTTTATTTTTACTCAGAAGAAATTGGCAATAATTTATAAAATCGTCTGCAGTATTTCTCTCCAGATTGCTTTGGAATTTTTGTGTTTTTTAGCTCTGTGCAGCCATGAATGCTAAACGAAAAGAAACTTCGCCTGAAATTCGAAAAATAATTATTAATTTGCATATTGAACGTGGAAAATCTATTAGAGAAACTGCTAAAACGGTTAATTTGAGTTATTCAACAGTTTACAACATCATTAAACGATATAAAAAGAATCATATGATTCAGGATAAAAGAAGACCTGGCCGACCATCAAAGCTATCTAATGGATTAAAGCGAATTATCGTTCGAATTATTAAAAAAAAATCCAAGAATGAGTGCTCCTAAAGTTGCTGCTGATTTAAAAGCATTATATGGAGTAATTGTTAATCCTGAGACTATTAGAAGAGTAATTCGATCTGCTGGATATCACGGTAGAGTAGCCAGGAAAAAATTCTTCGTAAGTGAAAAGAATAGAAAACTCAGATTGGCATTCGCAAAATCCTACATAAATAAGAATTCTGATTTCTGGAATAAAGTTATATTTGCTGATGAGAGTAAATTTAATATATTTGGTTCTGACGGTAGAATCTTGGTGTGCAGAAAACCCAGGGAAGAATTTCGTAAGGAGAACTCGGTGCCAACAGTAAAACATGGTGGAGGAGGAGTTATGGTATGGGGGTGTATTTCGTCCGCTGGAGTCGGTAATCTTGTTTTTATTGACAGTATAATGGATCAGTACAAATATATCGACATTTTACAGCAAAATTTGAAATCTTCAGCACGAAAATTGAACCTTCATAACGATTTTAAATTCTACCAGGATAATGATCCCAAGCACACTGCTTTGAACATTAGACTCTGGCTGCTGTATAACTGTCCTGAAATAATAAAAACACCACCACAATCTCCTGACTTAAATCCCATAGAGAATATTTGGCAAGAATTGGAATCAAGAATTCTCAAACACACCATTTCTTCAAAACAACAATTAAATTCGGTGCTTCAAGAAGAATGGGATAAAATCACTCCAGAAATCACAGAAAAATTAGTCAAATCCATTCCAAGAAGATTAAATTATGTTTTAAAAGTAAAAGGAAATCCAACAAAATATTAAAACCTTTTAAAAAGTAAAATTTTTGGATAAATATTTAATGGAAAAGTAAGTGTCCCATCACTTATATGAGCCATTTTTTTTGCTCCTTTCTAAATAACTGTATAATTTATTAAATTTATTTTAATATTTTGACAAAATGTATGCTATGTATTAATTGTTACAAAATTTAAGTATGAAATACACCCACAAAAAATTTGTACATGATTATTTATTTATTTTATTACATTTTCCTTTTGTAAAGCACAAGTGTCCCATCACTTTTGTGAGACACTGTAAATATTCTGTTTCTTATTTTAATTCATTACATGTTTGTAATGTAATTTTCTAATGGAAAAGTAAACTTTTAAATAACTTTGCTTTTAAAAATAAATATTTTTGCTAAACATTAAATGTAACGTTTTAGTGGTATAACAATGATTAAGAGAAACCAAAAAAATAATAAATAAATGAAGACCATAATAAATAATTATATTGTCTTAACAAAATTCAAGCAATCTTCATAGTGGTTGGGTTGGAAAAAAACAGTCGTGTTTGCATCTAAAACAGTTTGTGATAAAATGTGACGAAATCATTTAAGTGTTGAAGCTGTGAACCTAATTTTTTTTAATTCCTAATTTCTTTTTCTGTAAAGATTAGTACATAATTATGATAAATGATGGAATAATAAAGTTCGATAATAAAAAAATGAGTTCAGGATCCTTCTTTGTTAAATTTAATCTAATGTTATTACTTGTGGATTTTAAGCTTCTGTAGTAGCTTCTGAGGGTAAAGACTCTTGAGAACCCGAAGGCAGGAATTTAACTTCTAGCTCATGAGAAAATGACACGCACACACTTGCTTGCACAACCCCACCTCACAAACGGATCAAAGATAAGGAATAATGATGTTCGAACCAGGACTCGAACCCGGGAAGCCCAGATCACAGGGAAGATACGATGCCTATAAATCAGGAAGTCGGTGAATGTTAATCTAACAACAGTAAACAATAAATTTACTGAAATAATCAAATTTCATGATAAATGAATAGTTAAGCTTTAACAAATAGAAAGTTTTTGAATTTACATCGTACGAATCAAAACCGGTTTGTATTAGGTTATATAACAATAATAGACACTAATAATTTTGGGAGAGGAGAAGTCAATATGCAACTAATAAATGTGTAATATTCTCCGCAATATTAAATTAACTTTTTTGGCTCAGTTGTTATTTTAGAGGAACTGAGCAAAGGGTTTCTTTTAACCAGTACATCGTAATTATAATTGTGATGACAATAAAATAAATTTGTGTTTGAAGCTCTGTTATAAAATATTCGCTCAGACAAATACAAGCAAATTTAATTTGTACTTAGTTTTTAAAAAAGTATAGTGCCAGCGTTTGCTGCAAATTCCGGTTTGGCACCTTACATATAGTTGTTATAATCAGTTACTAGAAAGAGTTACAGTATTCACTTAGTTTCATTTCAAATATATTTTGCATTAAAAAAGAAAGAATAGCAAAATGATAAAATTCTAGAAATATTAATTAGAATTATAAGTTAATGACTCCTTACTAATAAAATAAGCAATTTAATAATTATGATGGATTATAAAAATAATAGACTTTAAAGAAATATTGCTTTAAAAAATACCATTTTAAAGGGCTTGTCAAGCTGAATATAACATAATCAGTGAACGAAAAATATATTCTAATACATTATTAAAAAATAATTATAATAGTATGTTTTAGCATCATTTTAATGTTTCTTTATAAAGGACACTATAGTCTTAATATTCTATAATTCATAACATGTTTATATTTTATAAATTTAATTATTTCAAGTGCAAGTTAATCACATTTTAGTAATCTGCGTAGTCAAAAATCCGCCGCTGATAACAACATACTCAAAATAATATGACACAAATTAAGACCAACGCGTGTCAGCTTGATTTATGTCGGGAATTCCCATTAAGAAATCTGCCGCTGACTTCATTTCGGTTCAACTGTATTTTCCGAACCCACAAAGAAGAGTAACTTTCTTATCAGAAAAACTTTCTTAAAAAGATCACCTGCCGTCAAACCATGTTAAAGAAAGAAAACTGCGCACCAAAATCACGTCAGTATACTATTACTCTTCCATCCCTCTTAGCCTTTTCATCTGCACCGAAGAGAAAGAATTTTTATCTACAAAAACTATTTTCACCTCTCCCTAAGTCTTTAGGGCACACAGCAACGATTTTTTTCCTTTTTTTTCTATTCCTCCAGGCAACGTATAAAAGAACGCATGTGTTGTGTGGCAGAAGTATTTATTCTCCATAAAATCCCATTTACGCCTGGCTGGATTTTTTCGACTTATTTGAGAGGGTCCTAATATTTTTATTTTATTTTTTCCTTCCACCAGTTTTTTTGCAAAGTATACGCCTCGGCAGCTCTTTTTGTCATAGATAGAGCACTACGAGCAGAAAATTTGTCTTCCTTTGTTGAAATCAGTCAAGGGAGCGATATATCGCAAAGGATTTTATTTTTACTCACACAGTGCTGACCCATGTGCATTTGTCCGACAGGA
This sequence comes from Argiope trifasciata, assembly GCA_026543055.1. Taxonomy (NCBI): domain Eukaryota; kingdom Metazoa; phylum Arthropoda; class Arachnida; order Araneae; family Araneidae; genus Argiope; species Argiope trifasciata. The sequence continues at coordinate 8,598 of JAPMOQ010060754.1, forward strand.
AAACCCACTCTGGAGCAGGACGTGGCATGTCGAAGGTTAATTGGAGAAAGCAACCTCCTCCTTCATTTACCGAGTAACTATTTTTTCAAATACAAATTGAAAAAAGGATATTACAACAAACGATCAGAGTATATTGATCGTTTGTAGAGATTTTGAATCATTTATACTGTGACCAATGGTTAACAAAGTTTAAATTATTCAAACCAGCGGGTAACCGAGCTCCGCTCGGAGAAAACAGGTATCGAAGCTAACTCGAAGATTTAAATTTTCAATTGGGAAAATTGCCATAAGAAAATTTGTGAAACCATTGGTGAAAAGATAACCGGTTAAAGTGCACCATTGTAAACTATTCTAAACAAAGTTAGAGTTTGGAAAGGGAACTATTCTATACAAAGGTAAAGTAAAGGTAAAGATTGAAGTGTGTTGAAATTCAATATTTTTGACAAATTTATTTAGAAAAACCAAACATATATACATACATAAGAAACATATTATAAACCTATAACAGCATAAACATAATAAACATTAATCAACAGCACGTTACCGCTTGAAACCTATTAGGCAATAGACAAAGACAATTTAAGTGCTGCCATCTATAGCCATTATGGCGAACTAATAAAGTTTGAAAATATCCTATCTGTAACTCCGAACTGCTCGACCGTAGCGCTTCAAAACGCCAATCGATTCCTCGTGGCCAAAAACCCCAGACCCCCAAGTTTACCGGAGTTTATTAATTCTGGGGCGATTTTCGACTTGACAACCATTCCTCGTATTATAGTATTATGTAAGATAATGAAATAAGGGATACCGATGCTCCCGCCAGGAGAGAAGGAAAATATTAGGGGGCTTATATTAATTTTTAAAACGAAATACCCTCGTATAGGTTGTTAAGTCACTAATTAAGACAAAGGGATATTAAGTTATGAAAAAAATCATATTGCTCCAGGTGGCTCCTAATTTCTCTAAAAGTTCACAGCTAGGCCCTTGCCTAAAACATTTTCTTCTTCAAGAACTTATCTCTGTATTTAAAAATATTTAAGAGCAGATTGACAAACAGAAATATAGATTGTTTATTAGCAGATAAAATGATCATACCTTCAATATTTCCTTCAATAAATTCATAATAAAAATTTATAAAACTGAAACAGATTTGAAGAAAGTTAAATGGTTGAGAACGTTCTAATTATGTGTCATTTATTTATGTTTAAAAGTAACTGAATTAATTGGGTAGAAATGATTCTAGGGACTCAAATCTTCTAAACTCTTGCAGCTATTGAAAAAGTTTTCATCTAAAGGTAGGACGAGCTGAATCCTCTTTACTGTCTTCAATCGTAAGAGAGTATTAGGAAACATATTTCATCACTCACACACGCAAAAAAAGGTAGAAGCCTCATCTTTGAACTTACCGGAAATTTTCACCTTTCCTACCCCATGCTCACAGAGTGGACAAATTAATATACATTCATGTCTATAAATTAAGAACAGTTCAAGTTCAGGAAAAGAAAGAGTCAGAAACAAAACAAATGTGATATTTTAGAGCCTATTTATTGAACAAAAGTTAAAGATAAAAAAAGATACTATATGTTTGGTATCATTAATAAAAACTGCAATTTTTTGTTCCCAGGAGCAAAATACCTTTTTGCAAAAATATTACATGGTTGTAATGATGGTTAATACATCGTATGTCTCCCAGACGATGCAATACAGTCCGTTCATCGCCTAGGCATGCTAAGTTACCAAATTATTAATCTGATCGTGGGGAATATTATACCATTTATCAAGCAATGCTCTTCGAAGTTCCTGTAGACATGTAAGAGGTGGCTGATGGACTATAAATCGTCGGCTAAGTATGTCCCATACACCATATATAATATAAATTACTTCAAATTTTGTAAATAAAATTTATGTGAATATTCAAGTGGTAATTCAACAGAAAAAAGCAGCAGAACTCCCATATACATTCCGACTTCCTTCTTTGTATTGCCAACACAATAGTTCTCTCTCACAATGGAATACCAAATAAGACTTGTAAAAGGCAATATCATACAATAAATTACTAGTAACTTTTATTGTTTCTTTCCACGTAATTATTAATAACAATTTATTATTTTTAAAAGTTTTCATCAATAGCATTATAGTAAATTATTTGCACACTTTGTTCCAGAAGAATGACAGCTATAAAAATTAAATGAATATTTAACAAAGAATGTAAATTTTTATTAGGGCAACACAAAGTAAAAAAAAAGTTAAAAGAGCAACAAAAGAAAACAAAAAAGAGGAAGGGTTTAAAGTAAAAATACTTTGGATGGGAAAAATAGAAATTTAGTATGCCAGTCCACCAAATTGAGTCTTGTTTAAATACAGTTCTATAATTTCTAAATTCAACGGGTAAATAAAATTTATATTTTTTGGAGGGAGGGAGGGGGCTTTCAATAAATGATTCAAATGATGTTTGTTTAGAGGGATTGGACTCCTTCTTGTATACAGCCGACCACCCCGCCACCACTGAATGTAGAGGGATTGGACTGTGCACCGAACCACTCCGATCTGCTTTTTTCTAAATTTGCGATTTTTTTAAGGGGGGGGGGGGGGGTCACGATAGAATTCTCAGGGAGAATAAATAAACAAAGAGCATACAAAGTAGAAAAGTAAGAAGGTGTTAAAAACTTAAGTGTAATTTTTAAAATTATTTCAAGGGGTAATATAATTCTTCCTCCCTGATGAATGATCCAAGATTAGGCATATATATATGCGAGTTACATTTGTGTTAAACAATAGATAGTACTAGGTTGACAGGAATCTGCAGAAGTTTGCCCAAAGTTGTGTCATGTGAACCTTTGCAAAAGGTTACATTCTTCCAACGATTCACCTAAAAAGGCTTGAAAATAAAAATTAGTCATGACCCATTAGATCCAACATTGCCACAACCATGAATCAAGAACTCATGACAAAAAGAAGTATTGTGTCGCATGTTGAACATAGCGACCTAGATAGCTACTGTCTGAAATAGTAATCCGACATAGTTTACTGTGAATTTTTTTCCTAAAGAACGTGCAAGTTGATTAGTGTTGATATTTTGGAGGCATGGGCTTGTTTATCTCTCATCAAACTGTGCTAGTCTAAATTGGTAATCCAAGTAAATAAAGTTCATTCAGACTTTCGGTTACAATTGCTTAAATCTAATCAATAAAAAAGTCTAAATTTGTTTCTTTTTAATTATTTAAATGGTTTAATAATCGTCAAAAAATGCTAACATAACATAATAATTACTGTTTATTCAAGAGAAATAACGAACACGGAAAACTATATAACACGTAACACAGGGCACTATATTAGCGATGGCAAATGGCATTCTCATTATGTCTTAATAGTTCAATGAACAAACATGATTTCAAATTTAAAAAATTGAATGAAATATGTTCTTGAAATTACAAACCACACAGATTAGTATGAAGTCTTAAATACAGGGTGGCCCAGAAGTCACTTTACATTTTGAAAATTAAATAACTTTTTTCTATTAATATATTTCTTTTTCTCTTTTCAGAATTAAAAAATATAATCCCTGGAAATTTTT
>JAPMOQ010060783.1:0-12004 GCA_026543055.1 Argiope trifasciata
TAGTAATAGCTGCATTGGCGTTCACTAAGTAGATTGATAGTTTTTTTTTAAATTATTAAATTTTAATCTTGTTCGAATCCAAAATAATTTTTAGTTTCGATTCCAATTTTTAATTTCGTCTTCTAAATTATTTTAAATTAGATTTGTTTATCAAATAGGTTTCATTTCTTTTAGCTTTTATTTTTGTTTACTTTTTGTAGTTTAATTACGAATAAAATTTTAATTTCGATTTCAACATAATTTGTTTCATTTTTCTGAAATAATTTAATTTTGATGATTCTGGAAATTGGTTTTAATTATTTTATGGTTGATTATATATATGTGTGTGTGTGTGTTTGAATTTTAAGATGATGTACAAACTGTTTTTCTGCTGTAATATTTTCAGAAATTAATGCAAAAAACATCAAAATTTCATAAATTTAAAATAATTAAAAATTTAAAAAATTGCAGCCAGAATGCAAATTTTCGTCCACCATTTATGTGCAAAATTTTTTAGTTTTAGATCAAACAGTTTTCTCTGTTCAGCTCTAATACAAACGCGTGCAAAATTATCTTTATAATTAGAGTAGATTATATGCATTATGTAATTTAAAAATATTTTTTTCTCAAATTCAGTTCTGGATGGCATTACTCATGCGGTAAAATGTTACTTTGAATCGCAATAACATAAACGCTTTAATTTATTAAAAAATTGCATCAAAATATTTTAACTAAGTATTATTATTTTCAATGGTTGGAGACGTTTTCTTTCAAATGAAAAATAATTATACAACAGTAAAAAAATGAAAAATAATAAATAAATACATTTTTATTTTTAATAAGTTATTTAGTAAATAATAATTTTCAGCAAATGGCATAAAAAATCCTAATTAATATATTCATTTTAACAATAAAAAATTATTTATAATAAATTAAGTTTCAAATAAAAAATTATCATATGAATTTCTGAGAGAGTAAAAAAAGAAACAAGTAAAATTTCAGAAAGAGTAAAAGAAACAAAATAGTTTGATAATTCAGTTTTAGCAGAAGAAATGAAAAACAAAATACTGTAATAACAAATGAAAAAGATTGGAATAATTTGTCACATATATGCTTGTGTTCCAAATCTTACAACCCGTATCATATTTATTTAGTTCTTGTTAGCAACTGTAGACAGCTACAGCCGTAAACAGGTAGTAATCGGAACCTTGGTTGATCATTTAATACATCCTTCGGTTAACGCATCGCTTCCAATATTCCCACCCCTTAGAACTAATAGCGGTGGATTCAAGCGTTCTATGGTTAACGAGTACCCGCACATCCGGCGTGTTGCGAGTTGGAAACTTTCTATTATGGTTTTACGCAAAATGTTATATATTTTTTTCTTTTCTATACATCGGCTCTTATTGAAAAGAATCTTAGTACGAACAAAAATAATAAGTAAGCATTCATTAATTATTTACACCTATTCTATTTATTATTGCTGTTTTATTCTTTACTAGGCACTGTCTCTTATGTTAATGTGTTTCTATATCTGAATAAGAAAAAACCGAAATACTTTAACATTGCGCTGTTATTTCCTTCACCCATTTAAGAAATTTCAAGTCATTCATGTATAGTTAATAAATAATCTAAAGGCTTTTTTTTAAGAGATGAACAGTATCAAGAAAACTGTATGGTGACAGGTAATGTACTTATGGTATAATATTTGATGTAGTGGCTTTTTTTAATATTCAACCCTCTATTTTGTTTTTATTTTAAACAGCCTAATATCATTATTTTGATGCTCTGTAGGAAGTTTTCTATATCCCACTATGCCTTCCATTGTTATTTGGAAAATTGGCAGATGCAGTTAATAAAAGAGGTAAACAAGTATCAGGTGTCTAAATATTAGCACTTAAAAAAATGGCTTACAGTATTGTGCTACATGTAGCTTCATTGTTGTTACAAAAAAGCTGCTTTAATATGACCAAACCAAACTAAATAATAATATTTAAAACAAAAGGTTAGGATAAAATTGATGCATAGCCATAACTTTATATATATATATATATTTTCACTCACAAATTTGATATTAGATTTAACATGGATAAACTAAATTTTTATGAGAATGTCAGAAGTATAGGAATGGGGTTTTCTGTGTGTATTTATTTAAAATTCTTTACTTCTTTTTTCAATATTTAATTGCCTCACTGATTAGGAGTATATAACTTAACAGGGTGAAAAAAATATTTTTTATGTTTTCATTTTGACGAATTCCTTAGCATAATTTTACTAGATATTTGTTGATATCTCTCTCTCTCTCTCTCTCTTTATATATATATATATATATTGTCATTATATATCAGAATTATCCTTGTATTTTGAATGTAAAAATTTATAGTTAATATTTTACTATAGTTAATTATATACTTTATATACTTTTACTATAATAAATAGTTAATATACAATTTAGAAAATGCTTTTGCACTTCATTGCTATATTCCATTTTCCTAAATATTTATTGTTTACTTTTGATTAAAATTAAAATATTATTTGAACTAATCAGCTCTCAATTGATAACTTTTCTGAATAGTTTCTTTACATCTGCATAAACTTATGTAAAAAGGGGGGAGCAATTAAAATAAAAATTTTAAAGAACGTGGGTTCATATATTTTGCTTGCCTAAATATACCATAAAGTTTTTGTAACTGCTATGGCAGTATTTGGTTATTTTTAATGAGTGGCATAACAATTCTGAATGTATCATTTAAGGTGTAAATAAATTCAATTTCTTTGTCTTATTGCTTCATAGTATAGAAAAAAAATTGCAGGTGGACGAAAACAACTGTTGAAAGTATTAACTAAACTAAACAATTGTTTAGAAAAATGAAATATTTGTGATAGTAATATCACTTTTTTAATACCTTCTATAAGAGAAGATAAAAATCTTAAAGAAAATTTTTTTTTAATATTTTCATGAATTTATGCAGCTTTTCTGATATTAAAGAGTCTGAAAAGACATTTCTTTTTGAAACTTTACATTTGTCTGTCTTCATTTAAGCAGTAAAATTCAAAAATGCAATGTTCATGATAGATGAAATTCAATGCATAGTGACATATTAAAGGAACATCCACATTTCTAACTGGAGATTGATAAAAAATTTTCATTTTCTATCATGATAGTCTTCCATTAATATCATGATAGTCTACGTGCCATATATATTTGAATGTGATATATAAAACTCACTGTGATAGTTAAATAAAATTTATCATATTTTTTTTTATCAAAATTCTCTGCACAAGGTGTGTAGCGTCATGAAAAGTGTATAATTTAAAAAATTGTTTTTTTAGTATCTTAAAAGTGCTTAATTTTCTTTCGAAGTGGAAATAAAACTTTTTGAGGAATGCCAACGTGTACTAAAATAAAATGAAATATCCTTTCCCCCCCCTTTCCCTCTTTCTTCAACTATGTGTATTTTATTTATTGAAACATTGGGAAGGTTATCACGAAAGGGTAACAGAAAATTCGTTCTATGTCATACTTATTGCGTCTTCAAAAAACATTTAATCTACAGTAGAATTCAAAAGAGGTCCTTTAATTATGTCTAATAAACATATCCTCAATCTTTTCATGGTACTATGAAAGAAAAGATATGAATACATCAAGATTAATTTGATGTCCCAAAGATATCTAAAATCCCTTATAGTGAATCATCTTTAGTTCGTAACGCAATTGATCATTGTTCTCATTAATATTTTGGAGCAATGTTTTGCACAACGTATTAAGTTATTTATTATGCAATGTGTAATGAATTCTTACTCATTTCGTTATTCCTTGTGTAAAAGCTAAATATGACGAGAGTTTAATTTGAAACCTTACATTTTCAATGATTGTGATTTCTTTCATGTTTTTTTTTAATGCCTTCGCCCTTTCGAAAATTATCGCTTTTTGTACTAATTTTGACAAATTTTATCTTTTGTATGTATGAAAAAAAATCTGCTTGATCTTGTATTTAAACTTTTCAAATAAGAATTTTCAAGTACTTTTTTTAAAGCTTTTATTTGTTAGAGCTCGGATTTTATCTTATATAATGACTTACTTTTCCTCTTTCTGTAACTCGTACAGATGTTTTCTATTTTATTTCCCCTTTAAATCTCTTTTCTGTTGGAAGCTTGTCCTGACTGACAAATCATTGAAATTAGAAATATGTAATGTGGCAGGAAGTCTCTTCTGGGATGTTAAAAATTCAATCAAAATTTATTTTTAGAAATTTTAGTTAAAAAAATAAAAGCAGGATTTATCTCTTCTGTATCATCAAAGCATACTATTGAATAAATATATTTTTACCCTGTTTCAAAGATTTAAAAAGGTTATTTGAATTCCAATTTCTCTTAAGTGAATGCTTTTTTTAAGTTTTAATAATTTTTTGAAAATTAATCTTGAACTCAATTTGTAACAAAGATTTTTTAAAAAGGAAATATAAAATAATCTCATTTTTTCATTGAATGATTGAGTCATGTTCAACGTGTTGATGTTATGATTTTTTAAAAAAATGCTTTCTTTTCTTTTTAAATTCAATTAAAAATTTTCAAAAAAAAAAAATCAAAACTTTAAAGCAATTTATTTAATAAGATTCTTCACTTAATAACTGTTGTAAGATTTTAAGGCAGTGTACTGTTTTTTCTTACACAAACTTCAAAGATTACAATAAAAAATTGCAATATTTTACTTCCATTCTTCTTGCAACTACAGAACCATTTTGTATTTACGTGGATTTGTTTCCATTATTTATGAAAAATATGAATTGTGAAATCATTTAAATTCCTTTTTAAACTATGAAATCACATTTTTCTTTTGTTTTTCAAGCTGAAGTATTAGTAATAAAATTTTATTTATAATTGCATAGTGATAAAAAGCTGTTTTTTTTTTTTCTTAAATTTTTGGAATGGGAAACATTTAAACTTTACTAAACATCAGAAATAAATGTTGATAAAACATTTATCATTATTTTATATTAAATTTTTATGATTATTTCTACTATTTTATTATTTAACTAATAAAATATTGGCTTCCAAATCAAGAATTAGTTAGGCAGGCTTCTTTGGTCACTAAACAAAAACAGTTCTCAACAACTAAAAAGTATTGGAAAAAAATTTCACAACTTCATATTTATATATACTTATAGTTGAATCCATCTAATCGAATGATTATTATTTGAACCGAGAATTATTTGATGTTTCGTATCACGCAGTTGTGTATTGAAGATATAGTTGAAAACGATTGATTTAATACTTTATAATTAATCATTCATTAAAAGTTAGCAAAGTAGTTTTAAAATATTGAAGGAGATTCGTAAAATCTATCAAAATAATAATTAGTTCGTTTTTCTGTGCGTTCAAATAACAGCGAGAAGTATTAAAATGCTTATAGCTTTATTTCAGTCCACTGAAAAACGGTTTTATACTCTCAAATTATTCAGGAAATATTTCTATTGAAATAAATCAAAGCTCCATAAAAAGGTTGTTAATTCTAGATTCAATTCTAAGTTCTCAAAGATAATGCAAATAATTTTCTGGTAAAGATACTAGTATTAAATAATGAGTGCTGATTGTCGAGAGTGCCATATAGAATAAAGGCCTGGAAAAATAAAGTTAGCTTTTATTAATTGTATTAAATCTGCTGATTACTTGCTTATCAGTAAGTTTTTGTTCAGCATTTTTTTTTTAACTTTATAATTCAGTTACTGAATGCATACAAAACTAAGCATATTTTTCAAAAATATGTACTACTGTGCATTGAGAAAGTGAAATTCTCAGCAAAAAATAAGTTTTTAAATTTTAAGCATCGGCAATGGGATGCAAAAAGCTACTAGTAATTTATATTACAAACGATTCGAACTACGCCAGGAATAAAAAGGGTATTATTCGATTTCTATAGGATCAACAGAAAAATTCTATCCGCGTGATGCACGAAGAAATGTGATTATTTTTTAAAAGAAAATAATAACAATTAGGATCTTTATTACATTGTATAAAAATCCTTACATTTTTTAACTTAGTACATCAAACAACAATTTTTCAATATTATTTAATATTAAATGAATTTCTCAAGCATTTGTAAAGTTACGAATTTAGCTGAAAACGCTTGAACACAACATTGTGAATTTTATTTTGTTTTTATAATTTGATGAATTAAAATTATTAAAATAAAATAAAATTCTTGGTTCTTTCATTTAATTGAGCATCAACAATTTCTTTTATTTTCAAAATAAAGACATATTTTCTTTCATTACTTAATTTAATTAAGTAATGAACAGTTGCTATACTTTCAGTGTTTAAAACAGTTGCTATACTTTCTTTTTGTTGTTTACCTGTTTTAATTTTCGAAAGTTCTATTTCAAAAATAAATAAGAATGAAAAATTATTTTTCAGGTACATTGGAAAAACAAGCAGAAGGAATGTGATTCTTCTGAGAAGTTCGTCTGAATGCGAAGCAGAAATTGTATTCCAGAATGCTTCTTGAAACGACACCAGGAGAACGCAGCAGTGAGTGAGGTGTGCGCTTGAAAGCAGGTGTAGCAAGTATTTCCTGTGAATCAGCGGGTCGCCCAAATTGTGCAGTTAAATGAAAAATATTTTAAAGAGTTGACTCGATAAGGCTGCAAATATTCTGACGAAAAAGAGCAAGTTAAAAAAAAAAAAAAAAAAAAAAAAAACTTATACCCTTTGAAATATCTATCGCAAAAACAATTTAAAGAATCACCTTATAATTCACTGAAAATGTAGGCCATGAACTATACTGTAGACCTTTCTGTCGTCAATGAAATAAATGACAAAATCAAATTCATACAAACACGGTTTTATTTAAACAGTGCTTTAATACGCCATTTTAGATAATTTAGAAAGGCCGAAGCATATTGCACAAGAATCTTATTTTTTGAGAATGGTTATCTGACCACAACAGTTTAAGGCAACTTTACTGACGAATACTTTAGAGGGAATGTATAATTGTGAGACGTGTAATAAGGCTTTTCTTCGAGTAGAAATTTTAAATGAACATTTACAGAAACATACAATGGACAAGACTTATGTTTGCCATGTATGCAGTAAGGAGTTTACTCGGAAGGCATATCTGAACAGACATTTAAGGATTCATACGGAAGAGAAGCCTTATGTTTGTGATATATGCAAGAAGGCGTTTTCTCAGCAGCACTATCTAGTCAGACATCTACTGATTCATACGGGAGAGAAGCCTTATGTTTGTGACATATGCAGTAAGGCGTTTTCTCAGCAGAATGGTCTAGCAAGACATCTACTGACTCATACGGGAGAGAAGCCTTATGTTTGTGATGTATGCAATAAGGCGTTTTCTCAGCAGCAATGTCTAGACATACATATGCGGGATCATACGGGAGAGAAGCCTTATGTTTGTGATATATGCAATAAGGCGTATGCTCGCAAGGAATGTCTAGACATACATATACAAACGCATACTGGAGAGAAACATTTTGGCTGTGATATATGCAATAAAAGATTTTATAAAAAGAGTAAATTAAAAACACATTTATTTATGCACGCAGGAGAGAAACCTTATTGCTGTGATTTTTGCAGTAAAAAGTTTTTCTTCCTGAGAAGTTTGAAATCACATTTACGGACTCATACCGAAGAGAAACCGTATGTTTGTGATGTATGCAATCACGCATTTTCTAACCAAGGACGTCTAGAGAGACATTTATTGATGCATACTAAAGAGAGACCGTACGTTTGTGATATATGCAAAGACGCATTTTCTCACCGGCCTCATCTAAAGAGACATTTACGAACGCATACTAAAAATAAACCTCATGAGTGTGATATGTGCGGAAAAAGATTTTTTGACCACGTAGGTTTAAGGAGGCATTTAATGACACATACTAAAGAGAAACCATACATGTGTAAGTTATGTAATAAAACTTTTGCTCAAAATGGTAGTTTAAATATTCATTTACGGACGCATACGAAAGAAAAACCATATATATGTGATATATGCAATAAATCTTTTTCTCGAAAGGATGTTTTAAATTCTCATTTACGGACACATACTAAAGAAAAACCTTTATACCTTATAGATGTGCAGTAAAACGTTTTTTTAAAAACATTGTTTTTAAAGAACATTTTCTGGCGCTTATAAAAATATGCTTTGGGATAAATTTTCAAAAATGACGTTTTCCGCTTGTGGAAGCGTAAGAAGTGTTTACGGACACGTACGAAACTTATAGCCATTTGAGTGCAAGTTGTACGGAAGAGCGTTTTCTACACAGGAAAGTTAAAAGAGGCGTCTACAAATGTTTAAAATTAGAAACCTTACTGTTTCCAGATCTCCATTGGAAGTATACCTCAGCAAGTGCATTTAATTAAGAATTTTTCGTATCTTCGGATACAGAAATCGTATTTGAAACTCCAGTCTAACGAATTTTTCATTCAGCAAAGTACAAAATTATGTATACTAATGCATACTGAAAGAAATAGTAGGCCTCCTTGAAATATGGTAATGTGTTTTTCACGAAGACATGTTTAAAAAGGCATTTCTTTGCAAATGCTGTCGAGAAACCTCGCAGTTTGTGGAGATCGTCTCTCCGAAGCGAAGTATTTATGATAAGTATGTGCACTTCAAAAAAGAATGTCATTGACATTTGACACTTGCACCAAAAGATACATTAGACTATATTTGTAGCTTTCAAAGGAAAGTGCATTCTCCTGAAACGAATTGCGAGAGACAAGTCTTGATGTTTATGAAAAAAGAAACCGTTCTCTCGTAATTTATGTAATGTTCTAACGATTCTAATATGGTCGCCTGATTCACATCATGAGTTGACTTACTGAGAAATACGCCTTGAAATATTGTCAATCGTTTAGACATTATTGAGAGAAGTGTAATACCACGACCTATTTATTTGCTGAAAGTTGGCTGTCGATATTCTTTACAATAGAATCAAAGTCTCAGTCGAAAGTTAGTGCAAGGAAAGAAATAGTGTGACTGTTTCCTATGTGGTGGCGCTTAGATGTGGAAATGTGCTGTTACCATCAGGATCATGCTCTTTTACTATTATATTTGTAAATAAGTCTCTTCAATAAATATTTTCTAACCTAAAATGCGTTTGTTTTCTCTGATTTTGAAAAATCTGTTTTAATTTTATGTATGGTGCGTTTTGAAAATCTGGTTTCATTTAAAGCCTTGTGAATGAAGAAATTGCGATGGATATGTACACTAAAATGTTTCCAATTCAAAACGCTTTCCATTTGATCTTGAGACTTAAGCCTATTTGCTGACCCATACATTTTTCTAAAAAAACTAATATGTGTGTTTTTTTTTCTGTAAAAATTTTCTTTGCACCTCTAAAACAATACCTTATGAATGTGATTTTTATTTTAAATTTTCATGTCTGTAGAAATATAATTGCCTTGTGTATGAACAATTGCGATGAAGGAACCAGACGAAAATGATTTTGGCAACAAAAGATTTGCTCTGAAAAATAAATAAGTCCACTATTATGTAGCAAATGTCCATCCGTCAGGGGGGCCACGCGTTTCGCCCCTCTTGTGGTTTTCTGGGTTCCTTACATGACTATCAATTCTGCCGAAAATTTGTCGAAAAAAAGGGCTTCTTTATCTTTTTATAAAGGAAACATTAAGAAGTTTTTGCTAGTTCATACAATACATAAATTTCGCACAAAAGGAAAAAAAAAAAAAAAGAGTACATACAGTTGCAGTTAAATAATTAATCTGCTTGCACGAACACGCAGTTTAAACTGTGACGTCATCTTGATGAAATCTGGAGCACCACTGATTCATCATATGTAATAAACTTATTTGAATTAGACGAAGACAAAACTTTTTTTTTGCACTTGCCACATAAATCTGAGAACGTTTGTTTATTCTCCTTTGATATTTCTTTAAAATTAATACTCTTCTTTTTCAATATCTTGAAACATCATACAATTTTCATGTGCATTTAAAATATTTAGATTGAAACAAATCTTTTGCACAAATAAATAAACCTCCAAAATATAGATGATCATAAATTAAATCTGTAAATAAAAATGAATGTTTGTCTGTATGTCTCTTATGAACTGCCGTACCGCTCATCCGATTCCAAAAAAACTTCGACTACTGATTACTTGCAGTTACGGGACGGTTATTGGCATAGTAAGATTATCTAATGTGTAAAAAATATTTTCAGATCTATTTATTGCATCTATTAACCAAGAATTAACCACCAAATAACTCGCCAAGGAGACACAACAGATTCAGTAAAGATGCTAAATTCAAGCTAGGCTTTAATATTTCGTAGCTATTGTACGTAAATGCAATGTAAGTCTTTCTTTGAGGTAATGATTCTATTAGAGAGTGTGCGAGAAAGTTTTAGGGGAACCAATCATACAGGCTTAAGATTTTAACTAAATATTAAATAAAATTTTTGCATTTTTCGCATTAATTTTCTAAAATATTAAGAGTTCAAATAATTTTGTTCCATCTTAATTTCTTTTTGAAAACTCTCTTTTTAACTATATGAAAGATTTTATGTAATAAATATATTTTCTATGCTTGAAAAATTTTAAAAGAAAATATTTTAATCATATTTTGTGACATTAAACTTGAGAATTCTGAATGAATATTAAATGAATCACGAGACACAATAAATAGTTTCCTTCATAACCACTCTGAAAGAAAACAGAGCTTTACCATTTCAAAAGAGTGTACAATACATAAAAAGGAATATTTGCTCGTAGAACAGCATAATAAAACTAGAATAAATACTATTCATGCTTCTTCTTCATATATCCTTACATTTCTATGAATGTATTCACTGCCGGCAAGGAAATACCCGGGTCCCAGCTTGTAAAGTAATCGGTTTATTTTTCTTTATCCTGATGCTCTAGTAATTAATAAATGAAATACTTGAATACGTAAGTATAGCGTTTAATGCAAAACTACAAATCCTTCTGTCTCTCTGTATATTTTTATTTTTTATCAATTAGTAAGGAGCAAATTCTTTTTTGCTTGTTGCATATTTTCATCTAATAATTGCGTGAGAAGCAAGAGGGAGAGTGACCTGAGGAATGGAAAGGTCTTTAAACCGATTTCACGAACATATTTTAGAAGAAATGGAAAAACAAGACGCAATTAGGAAACAACAAACACAATTTATTGAAAATTTAGTTGATAACATATCAGTTTCCCTTACCATCGGGAGAGAGCATTAAGTCAATCGCGATCAACCGATAAATCATCAAAACATTTTGGAGTGGCATTCTTAATCAGACCTATGACGCGCATACTAAAAAAAAACATATTTATGGAACATAATGTTCTTTTTATTTCTTAAGCAAAACGAAAATTTTCTTTCACAAAATGACATAATTTTAAAATCACGTTATTCAGAATCTAAGAACGTTTGCGATCGAAGTGAAGCACCCAATTTTAAAAATAGTTGCATATGATTTAAACATCATGCTTTGGCTCTACCGACCTGTATGAATCTACATTTTCAGCAATAAATACAATTAAAACAACATATAGTTCCCATCTCATAGACAACCACTTGGAATCCAGTGCCATATACCATGATTTTGGCACAGTGTGAACCCGAATTCTTCTACAAACTATAACGACGCGAACTGACTTCAGATTAGAATCATTTAAATTTTAACACATTTTGAATTTTTGGGTATTAAATGCATCATTTCATATAATATTTTTGATCAATATCATGTTTGTCGTTATGTAGGCAAGTACATATTCCGTATTTATTATTAACTAGATATACCCGCAAGGCATTGCCCGTAGTATAGCATCCAAGAAGAAAAATTAGCTTTAAACCTCAGTCTAGCCTCGACTCATATGACATCGGCATGTTAAAGCTACAACAAAAATTATATATATTTAGAAATTATGAATCGCAATAAAAAACTCCTTTTTAAAATTTTGATATGACTTTACTAAAACCTTTCCCAATAGATGTTCTATAAAGTGGTATAAATATCTCCAGTATCCGTTAACTATT
>JAPMOQ010060789.1:0-16656 GCA_026543055.1 Argiope trifasciata
ACAACTCTTCGGGATTATGTTTAATAAAATATTCTTGAGGCAAAAATGTTTTAAAGAAATACAAAATGCATGCTCAAACATGCTCTGTAAACTGTCTTGAAGAAAATAAGACAATCGATGTTTGAAACTTCCTCAAGATTGATTTGTCTGAATTTGTGAAATCGTTGATTCATGGATTGTTGGTTCCCATACTGAATATTTCAGAATTGAAAAAAAAAATATTTACTTAACATATAATTATTATATAATTTGAAAAGTTTGAAAACTACTGCAACAAATTATAAACTGATGCTAGGAAGCTATTAATATCAATAAAATCTTTCAGAAAGATGTTTTTTTCGTCATTCGTTATCAAGAATTTTTCATCGCTTACGTAACATAATTGTTAATAATTGAAAAAAATCATACTGTTCATAATGTGTTTTCACGTTACTCAATCACTTTAAACCGGGCTGAATCTAACATTTTAATTTCATAAACAGCATTTCTCAGTAGTTCTTGCATTAGTATATACAATTGTTCGACACTGAAGATAATGTTTCTTGTTTGATTTCAAGCCACTGAAATTTAATCAAAGAACTAGAGTTTTGGTTCAAGATATTATTTATTTACGCATGTCATAAATTACTTCAACTGTATCTCATTAAATTATTAGATAATTATTTTAGAATGAATGTCTTGACCGTTTAATTTTGCGATCCTCTAGTTATGCGAATTCTGTATTTCTTTATTATTACAGAGTTATTTTAGCATATCTTTTATAGTGAACATTAGTCAGAATTATTCATATTTCTATACTAAATTGCAGTTGAGAACAGTGTTATTTAAAACATAAAATATTTAAATAATTTACAAAAATCCATAATAGTAATTAAACACTTGATGTTTTCGTTATTATTAAACAAAATCCTTATTTATAATCAGAAAGATATAGTCAATTATTACGAAATCCAATAACCATTTCTTTAATCCTCATTAATTCAATTAAAGCATATTTAAGATTCTTTAATAGAAATAATAAACATAAAGAAATATTTTATTCAATAAATATGTTTGATAATACTTTCAGCTTGCAACTTATAAAACAGTTTTAGGAACTAATATATATTGCAGACATTTTGCTTGTATTTTTGAGCATAGTATATAATATTTTCTATATTCTTTTCATGAATATTAAATTTTTTAAGCTAATTTATTACTTTGTCTGTATTTAAAGTTTTTCTTGAAAACCGCAGCTGGTTAAATTCATTTGTAAAAGATTCATATGGAAAAGCATAAGAAAGAACTTAAAATTTAAATCGCTCTAATTCACTCACATATTTGAAATAATTGTCGAAACTAAAGAACTATATTTTTAGCTCTAATCAAACGATTGATTTTTATTTTGAATGAAATTTCATAATCCTTAAATAGAAGAGTTCTTTAAGAATTTCTCTCCCCTTCTTCTCTTCAGTTTCAAAAGAAATCGTAAAATAATCATAATAATAATAACTCATTGTACACCCTTTATAGTAACGAATTCTTTGAACTCAAATAACTCTAATCTTAATCCCTAAATACATCACTAGTGGTTAATTACTCCATACTATTTCTCATTTTAGAGAGTAATCTCAAAATTTTTACTTCAACATACATTTTCATAATATCAGAAAAGAAGTATAGAGGGCTTAAAATGCAAACAGTGTAGAGATTTGACATATTATTATATACTAGCTGGTACCTTGCGCGTTGTTGCTGCAGAAGAAATAATCTTTTAAACATCGTTTGGAATTTGAAACAGCTATCTTATTTGATTAAGAAGGATTTTATTTTCTTATCCACAATGAATACATTCATTGAAATTGAAGAATATATAAAGCAGAAGATTAAATAGTATTGATTCTATTTTTTTCTATTCTATAAATAAATATTAACATTCATATATTAGATTCGTGCACTCTTATGGAAGTTGTAAAACATGGTGTTCTTTTAGAATGGTAATAATAGAAACTATTTATTGCATCTCGTGGTTCACATATTATCTGTTCACTATTCTCAAGTTAATATTAGAAAATTTGATTAAAATATTTTTTAAATTGATTAACATGGAAAATATAGTTATACCATAAAATCTTTGATATAGTTTAAAAAACAATTTTTTAAAAATTAAGATGGTGCAAAACGATTTGTACTATAATATTTTTGGCAAGAAATGCTAAAATTTTATTAAATGTTTAGTTCAAATCTCAAACCTATTGGCTTGGTTACCCTAAAACTCTCTCGCACTCTCTGAGAGCTCAACTAAGGCAGGGACATCCGAGGGGGCCGCAAATTGAAAAATACCAAATACAAATTTTATGTATGATTCTTCATTACTGAAATAGTGAAGTAGAAGGGGGGGGCACTGCAAATAAATTTTTGTTTTGCACTCCAATTAGGCTGTCAGGACCTGCATAGTCTCTAATAAAACTATTACCTCAGAGAAAGACTTACATTGCATTTACGAGAATAGCTCAGAAATATTAACGATTAGCATCTTTACTGAATCTATTGTGTCTATTTTGCAGTTAATGCATGGTTAATAAATGGGGTAAATAGATCTCAAAATATTTTTATGCTATAGATTATTGTATTATGCCTCTAACCTTTGGGTAAGTGCATGTAATATGTTGTCGAAGTTTTATAAGAATCGGATGAGCGATACATCAGCGCATAACAGACATACAGCCATATAGACAATATTTATTTATATCGATGAAAGCTCAACATCCTTAGATATGACATTTGCTATCCATTTCTATTCTATAGTTATTGCATATACTAATCTGTTGGGGTTTGTTATTGGTTATTAAAACTTGTGATTTATTAAATATTACTGAAGCATTTATTTACGAAAATATTATAATTTGAAATGTATAGATGATAGGATAAAACAATTCTTTGAAAGCTGCTTAAAATTTTAAAATAAAGGAGATTTTCAAAAATTATGGCATACGATCTTTTGACAATCCAACTATATTTTTTTTTCTAAATTAGCCATTTATTTAAATTATTTATAAAATAAGATGTAATTTATATATATTTACTGCCTTTCTGGAAAAATACAATTATTAAGCATGAAAATTTTTGAATTTCTTATTAAACCGAAGCATCAAAATTATATAGCAGTAACGTTTTATAAAATATTTTTACAATGCAGACTTCTCATATTCAGTACTAAACAAACAGAGATCTAAATCCTTTGAGATTATTATAACAGTATTCCTTAAAATAAATAATTTAGGTGGAGTCAAAATATTTACTTGGTTTTCAAAATTCAGTGAGCACCTTTTTAGCCAACATTATAATATCATAATGCATGTATAAAAATATAGATTTCTCTAAAGCATACCTATTGAATTAAACATGTGTATAAATAAAATTTATTTTTCCTCTCAATACAAAGGAAAGCATGTTAGTCGGATTGATAAAGACATTAAAAAAGGGTATATAATTTCAATAAATTATAATAATAGCATTAAAGTACTTAAAAAATGAATAAAATATTGATAATTGAATAATTAAAATTTACATTGGGTGATTCAAAAAAGTTTACAAGGAAAGGAAAAATACTTCATTAACAATAGATACTTGGATACTAATGGTAATTAAGAGACATATGTGGCTATCACTTCTCTATCTAATCATAACATGTTGCGTCATTTATCATTCAGCCAGACCAATTTGAAAATCCGTCTTAATAATAATCATGTTTCTTGCTATAGAGACAGTTCTGAGCACCACTTTGAACCACACCGTCTGATATGAACTTTGTTTCGGATAAGTGTTTCTTCAATGCCTTGAATAGGGACTATTCACTGGAAGCCAAATCGGGGAAGAATGGCAAATGGCACCAGATCTCCTACCAATACATTACCAGCAATCTCTCTGCCCACTTCAAAAGAACATCCTTTTTCCACCAATTTTTTACTTGTCAACGATTTTTCTGTGAATATCCGATGGAGAAGCAGTCTTCTCTCATAGAAATCGAGCCATTTCTCGATTGTCTCAATCGATAGTATTTCAGTGTGAGACCACTTTTCTAGACGTCTTGCCATGACTGTCGCTGTTTCAGGTCTCAGTGCTAACATAAGCTGCTCAAATGACCAGAAAAAGAAAACAAGTGATATCTTTCTCCATTCTGATTAACAATACTTCTATTCACAATTTCTGCTTTCGAAATAATGCTGCTTGTAAACGTTTTTTGGTTCACCCCTGTTACAACAACTTGTAAATCAGCAATGTAATAATAAAATAATAATTAAATAATATTTTTAAAAAAACTAATCCAATAAAGTTCAACAAGAAACTCAAAATCTTAAATTTTTTCAAATTTCTTACTGAAAGAGATTATTTGCTTGTAAAAAAGTTTCATAATTTTGAATCACAATTCAATATTTTGAGCCGACTATGAAAATCAAATGTTGTTCGTAAAGCTATCACAATTGGTGACGTGTATTTTATTCAATCTTACTTGGCCGATAATCCGGTGAATCAGTGTTTGCCTAAGCGAGTCACGAAACGGCGAGCTTAAATAATTCATTGCGAGTGGTTTAAAAGTCCCTACATTTGCTTTTCTGGAATCCAAGTTTCAGAGAATACGCAAGCTAAGAACTTAAAAAACAGAATATATATATATATATATATATATATATATATATATATATATATATATATATATATATATATATATATATATATATATATATATATATAAGAAATAAACAAAGAAGAACTGAGATTTACTTATATTCAAAATATTAAGTAACTGATTTATTTATTGAAATATACATTTACATAAACTAAAATATTCTCTAGTTATATCTGCTTTTTTCGAAGACAGTGACATTGAAAAATTGAAAATTAAATTCAACAAATTATTTTTCAAAAAATTATCATTTTTTATAAAAAAAGATTAAATTTAAAAAGATCCATGTAAAACATTAAAGCTGAGCTCATAGTAAAAATATTTATAAATGGATAGATGCTTACTTAATAGTAATTGCATAAAGCAAGTAATATTTTTCGATAATTTAATTTTTGTACAATCATGTATAATTATCACAATGTTTCATTTGCAACATTCGTTTTAAGATCAGCCATATTTAGATATAAAATAAGCCAATTGTTCTTGGAATCAATTATTATAACAAGTAGAAATTTAAATAGAGTGATAATTATCAATTTATTTCCGTTATTTTTTTCTGTGTATACGATTACGTGAATGAGGAGTATGCAGTGAAGATATCTTTAGACTGATGTTTAAACAGTGAATTGACTTCTAGGAGTTGATTTAGAACATTTAAGCGTTATCCTGAATGGATATTTGAGACAAGATTTAGGCATTGGTATATACTTTAAAAATTAATAAATGAATCTGGACGTGTTAAAATGAAAAACAATTAGAAATAACATAATAAACAAATTCACAAATAATAAACAAATAACAAATTCGCCACATAAAGAAATGTACAAATTAGACAATCTGAGTTCGAAAAAAATGTCCAAATCCTGGGTCCAGGAAAGAATCATGTCGTGTTTGTACAGAAATATTTTTTTCTTTTAGTATATTTTTAGTCCTACAGCCAACAGCTCCTTCTTAAATTTTTCTTTCAAGATTATAGAAAAATTTTGTTACTTTCAAGGTTTCATCAGAACTTGAACCTATGCCTTATTCAAATATGATGTTATAAGAAATTAACTCGATTGCGAACTGACCAAACTAATTAATGAACTTTTTTGATTGCAAAAAAGTATTAACTGTTTTTTTTATAAAAAAGTAAAAAGCTCATAAACGATAAAACTGAAAATCAAAATATTTAATTAAAACATGGAATGACAGTGAGAATACAACTATAACTCGAACAAATATAGATTTGTTTTTCAGATAAAAGATGTTTAAGCATAAAATATTATGCGGAAGTGTTGTCAATCATTATGATTCAAAATAATTTGAATTCTAAATATACCTCATGGTAATAAGAATAGAATGAAATAGCATGTTTTAATGAATTTAATTCATTCTTTATATGGTGATCATATTATTCTTGAGATTACTGACTTTGCATCACTGCTCGAAGTAACTTACGGCTTAAAATGGTGATTGTTTTTGTTCAATTACCTCCACTCTTTTCTTACAATACTGGCGTGACACAGAATCCATAAAAAAGTATATTATTTGATATGTAAAGAAGAATTTATAAGAAACTTGGATGAATCCGATTATGAAACTGCCTCCGATGAATCAATGTTGCCTGTATATGTAAAAACAAATCTTTCTACGAAGAATGATTCATTCTGAAAATCATAGAACGTTTCTTCGATTCAGCATGTTAAAAAAAAGTGATGAATAGGCAACTCAGTGTGCATATTACAAAAACAAAACAATGATCAACATGACAATCTAATTTTGTCTAAATCTGTCTACAAAATATTGTAAGCAATCAAAATGCTGACAGCGATAAGTATTAAAGGGGGAATGGATGACGTATTGGTAGATGTTAGACTATAGGGGTAGTTGCCAATTTAAAAAAAAATGTGGAAATTCTAAAATATCTGACTTAAGAGAGATACGCCGAAATAAACGAATCTTTCGGTTTAATATTCAAATAGTCAAAATTTATTTTCATCCCTCAAGGCAATTACTTACACTGCACAGAAGTTTGTTCAAAGAGTTTAACCCTCATGGAATTTGTGTAAAACCCAATCCAACTTAAAGCACATGTTATATAGATGCATATGGGATACATCTCACCTTATATATATATATATATATATATATATATATATATATATATATATAACTAATGTCATTTACCTTATATATATATATATAACTAATGTCATTTACCTTATATATATATTTATTCCAAGTAAAAGACCTTATATAAGGAGGATATATAAGGAAAAAAATATGTTTTCTCAACTGTAAAATGCTCTATCAATATCTTATGACGAACGAGTTGTGTAAGTCATTCCATTTTTTTTTTTTTTTGATATTTCAGAGACTACTAAATTTTTTAGTTTCCTTTTTTTTTTTTCTTTTAAAGGTTATTTAAGATATCTTAGAGTCCACATGTCACTTGATCATTGCAAACGGAAGTTAGAAAATTTAATATTCAGCAAAATGTTGAGATTTCTGACATCTAGATTGCTGGCGGCATAAATATTGTACAAATAAAGAAAATATGAATTTTCTTTATGTTTCAATCATATTCAATAAGCCTGATATTAAAAACTAATATTTTGAAGATTTTACTCAGCACCCTCATTTCCCTCACTTATCCTGCAATATATTTATATACTTAAATATGTGAGTGAGTGCTTTTATTAAAATTGAAAGACTTGTTTTTAAATATATACGAATGAAAATTTTATCATAAATGATTCAAAACATGAAATTTTCTTGGATTTTCCGAAATCAACTTTCGATATAAATCTGTAAATTTAGTTAAATTGTTATTTAGGTTTAGTTTTAAAATTTGAAAGCAACATTTTTTTTGAGATATCAGTTAAAGCATAATCTTTATAATATTTACATAATATTGCATCCCTATAGAAGTATAACCAATTGCTGAAGGTTTACAGAAATATGTCAACTTTAAACCCTAATTTGCTTTAATTTTACTTCATTTATACATATTTCTCACTGTCAAGGCCTCTCATAATTGAGGTTGTGAAGCATCTGGCATAGCTGTTGACTCTTGCAACACTGTTGGATACAAAAAAATGGAATTTCGGCTGCCTCCCGTAGATGACGGGATGTACGTTCAACGCGTACCGTGATCGGTGGTTGGCTGTAGGCATCAACTGCAATTCCCACAATTATTTTTTCTTACGGTGGTAAGATCATTCAGATATTTCTGTGTGCTTTCGAGAGGGTCGAAGTAGACGATTAGAGGATCATATATAGACCAAAAACATACGACCATTAATTGAATTGCACTATTAATGGTCGTTCAATTAATGAGTTCATTAAGTGAATTGCACTACTTGTTACTTTATGATAAAAAATAGTAACAAATAGTGTAATTCAATTAATGAACTCAATTTGGGCTGCAGGGTGCAAACAGGGGGTTACAGATAATTCATATAATTAATGCAAGAATATATTTGGTTACAGTATTTACTGCTCTTTAAAAGGAATGTTTATTGATCAATATGAAAAAAAATATGTGACTGGTTTCGCTATTGAAATATAACTATTGTAATACATATTTTTTAAATCATTACAATTTCTTAGGCGATTAAGAAATGATATTAGTATGCTTTTATTAAGGCAGACTAATCTTTTTTAGTATGTATAACGCTTCGAATTTTCCCTTCCAATTAAAATCGAATCGAATGAAATAGAAATCATACATTTTTTTTATTTTTGGCACTATTCATGTTCCGCTTTTAATTGCCTTGACATGTTGTTCCATTTAGTTAGGTACAAGTAAAAAACATCTTATTTAGAAAACAAAATGGATATTTGATTTTCTTGTACTGCAACGTAGTTCATGACTTCTTACTGTCATCTCGATTTGATATTTAAACTTATGACATATCGCTTAGAAATTTCTGTCCAATCCGAACGAGTATTGTTATGATAAGTAGATAAATATGTTTTTTTATTAATTACGTTTGAAGAAATAAGAAATTTATTTATTTTTGAGTTTTAAGTATAATGATACTGATATTGTGAATTATCTAGCTTGTAAGTAGTTTAATTTTTAGATTCATCAAAAGTCATGTTAAAATTACATGACCTTATTAAATTATGTTCACAATATCAGAATTCGTATTAATTTGAAACATTTGGCATGTAATGCTAAATTATTTTCCTAGAACTTATATTTATGTATTGATGACTATTTATTATTGCAATGTTGAAGACGGGTAAGGCAAGAGCAAATTTCATCATGTTACTTCATGAAAAATAATTAAGGTGATAGAATTAATCTGTGACTGGATGGTTTTAAGATAAATTCTACGCATAATCTGAAAGACTATACACCAAATAAAAACGCCTGAGTACATTGCAAAAAGTTCTTTCAATATTGTTGTGTATATGTTACAATATTGTTGCAATATGTTGAACATTCAAAAGTTAGAAATTGTATGCGGAAAATGATAAATCTACGAATTCATCCCAGTTTACCGATTTTTCAAGAAAGGTTTAAAATCCTAGCCAATATATCCTTATTTTCTTAACTCTAAAGAGAGATGCGTAGATAAGGATGATGAAATAAATAACTGAAGAAATTAATGTTAAGATGCTTATTTCCTAAACGATCTTTTCAACATTGAGAGCTTTTGAATTTGAGCTAAAAAGAGACTTGGGTTTGTATAGAAGAATTTGCATCCTTTGGAAGTTAATTTTTCAAATGGATTCAATTTCAATTGAATTTGCAATTTATATCACTTCTTTATTGCATTCTATCTGTTAGTACCGTCTGATATTCAGTAATTGAAACTAGCAATAATTTAAGCATAAAACTACGAAAGATATATAAAATTTAAAAAAAATAATAAGCTAAAAATTAATTATAAATATGAAATCACAAATGTTGCATTGTAACAATTTGATAAGTCGTTAACATTCAGAGCATTTTAGTTATCAAAATAAAGAAATTGAAAATTCGATATATTTAAAAAATCATTTCACTGTAGCTCCTTGAATGTAAACAAATCTTCAAGATTCAAAGTTTGCCAATGGAAGATGCAGTTTTAATTGAAACGTATGCAAATATAACTTTATTATTTGAATAAACTATAATATTTTCTTTTTTCTGTAATAAAATTCAAGTAATTACATGTTTTGAGGTTAGAAATTGATGTTTTGAGGTTAGAAATTGATTTCCATACATTTGTGTAGTTTTCTGTAATTCTTGCAGTGAAATGCGCTCTCAAAATCATCATAATGGAAAATTGTGATTAAATTAATGTTTGTCTCAAGGGAACATGTTTTGTTTCAGAAACAGAAGAAAACTTAACTTCAAGATTTTAGCTCTTGTTGGAAAAAAAAGCTTATTTCTCGTATTCAGTGTTATAAATCATACCAACTGATTTTTTCACTTATCCTTCTTTTCTCAGTAGCATGGTTATCTAACTAAAAAAATTTTTTTGAAATTTTTTGTTTTACGTAAATGATTTTCTTTTAATATTTTGATTGTTTATTTGGACCAATATATTTAAATTGTTCATTAAATTCATATTTTTTATAAATTATATGTGGACTATTAATTTAATTTTTATTCTACGTAAATACTTTAAAATTTTTAATTTTTTATACGGACAATTTAAATATCAAAGCTATTAAAATTAAAAACATAAAAATGAAAATATATATATAAGAAGCATTTTTATATTAATCCATAGGTAAAGATTTTATAAGAATCTTATTTATTCAAAGTTTTATCATTATTTGTTAAAGTTTGTATAAGTTAAATTTGTATTCTAAGAATCTGAAAGAATTTTTACAAAACAGTTCTGTGAAAAATTTATTTTTTATAAAATTAATTTCAATATATCCATTACGAATATATTATACAGGTATTATGCAAGCATATACAAGTATTGCACGTATTGAAAGGGATATATATAGTAGTGAGTATTGAAAGGGATGCATATACTTCTGAGTACAAATGAAGATTGCATTCGAATTGTAATTTTGATCATCAGAGTATAAACATAAACGTTCTTCTTCATAAAATGAATATTTCTCTCCGTTGCAAATATGAAGCCATATTTTCAATTCAAATTCAACATACGAACATCATACACTTCTAATGTATTGTAACGAACAGATGAAAAGTATCCAATATATATATTTGAATTATATATTTTGTATATATTATTAATATAAAATATTATTAAATATAAAATAGCAAAATAAATCTTGCTGCAAACCTATAATTGCTTCAAATTCACTTAAAAAGATCTCTACTTGTAATTCGATATGATTTTGTTGTTCTTTTATTATTTATTTCACAAATTCATAATCAAATTATTATTGAAATTATTTTAAGATATAAAATATTCGATACTTCTTAGTTAGAAAACATATTATAAGGAAATAAATACCATGTAGAAGAAATAAAGTCTTACATCTATTTTCATTTATTTTATAACAATTTTTAAAAATTATTCAATTAATTTCTATTAAAAATATTTTATAAACTTTCGTTCTTTATTTACAAGAGTGAATTGGTTAAGTACGCCATTTTAAAGCCTTTCCTTCCTTTAATGATCATATACATTATTTGCTATTTTATACATAATTAAAGTTTGACAGGATCGATAGATACTGAGTTACACCCCTTTTTGACAATTTTCAGAATTATTTTAGTGCTGTATCTGAGATACATTGCAAACATAAACATTTAGCAATGCTAATGAGTGAATGATAATCAGAATTATATATATATACATAAAAAATGTTTGTAGTTAAAGTATTCTGAAAAAAAAAATGTAAATGTTTGTGCTTGAACACAAAAGTGCTACTGTAACGATACATCTTAGATAAATGTTTGAGCTAAATCTAATTTAATTGATAACAACTCAAAGTTATATGGTATATTTTTAAACATCTCCCATTCATCTTCTTAATGAAACAGGCTTAATCTGCATTAAGCCTGTTTCAAAAAAAATTCTTTTTCAATAGTATATGTCAAAGGAAAGCTATAAAACCAAATGAGGTCGTTCAGCAAGCAGAAGGAAAATTGATTTTATCAAAGTATTACCACCTCGTTGACAAAAACTCAAATTAAAACATTGCATTAACAATCATTAGAAGCCAATCGCAGGAAACTATAATTTTCAGAACCTGTCTATATAAATTAAATATAGTATTCACCTTTTGTATTAAAAAAAAAGGATTTTTTTTGTATTATTTTATAGTTTCCCTTTTATTCACCCACAAAAGCCCACAAATTCCCTATCATGTAATTAACATTCCTCTTATTTGCTCCCATAATACCCATTGACCTTGAAACAGTTCGATGTGATAATTCAAACAAACGCATTAAACGCTATGGCGCTTATCATATGTACATCTGACCACCATAAGTTAATTAGAAATTACTCCACAAAAATAATATGCCTTTGCTTTTAAAAAATTAATTTTAGAATACTCCCTCCTTTAATTAAATTATAATTATAAAATAGTAATTATTGAATAAATATAATATTAATTATTGAATAATTAATTATTGAATAAATATAATTATTTATATTTATTAAATAAATAGAATTATTTACATTCATTAAGTAAATAAAATTATTAGATGTAATTTATCACAAAACCATAATGTAGAATATATAATTCAAAACTACACAATGATGTATAATACAACATAATATTGCTGAAATATTAAAACTACACAATATTGCTGAGAGTAAAGCGTGAAGAATATGTATTTGTTTAAATAAGATTCATTCAAGAAAACTTAAGAAATAAAATAGAAAAATGAAATATGAAACATCCTACACAAGTTACTATGAGACAGGCCGATATTTATTTTTCAAAAATTAGAATTTTCTCCTAATTTCGGTACAAGTTATTACAGCACGATTTAGAGAAATATCGATAAAAATGTAAGTTTTAAATATTTTAATTTTAGCTTTTTTCAGTTCGATCATCTTTTTCCACCATCATCAGCTTTTTCTCATTTTTTTGAATAAAATTGAGAAAACTTTAAAACTATTTATAACTAGCCGCCTTTGGCGACCAGCTGGTTCGCCATGAGTAATGCGTTCTAAAATTTCCAATTAAATCATATATTTTTAGCCAAAATTTAAGAAATAGTTTAAGTTAAAAGATTCAGTTATTAGTAGTTAAAAAGTCGGTAACTTTATTCGGAAAAACTTGTTCTAATAATTTATCAATTATGCTTCCAAAAAATATTAAAAATGTTTTTTTTTGGTGATATTGCCAAAATGTTAAATATGTTTTTTAAAGAAAGGGAAAAAATTATTGAATTAATGATACAGATATTGCAAACGATTATAGAAATATGCCATTAAGTTGGAACTTCAATGCATATCCTGTCTAAATTCAATCAGGTTTACTGTAAATAAAGATAATTTATGGAATTAATGATATAAATATTGCAAACGATTTCTTAGAATCCTTTGCCTTGCATTTATTTTTATAGAAGATATCACATTTTATATTTATGTTATTTTATCCTGTCACGTGCTGAAAGTTGTATTTCTTTAGATTTGATTTACGATGATAGTTGTTGTTTTTTCATTTGAACTTCCGGCATTGTTTTATTTTATTTTATCCAGTCACGTGCTAAAAAAAGCATAGTTAAAATATTTCTTTAAAAATTCGTTAAAAGTAGATGCTTGAATTATACATTAAAACACTGATACCATTAGAAAGCTAATTTTTTTATCTTTAAATTGATGTTAAAATCATGTTTATCCGATAATAATTTCGGAAGTTATAGCGGAAAAACGTCAAAATTTCGCTTAAATTTTAATTAATTCAAATTCTAATTAAAAATTCAAAAAAAGGGCTCCGAGGTGCACATTCCCGACCTCCAAGGTATACATGTACCAAATTTGGTAGCTGTAGGTCCAACGGTCTACAGCTACCTGTAGAGCGCCAACACACACACACACGCACACACACACACACATTGAGCTTTATTATAAGTATAGATTAACTTGAGTTGTGTATGGGCTGATAACGCAAGCTCTTTTATTTGCCTCCAGTTGCCAGTAACTGAATTTTCTCTATAATTCTGTATAATACCAAATTTTTAACAATCCTTCTCGCCATTCTCAAGTTAACCTATTACCTGTAGTCAGTCTCATATCATAAGGTTGGCATTTTTGAAAGCTACTGCGATTTCAGTAATGTATGTATTAACAATAACTTGTAACTTAACTTTGTTATGAATTAGTAACTTTTGCTTAAGCTACAGTTCTAAATCAGTGGTTCCGAAATAAAAATCACATCTTCATTATGCCACTTTGTCAGCTATAACATACTTTACCGAACATTAAAAAACTGAGGACATTAACCCATTAATGATAAATCTTTATATTTATTTTCATGAAATTTTACTTATTACCTTGCTTGTTCAAATTTTATAATGCATTCTCATTCTATTCCTTAGCCTCCAAACAGCCTAAGAAATGATGATAGAATGTGCAATTAACAAAACATTTCACAACAAAACTGATCGTGTTTCCAAACACGTCTTTGGCGTATTAATAAGTTCCACCGAAAAGTTTCTTGAAATCATTCCATAATACATTTATCTCTGATATTTGAAATATATTGCTTTTGAAATTTATTTGAAAATAATAGATTTTGCTGAAAATATTTTCTTTAAAAAGTGTTTATTATTCGTACAGCAAAATGTTATGACTGGTTTTCATATTAACTTAGCTGTATGAGTCGTTCACAAAATAATTTACTGTCTTTATTTCAGTTTTGAATTTATACTCCGTTTCACCTTCAAGCCCATGAACAAATAATTTTTGTTTTGGTCTCTTACAGCTTCGAACGTCAATTTAATTTTAAAATCAGAGAAGGTCAACTGTTCATCAAATCTGATATTATGTTCATTCACGTAATATTATATTTAAACAGGAAAAGTTAGACAGATGTCTGTTGTACTAAAATTACTGTTGTCTTGCAGGATTAATAGTTTACTGGATTTAATTTATGTCCTTTTTTCTGTGAGTAAAGGAATTCTTTTATATATTTCTATATCATTCTTTTTTATATTATAGTCTCTCAGTAGAAAAAGTACTTTTAAATATAAACAAGTATTTGCTAAAATAATCTACAAAGTTACTATCCACATATTAACCTAATAAAGTTACTATTACCATATCAATGTGATAAAGATAGCCAAATTTCTTCTATTGAAAATCTATTTTAGCATGCTCTTATTTGGTAAAAAACTTTAAAAAATTCTAATATAAACATTTTTGTATGGTAAGTAACAAATAAGGAATATTATAAGTATGTGGTTTCAGTTATAAATTACAAAGTTTTTTTTTGTTTTTAATTTTTTAAATAATAAAAAATTATTAAAAATTTTTATATAAATGATATAATTTTAATAAATGTACTAATAGTTTTTAAACTCACAGAAAAATTTTCATTACTTGCTCTGGTATAAATGAATCCTGGATATACAGAATAATTTTTAAAAAATCACACAAAAATTTCATTCTGTATCAAATGCATTTGGCAATTAATAAAAGTTCTGCAAACCAAATTTTACAAAATGTTTAAATAAATGCTTATTCCAATAACATATCCGTAAAATTATGGGGCAAGAACTTTCCTTTTAACCTCTAAAAGCAATTTCTTACATTATGGAGAACATTTTACGTTAAAGTGTCTGAGCCTCTGGGCAGTTATGGAAAAAAGAAGATCCGATTTCGGTCACTTCTCATATAAATGTATACGTCATCCATCATAACTAGTATGAGAAGATATAGCGTTAATGTCATATTGCCGACTCATGGTAAATTTATTATTTCTTTCCCCAAAGGGATAGATTTCCCGAGTATAAAATCATTGGTTTCTTAAAGATGACATTTAAGGAGGGGAAAGGGAATTTCTTCAACTGTAAAATACTAGACTTAAATCTTATGATGAATGCGTTGTGTCAGTCATTCATATTTTTCGATAACCTTGAAACTTTCATTGCAGAAAAATTATCCGTTTATTCTTAGGTATAATAATAATTTCAGACGTTTGCAATGCAAACAGATAATACCCAGCTAAAATCGATGCGGAAAATACAAATTTACAACAGCAAGCGTTGCCACAGTCGGAAAAAATATAAATGAATTAATTATTGTTTGGAGTTATATTTTGAATCTTCAGTAGCAATTCTATGATGGCTAATTTATATGTATTTTTAAGATGTATACCGGTTTTATGATATGTTGTAAATAAATATATAAAATGTATACATCTTTCTAAACTTTCTCAGTAAAATCAATTTGAATGAAAAAGTCATCAAATGTGACCATGAGAACATGATCGAAAACTATAATAAAAATAATGTCATTTCTAAGGAAATTATTATATATTTTAAGTAATGTAGTTGGTAGATGTATAGCATTCAAATAAGGAAAAAAAATCTGTGGTTCAAAGAAATGGAATCATTGATTAATAAATATTACTAAATTTAGGAACATGTCCTTGTTTACTAATCACATATCAAAAATCAAGAAAGGATGATAAATAGTTTATTGGTTAGTATTCACATTAACAAATGCTAAGTAAGAAATTACCAATAGTGATTAAAAGTGTCAAGCATGAAATTACACGATACTGATTTAGTAGTTTTAATGACTTAAAAATAACATTATTCTTTTACAGTTAATCTTATTAATCATTGCTTGCTGTAGATATCTTATGGGTGTTAGAATTATTAAATAAAGTCTCCGAAACTAAACAGAATCATTTCACAGTATAGTAATAATAATAAGTTTAGTACATTAATATGTAAATAAAAGGATAACCGGAACATAAAAAAATTGGACAAAGAAAATTTTAATTATTCTACGAAGAAAAATAGATATAAACCCTAATAAGAATTAAAATAAGAACAGTTTCTGACCTCATTGAATGCGATGCAAAATAGTGAATATTAAAAATAATTAGCACAG
>JAPMOQ010060798.1:0-15886 GCA_026543055.1 Argiope trifasciata
TCAAAATATCGACAATTTCAATTACATTATTTTTAAATCAATTCATTTAACCTGTAGTCATTTTATATTGTTATTGTAATCTATGTTTATATTGTTTATGCTTCTTTTTAAGTAAAAAAAATGTTTAAAATGATTGTAGTTATTAATCCTAAGATATTTACAGTATTATTTTAATTGTTAAGCTTTTAAAACTTCACATTTTACTATAGCGTATGTGGGAAATACGAGCGACTTTACATGTTGGTATAACGGCCGTGCCCGCTGGAAGGTTAAATATACTCGATGAGCGCCTGGATAGACTAACGATTTTAAAGTATGACATAGTATAAAATTAATAGGCTCATAAAGAATTAATTCGAATAACACACTTCGTTATTTAACTCATTCCTTATCTGTTTACAACTGTTTTCTTATTATAGGGCATAATAAACCTGTATAGTAACTTCTAAATTTATTCGGTACGTTCAAAAATTTAACTATTTCTTATCCTTAAGAGGTATAAATAATTAACATGAGCAAACATATGAAAGGACTGATATTAATGACGTTTTCTTCATCAATATCACAAATATCAAATAACAGCTATGAATTAGAGCGAAATGCTCCAGAGGTAACTCATTAAAATTTCAAAATGAATAAATAAACCAGACATGATTTATTACAATCTTAATAGTTTTTAACGAATTATGTATAGTTTTACTCCATTTATGCGAAACAATAAGATGTGGGGCAATCAATAACTAACATGACTGAATTTCTGATGTAAGTGTTTTGACGCAGACTGTACATCATACACTCCAAAGCATTTTATGAGCTGATTTTCTAATTCAGATATGCATTCTGAAATTTCCATCAATTATGCAATGCATCTCAAATAATACTGAATTAAAAAAAAAAAAAAAAAATACGTTCACCAATATATCGAAATTCGTAAGAAAGTCAAATGTAAAAAAACGCATAGAAAAATATACAAAAAAATTGCAAATTCAGTTTCTTAAAACACTGTCAAAGGGAAAAGAAGTGAAAGTATACTTGGAAGTGAAAGGAGTGTGAGAAATAACCAAGAGAAAATTTGTGGCAGAGAGGGGGAATATTGAAATAAATATATTTAAAAGAAACCTTTTTTTTCCGCAGATAAACCGCAGATTTTCATTTCTACTTTACTTTTAACTCGCCATATTTTTACTCAAACTAACTTTGATTTCTCTTTATATCGCAAATACTGAAACTTTTCTTATTTTTTTTCTTTCTTTTTATTATTATTGATATCTCCGTTTGGAAGTTAGAATCTCAAACTGAAAAATAAATGTTTAGAAACTGAATCACAAAAGGTAGGAAATTGAAGTTCAAAGAAGAAACTGAAAATATGAACTAAAACAATGGAAGTGCACGTAACTCTTCTTTTCAATATAAAACAATAAAAAACTAATGGTATTTGATTAATTTTCATCCCAAACTAAGTATTTGGTGGATAATTTTTCGTTAATTAAACCAAGCTCAAGTTTATCATGTACAGTTATTTCGAATTACGGGTTTGTAGAAAAAAAATCTCTGATAAAATATATTCTATTTCAATTTCTGGTAGTTTTAGAACTAATGAAAATGGAAGAAAGTAAATGTAATGAAACTGTTATTTATTTTTTACATTGAAGATGGTGATGGATGCGTGATTTTTGTTTGGAACCACACTTCGAATTTCCAGAAAAAAATTCTTGAAAATTCTTCTTCTAGAAATTAAAAGAAAATATTTTTAAAAGTTTGTTATGTTCAGAATAGGTTTCTTAAAAAGCCAAGAGGCTAAACAAATGAACAAATTAAATTCCTGAATAAGGATTAGAAAGTGCGTCTTAGAAAAGTCCTTGCATTGGTGCTTCTTGCTCTAAAAGAACGAAACATCATCCTTCTTATGTATGTGTATGCAATTTTTTTTCTAATTATTTGCATTTATCAGTTTTCTACTGACATTATAGTGCACAACAGTAGCTATAAGGAAACAACAACGTTAATAATATCTGCAATCCTGAACACTTAAACTAATTAAAAAAGTTTTATTTAATTCAATCGGCGATATATTTAGATTAAGTTATTCTCATTAATCTAATTAATGAGAATATACACTTTAATAATATAATCACTAGAATGTGAAATCTAATTCTGTTTACCGAAGTAATTAAAATTTACATTATTTATCAGCTAATAAAAATTTGATTTTATAATCAAACATAAGACGCTGAAATTTATGAATACTAATTATAGTACTGAACTAATTATAGCTGAATTATAGTACTAATAAATATCATGTAAAATTATTTTATATATTACAGCTGGTACCCTGAACATTGCTATAAGCAGAATAGATAATTTTGGAAAAAACCAATTGAAGTTTGAAATTGTTATCTTTTTAATTTGGAATGATTGAAAGAATGATACACATTTTTGTGTCAACAATGAAAATATTTATTGAAATTGAATGATAAATAAAGGATAGTGTAAATAATATTTATTCTATTTTTTACTGTTGTTCTAGTGAATAAGGATAGACAAAAAAAATTTGCCATCTTCATCAATATAATACTTATAATTTTGGCTGCGCGACATGTGAGTATCTAAAATATAACTGCCCATACGGAAAACGGGGTTTTTCTTGGTCCAATCTGTATACTTCACGTGACTGACCTACCGCCATGTCGATAGTCATCGCGATTGAGAATCGAATGCAAATTGAAATTGTTTGAGATCAAAAGATATGGCGGTGGGAATAATGGGAAGGTGAAGAATCAGCACATCTTATCCGTTCGTCGTTCAGTTAAAAAAAGTTGCTTTGATTCTTGCTGTCTATAGACCTACTGATTTTGTTGCGCGTGATCGGATAATACCGAAACATTGATTTTTACTTTCTGAAGTTCGTGATTTTGCAATTCGTAAACGATTTGCGTATTGCTTGTCGTTCCTTGTTGGTTTGATAAGCTCGATTTATCTTATTTCTGCATTCTGCGCTGGTAGATTTACTAAGTAGTAAACCTTGTATAACAAAAATATGGTTTATCGAATCACTGAATAAATAGAAAAATTACTGTTTGGACTGGAAAAATTCCGATACATATAACTGTTTTTCATCTGTATTGATAATAATAATTGTATTTTGTATTTGTGATATAAATTAATAATGAATAATGACTGTGGTTCGCAGCAGCCAAAATATTGAGCACTCTAAATTCTAATATCTTGTGAGGATGAATAAATTTTCATTAAATATTTTCGATTTTATTTCACTTACTATTCATTGGAAGAATTTTATTTCTCCGGATATATGTGAGATTACATTTGAATGACATTTACCGTTTGCTGTTTACTGGTTGTCTTTTGACGATATAAACTTTGCGCAAGTGCAGGAAAATGTTGGCAAAGTTTTATTAATGGTAAAATAATGCATAAAATACGAAGAATAAAAAAATCATGTTTATGAATTATATTTATATTTTCATAGCTATAAAAATATTTCATATGGCAAATGGGAGCATAAACTGCTCGTAACAGAGAATTTGGCATACATTTTTCTTGCCCTAGATTCTTTCATATCATTTTCCCTCAGTAGGGGGCAATTATTTCTTTGCAGATGCACGATGTTCGAGAGAGCTGGAGTATGAAGTTTTTGTGATGTTTAATCTATTTTGCGCGGATATAGAGCATGTACTGCAACTTTTTACAGAAATCAAGAAATTTCCAAACTATTTTCGATTAAAAAAAACCCTATATTATTTGAAGTTGAAAATCAAGTTATAATTGAGAAAGACAAAAGCAACGTTTTGCTATGAATGAGCAGGGTTTTTTACCTAAAAGTGCGGAATTGCAAGTGCAGTTCAATCTGCATAAAATGTGACGTTGTAATACTACAACGACTAGTAGCTTTAAAGAAAAAACTATCTTATCTATAATCACGATACTTATGTTCATACGAAGCTATCGATATTATTAACAATATAAAAAAAATGCAAGATCCCATGTTCTAGTAACCAAACAACAAGATTTAACTAAAAGAAGAAAAAGTAACTAATCCAGCAAGAATGATTGAAATTCTAGGCACTAATGACTACAACTCTTGAAATGAAACTATGGAAGCTTTAAAGGAAATCAGTCCAAATCTAAAGAAATGCAAGGCTTTCTGGACTAGTAAAAGATGTGAAGCACGCGAAAACCTGCAATAATCTTATTGTTTTTGATGATGATGTGCCCGTGTTTCCACGGAAAGGTAGGTATGATAGCGTCTGAGTGTAAAGATACCTGAACACCCAGAGAGCAGAAGTCTGACTTCTAGCTCACATGAAGATGACGCACACATTCACTAGTATAGCCCCTTTTTACGGGGAAGCACATCCATGCGTCTCACAGACAGAACAAAGCTGAAGAACAACCATGCCCGAACCTGGAAGCCCATATCACGAGAAAGGAGTGCTACTTCTATGCCAGGATACAGGCAGTCCTTTTGTTAAAGATCTGATAATAGTTAATGCTGTACTTGCTTAGACGATCATTTCGTTTTGGCATAATCTCACATGTAAGCTGAAATGAAGTTGAATGGTGATTTTATCATCAGTTAACACAAATCTTTTTTCTATATCTCTCTCTATATTTAATGCTACCTTAAATATTATTTAACCAGATTTAAGTATTCCTCATTTTTGCAGTTAAATACACATCTTAGAATTATTTTCTGCTAGGTAATAATACTAAAAGAGTGATAGTAATTTAAATCTTTTTCTACTAGTGTAGAGGATTGCAGATAAGGAGCCCTGGCACTTTTTTGAGCATTCCACTGTTATTATTGTAACATATATTCTTAAATCAAATAAGCACTGAGAAAGACAGATGGCCATCAACATTGTAACCTCTAATTAACGTTATCTTAAACTTTCTGTAATAGTTCACAATATTCTTGAAAGTGATATATCTGGCCACAGGCTCTGTGGGGCATACCATGAGAAAATCTGACATGGAATACTATCCATGACATCGAAATAATGGTCCATTAAAGAGATAATGGAAACATTATCTCTTTAGTGGACCATTATTTTAACCCCTTAACGGTTGCACAGTTTTGAAGAAAATGGTCATAAAGTGGCTGTTTTTTTTTTATTCAAGAAAATTATACGAAACTGAGTGTATATACAATATTTGTATTCAGTATTAATTTTTTAGTTAATATTTAGCTTGAAATTAAAAAAAAAATATTGGAAAAGCCAACATTCATTGTTATTATGACTGAATGTTGGCTTTTCAACTCAGAGAGAAAATTTTAAAAAAATATGTGTTTTAAGCATTCAAACATAATTTTATTGCATTTATACATAATGTAAATAAATACTACTAATATAATTTTTTTCTTTTGAGATAAGTTTTAAAGCATGAGATGCATAGGCCAACATCACAATCAGGACAATAGTACCAAGTTTCTATCATCAAGTTTAAAATAAATTAACTATCTCTAAAAACATTGCAAATAGTCTAGGGCAGCCATCTGGCGTATATATTGAGAAATAAACATGATTCTGGGCATAAGAAATAGATTTTTTTATTAGTTTGGCGCATTACTTTTGAATACGCCAACCCGAAAATATCACTGGAGCGAGAGTAGAGGTAGAAATTTCATCCCGTCATTTTCACGGAAGTGAGAAGGAAGGGGTTAAATAAAAATATATAACAATATTTGAGGTTGAGATTAATTTCAGATAAGTGAAACATTAAAAATTTATTAATTTCTTATATGACATATTGACTGTCATGCCCTTGAGTTAAAATTAGGATGACAGTAAAATCTAATATTTTTTGACTCTCGGTTTTGATGGTTAAGTGAATTCCTTCTTTCCATTGCCCTTCTTTCTGATATATATTTCTCAATGTGCATTTCTAAGTATTTTTTTTAACTTCATGTCCACTTTTATAATTTATTTTATAAATTTTGCATGATTACATTTATTAAAGAACATTGCTGAGACAGAAGTTCTTAAAATAACATGGGAAAAATCTGAAATAGGCTTAGATTTGTAGGAAAATTGAATGGTAAATGAAATGAAAGTAAATAGAAGGTGAAAAGAAAATCCGAAAAAATTGTAAATTCAATTCGATTGGAAACCGTCGAAGAGATTCGTCGCTGTACTCGAAACGGAAGTAGTGAGTAAAATAAGCAAGTAGAGAGTTGGAAAACAGGTAAAAAAATCTCAAAATAAGCGTATTTATAAGCAGTGAGGAATTTTCTAGATTAGAATTCGTAGATTCTTATTCGGGCATTCCTTTCAGCTTCATTCATATATCTATACTCAAACCACCTTATATTCTTCTTTATCACCGGCTTACTACGAACGGAAAAAGTAAAATAATCCACGAATACTCTGATTTTTTTTCTCGTCTTTATTAGTATTGATCTACACTTGGGATCTGGATGCTCAAATTGAAAGTAAAGCCCTGAAAAACGGAATCACGAACGCGAAAATTCGAAGAAGGAAGCGGAAGAGAGGAAAGAAAATAGAGGAAATGCTTTTGCCCTGTTCTGTACCAGACGGGACGCAGAAAATCTCCTCTAATGCGGATTTTTGATTAATTTTCTTCGTCGAGTCAGAATTCTTACTCATACTTTTCGTTAATCAAGTTATAATTCAATCACGTGAATCTCTAAGACGTCTCTTCCAACTTATGAAGAGTTTATACAAAAAAAGGAAAAAAAAAACTTCTGCAACTACTAGGAGGTAGAGAAATGAAGAGAGATAAGCGAAAATTTTCCTTTTCTAGAGATAATGGCGCATTTATTATTATTTTTCATAGAATTCTTAAAATCTGGAAAAGAAAGTCTTCCATTAAATTAATGGTTATTTTAAATTATTATATTTGTTTCTTGGCACAAAGCCTAAATTACGTATTTTTTCTATTTCGCGATATTTAAAATTACCTCTCTTAGTTCATAATTTTAATAATTACACTTTTATAACTTTTGTGGAGTTATTTTGTTGATTTTATATAAAAAGAATTTTATTCATCAGTAAGTTATTTCAATGGTAAAATTAATAGGATATTTTTCTGATTATAAACCAAGAAATGCTGTTTTGATTAGTCAAAAAAGCACATAACAGCACGTCACTCAATAGTGACTTAAGACTCCTAATTAGTTTCTTTAAATAAATATATTAACCTATACATTAATAGAATCGCATTTGTGTTAACTTTCGAAAATAATTTCATTTGATATTTGACGCTTTATTAATTCTTGCTTTACTCTCATAATGTGTGATTTTTAAATTGAGAAATATTTTGTAAGTTTTTAAAAAATGCAATTTTTTTTTGAAACTCAATGATTTATAGGAAAGAAGTATTTATTTATATAAAAAGAAAGCTGAAATGTATAATACCAAACCCTGATCAAAAAAATAAATGCATTTACTAATAAGTTATTTTCATATTGAGGTATACGACTGAGTTCGAAGGAGATTTCTGAAGGAGATGGCATAAAAAACTGGATTATTTAAAACTACGGTTTTTAGAGGTATTGTCAATTATAATACAAAATGCTATAAATGCAACACAATTATCTTAAAATATAATATATTTTGAGAAATAGGAAAATTTGTAGGCCATTTTAATGAAATTTAACCAAAACGGTTAACACTTTACAGAAAATTGTAGTGAAGCAATCCTATTTTTCTTTGTACACAAGTTGTAGTATATAGTGATGAATGTAATGAACCAAAATCAAAGAAAAAAATTGATGCAAAGAAGTTATGGGTAAAAATATCCCTACATATGTATTTTTTCCATAAATTTACAACTTAATTTTTCTATAAAACACCTCTAAATGAAAAAGGATTTCTCCAACAATAAAACTTTTGGTTTATTTCATCAACCATATTATTTAAAATATGCGCTGGCATTTTTATGTAAATACCTCTATTAGTTTTTCAGATACCATGTTATTGGTGGAGAATTTTCATGAAAATTCAAGTTTTGAGAAAATTAAAGACAAATTTTAGTGGAAAAAATATTCGATCCTGGGTGATAGGTCAAGCTTTCCATTTCCTAGAAAAGATAA
This sequence comes from Argiope trifasciata, assembly GCA_026543055.1. Lineage (NCBI taxonomy): Eukaryota > Metazoa > Arthropoda > Arachnida > Araneae > Araneidae > Argiope > Argiope trifasciata. Next base: position 8,075 of record JAPMOQ010060798.1, read on the forward strand.
ACTTCTTTGGAAAAAGGAAAGTCTCAAATATTGAACAATACAAAAAATATCAATAAATAAATAATAAAATTTGCCAATGAGGTCAATATCATTCTATTTCTATAATATTTTTGGTTTATTCCTCAGATTGTTTGGAATTTGCTATTATCTCAACTCTTTACCTAACTTTCTGCTGATCTCCATGACATCTGAACCCATGACTCAAGTATTTTGAAGCATGAAAATTAAAAGGTATATGAAACGAAGTATGGAACGATAAAGTTGCCATTGGATAAGACAAGATAATTGGAATTCTTTTGCAGTTTAGGGTGGATGAATATAAGTTACCACATTAGTATGATTTTAAAGTTACTTATAGAAACTTTTCCGCATTGTTTTTTTTTTCTTTCTGAAAGTTAATGCCACCAATTTTGAGTAATTTTGTACTATCAGATTTTATTTCAGACTCGTAAACAGTTTTAAATAATCCGAATTCGGTTAACTAAAACTTTTGCAGAATAGTCAGTTGGTTTTTAAAATTTATAATGTTTTAATAAAATTCACATTTTTATTTGCTTAAATCACTTTGAGTAGGGAAGAGAATTGATTGACTTCGCAACGAAAATGACACTTCAAGAATTGACAAATAATAATAATAATAATAATACTATCAAATGCTTCTCACTCCGGAGGTAGTTTGACACTCAGAAAATTAATAAAAAATTTGATTTGAATCAGAGTAGCATTTTTAAGATCTTTAGCAATAAATTAGGAGAAAAAAAATTCTTTTGAAAATTATGGCGAAAATTTTCATTCTAGGGAAATGAAAATAACTACAGTATCATGTGTAAAGGAGGCACTAAAGTTATTTCTATAACCCTACATGAAACTTATTTTTCTTAATTGATGTTATATGATTCTTTTTATTCAAAAGTTTGAAAATCCTTTTCAAAGAATATTATTTGAGGATATTGGAGATTGAATTTACCAACCGAAACCAATTTTAATATCCTAGAAACAACATTTTTAAAGGATACCATATAGTCTTCCTTCAAATCAATTACTTCCGAAAATAAAATGTATAGTTATAATTTTTATTAAATAATTGTTTTGAGATTCACTCTAATCACTTTATGTATTCTAATCATATATGTGAAAAATAATGTGTGATAAGAATAGATACATGCCTATAACAAAAGTTTTAAAACAAAAGCAAGAGTTCACCATAACAAGTTTATTTTGTTGTCATATTTTTGACCTCTAATTCTTGGAATTTTGAATTCTAAGTTATTTAGCTAAACTAAAAATTAATAGATTTCTCCATTACTCTAAAAATTGAATCTTAAGTTTATAAAAGTGAAAGCGATATAAAGCAGACGATATTGGATAATGTTCTTTTGGTACTTGAGTTTTGAAAGAGAGCTTTTATCCGAATTATTTGACTTCATGGTTCTTAATAAGCCACTTCATCGATATTAATTTTGGCCTTTCACAATCGCCTTAAGTATTAACTTTACGAAATTAAAACCTTTATATTAATCTTTAGTGGATGGGATATTGAAAATATTAAACAAATGCTAATAATAAATATTTTATTCTGGATAAAGACCTATTTTAGAAGCATTTATCCGAAAAGTAATTATTTCTGTAAATAAAATTTAGCATTAATATTAAATGGTGTCCCGAAATTAAATCAAAAATTAAGTAAAAAACCACTCATGCAGTGAAGTGTTGGAAAACATATTAAAAACCATTTGATAGTAGATAGTTTAATGTTAGTAGAAATGAAGTGTAATACGAAAGAACAATGTGGTAATGCAAGATTTGAATTAAATAAAAATGCATAGGATTTTACTTTAAATTGTTATTTTTATTGAATAGTAAAGTACACATGATTGTTTAAGTATGGTAAAACACATAAGACAAAAGGCCTCCATAGCTTTGCTGGCACATACGCATTATTTGTCGAAATTATTCCTTGTCATTTTGCATAAATATAACTGAAATACTTTGATGTCTCCTTCAACGTACGCGTGCTTATGGGCTTTTTGACATTAGACCATTGACTTTAAATAACGCCATAAAAATAAATCCAATTCTGTTAAATCAGCTGTCTTGGGTTTTTTCAATTCTCAAATTTTCAAACTGTGACTTCAGACTTTCTTTATTTCTGAAATATTGTTCAACAATGAAAGCATGTTTCTCTATTGTGTAATGTTCCATTTTTACTAACCTTAAACTATCAGCCGTCAAATGCTTTTGTAATAGGGTTGCTAACAATTTATTGCAGGGCAGGTGGCAAATTTAAATCGTGCGTTAATTTTTGGATACCCTTTTTTAAAATGACTTTTCGATGTATAATAACAAATAAAAGAAAGTAAGCATGAAATTTCTAATTTTAATACGATTTCATGTTAAATTTAATCCTTAGTAGGTTTTTCAAGGAAAAGTATTTATTATTAAAGTAACATTACACTTTCATTTCCTTGCATTTATGCAAATACAAGTGTACCAAAAAATTAATTTTTAGCAATCTTAAAACCCTTTAAATTAAAACTCAGTACTAAAACATCACTTTCTGTGCACTTTAAGCAGAAGTGGGAATTACCCCATTATCCGCTCAGGACATAATTTAAATATATCTTCTTTTTCCATCAGACCTATCACCACCAAAGGTATGTTCTTCGTTGTTAAATAAATTGCCCTTCACCATTATATAAATGTGAACACTTTATATTCAAAGGACTAAAATAAATCAAAAATAAATATTATTAATAACCCGGAAAATACTACCATCAAAAAATCCAGTACGCTTGAGTATTTCTAACATGGATCGGATACTGAAGAGACGTAGAAAAAGAACGCATTCCGTCAACAGTTACCTTTCTGCTAATGAATCAAATATTTTAAATATATTCCCGTTCAAACATTCAGTTCTTTAGTAGGGTTATTACTCATTCAAGACGTTAAGGTGAATAGAGTGCGAATGTCTTTAAAGAAATCCTTTGAGTGGATGAACCTTCAGACACATTTGAAGTTTCGTTATAGGAAGCATTGAATAATTAATTATACTTTGAATGTTAAAATCGAAAGTATTTTAGAGCAAATGGAGGAAGTGTTATTTTTCGAAAGAAATATGAGGCATCGGAAAAATAAAAAGCAATTTACATAGATTGCAAGCAGACTATATATATATATATATATATATATATATATATATATATATATATATAATATAGGGTGTTAAAACATATGAAGAATTCTATCTCAATTACTGCCTTAACAATGTATTTAAAATGAATTTATTAGTTAATGATGCCCAGACACATAGAAAATGTTAAGAGCTTATTATTTTTGCCTTAAATTCGTAATGGAAATTTAAAATTAGTCTAAAATCAATTGCATTTTCTTGTAACAGCATCTTGTTTTGCTGTAATAAGTTTTCATATTTTTGAAACACCGTGAAATTAATAAAGTGACAGGTCAAACGGTAATTCTCTTTTAAACCGTCCGCATCGCTCCATCGATGTATTACAGATAGGAAAAATAATGTTAAATCTAAATTTCATTTAAAAAAAGTATAACTTAGTTTTTGACAATCCGCTTTGTTATGCATGGGTTCATAGTTTTCTGATTTAAATCTTTTTATATCTGTGAAATGTCATAAATATTTCATTTATAAAAATCAATAGTTTTACTTTATATTCTTGAGAATTTGGAGCCTACACAATAAATACAGATACAAAAAAATTGATCTCAAATTATGTCTCAATCTTCTTTAGCAAGGGCATTTCCACTATCAATTGTTTTCGGCATCAATTCACTGATTGCATTTGGGGGAAAAAATATATGATCAGTTACAAATTGCTTCTCAAAAGCAATTTCAACTACTCTAAATTTTTTGGGTAGAATATATATTTTATATTTGTTTTTGCACTTCTGATACAAATTTGAATAAATGTATAGTGTATTGGCCCCATTTTTTATTAAGAGACTATAGTAAAATAAAAGTAGATAATACCTATAATAGACTATAGTAAAAAAAGGAGATAATGCCTATAATAGACTATAGTAAAATAAAAGGAGATAATGCCTATAATAGACTATAGTAAAATAAAAGGAGATAATGCCTATAATATACTATAGTAAAATAAAAGTAGATCTTGCCTAAAAGGCTTAGCCATGTTATAAATTATAAGCTAGCGTACTTGCATAGGAGGGAGACGTCTTCCCCATGATTTTGGGTTCGGGTCCCAGTTCGAGCATGGTTGTTCTTCCTCTGCTCTATCCGTGAGATGCGTGAATGTGCCCCCCTATAAAAAGGAGTTGTGCAAGCGAATGATTCTTGAGTGGCAAAGTCGTACTCATGGGCCTAGTTTGCGCTACTAAAATAAGAGTCGCACCTTCTCTATCTTCGTAACAGCGGGGTTTGTCCATGGCGTCATAAGTAATAGGAAGAGCAAAAATTATAAAATTCTACTGTACTTTTTTCGAAATGCACTAGATATTCTTGGTATACACAGTGAACTGTTTGAAATATCGCCCATTTATATCATCAAAACTGGTATAAATTCAAGTATACTAGAAATTAACCTTCCAGCGAGCGCTTGTATGCGAGAGACACACTAGAGATGAATTTCGTTTTATACTTTCAGGTCTGGTGGCACTGGGAACGCTTGCCCTCGGCTATTTATCCCCCTTCCTTTGACCTACTTACAGCTGTCGTCTTAAGTTTGTGGCATTAATAGGTCTCTGCCGACCAGATATTTGTATCTTAGAGATACGCGCGACCATTCATGTAAGTTTTTGTCACATCTGATTTTACAAATAAATTCGTATTGTTTTTGACTGGCGACAGCTGGCAAATGCACTCACGGAGGAAAATGTTAAAAAAAGCACCCACATCTCTAAAAAGTGAGCTAAAATTAAAGATACTAAAGAGAAAAGTCGAACTAGGTATTGAAGAAATTGAAGATGCGACGTAGGAAGAAACCCTTGCCAAAAAGAAAAGCGGACTAAAATCACGAGGTTCGGTTGTCAGATTCGACAGAAATTCATATGTTTGGACATCACAAAACATATTTGCTCAAATTGCAATGCTGCAATGAAATAACAATGAAAAAATTTTATTCCTTTTCATATCTAACTTTCACTTATTTTTTCTTTTCATACATAAATTCTGTATTTTTGCATTTCTATATTTTATAGGCAAATTGTTCTGTCAAAATATTGAAAATTTCATTTATATTATTTTTAAATCAATTCATTTAACCTGTAGTCATTTTATATTGTTATTGTAATCTATGTTTATATTGTTTCTGCTTCTTTTTATGCAAAAAAATGTTTAAAGTGATTGTAGTTATTAATCGTAGGATATTTACAATATAATCTTAAAAGTTACGTTTTCAAAAATTTACAATTTGCTATAGCGTATGTGGGAGGAACGCGTGACTTTTCATGTTGGTATGATGGCCGCACCCGCTAGAAGGTTAAAATACTAACCTTTAACATGAAGTACGAAGGTGCTTATCTACTTAATATAAAATGCCGAATTTTTTTGCGAATCGAATTACTGGGTTTTAAGTAGAAATTCTGCATTAAATAATATCAAAATGCAAATATAATTTAAAAAGGATTTGATATTTCAAAACATTTTATATTATTATAAAAATTAAATTTATATTAAATGCGACAAATATGATATTTCTTCTTATTAGAAATTTAAATAATCTCAAAGAGCAAGAGATTAATAATTCACGTTATTGCAAATTATTTTCAAAGAATGCCCTGAGTACGCCGAAACACTGAACATTTGAAGCAAATTCTTATTTATTGCAACAGTTGTAATTAAATTGTGAGCTTTATTAAATTTTCAATCTATATAAAATACTCTTTCAATAAAAATATTTTTAGGTTTGTATTCATAGGTAAAATATTCCATAAGTAAATTAATTTTTTTTCAATCCATTAATATGATAAATTTAATATTCCATGGATAATTGTATTTTCAGGATATAATTTAAAAGGACATTCAGTAAGACGGCATATCGTGACTAAGGCTCTTTTTATAGCAATTATAGAGCGTTTTGAAATAATGCGACATATTGTAGATTTCAATGACATATAGCAGCATAAACAATACATTTTATTATATTTATATTTTACTATATATAATATATATCGTTTTTTTAATTGTGATATATATTTATGCAATAAACATTGATTTTGTTTTTAAAATAGTTTTTTGAAAGGAATTTCTTATAATCCATCGATTTTGCTAATTTGGCGCCTTTGGGTGTGCTAATTTTCACTTTATTAAAAAACTGCTATGTTTATATCCACGATGGATTAACATTGAATGAGAAAAAAATTCCCAATAATTTTTTAATTGCAACCACCATTCCATATGATATACTTCTACTTATATTAAAATATTAGTTTATATACTTATTATAAAACATCAATGCTATTAAAGAGAAAAAAAAAGGAATTGCAACAAAGGAATATTACTTGTATAATTTTATAATTACATGATAAAAATGTTTCTTTCACTTTCTAACCTTGTGATTTATTTTTCTTAGCTACTCATAAGCTGTTTATTATTCTTCCGATTTTATTCCTCATATTTTGATGTGTCAACGGAGCTTCAATCCTTAAAACAGGAAGTAGAAATATTTGGTGAAGTTTGAGACAAAGTCTTATTAAATATCCCTCGCCATCAAAATCAATCCGCTGGAACTAATAGCAATAAAAATCTGGCAGGCGATCCAAAATTGCGCAACTAATAAGAATTGATTTAGAGGAAGCGGCATGTCACCTCAAGACTGGAGAAATCTCCGCAGAAAAACTGTCGACCAAGATAGAGGAAATTAAATTGCTCTTCGTCCTTAATACGTGTCACTGATCGAAAAGTTCATAACGATCGAAAAGATTGGTATGTCCTCCTATTATTTGCCTTTCAAGAAGAATATTTCAGTGTCATTTGCAAACTATGTGTATAGGGAGGATTATTGTTTTCATTTACACTTAAAAAATTTACATTATACATATATAAGGAGAAAAACTTATAAACACAACTCTATACTAAATCATAAGTTAATTTTATTTACGATAAATATGATTTAATTTTGCTATTTTAATTTTGAAATAAATTTGTTGGGAAAATTGATCATGCTTAATTTCTCTTAAATCTCTCATGCAAAACTTAAATAAACAAAATCCAATTAAAAGGGCAAGCTTCAAGTTGTAATGATAATTATAATCTATATTCATAATGTCTTAACTAATTATAATTCTATAACTAGTAAAATTACAATTGTAACTATCAATATTAAGAGGATAACTATTTAATAATTATTCGCCTATTTTCCTTGTTTCGTAAATATATTTTCGAAATGGAATCAAATCCTTTGATATGATAAGGATATAAGAAATCTGAAATTTCTTATAAGTTACAAATTGTTCGTTGTCTCATTGGGTATGGTTACTTCAGTATCTGATTCCTCGATAAAGTGTTGTAAAATAAGGACCATGTTTCTGCTTTAACTTCTAAAGCAAAAAAAAATCCTGCTATTCAATATTTGATAAAACAATAAAAACAGTTTGAATTCCATCGTTCCATTAAAACCTATAGTTTAATATTGTGTCAACAATTTGTTTAAAATTTTCTAAGATTCAGGGGAAAAAATTACATGAATTCATTTACAATAACAAATAATTTTTTGAAGAGAATAAAAAAAAAAGGATACAACTTTTTGTGCAATTCTACTTTCGGTTGCAATTGTTATGAAGCCAGAAAGTATCCCCCAATTTTTAACTAATTTAAATTTTTAC
>JAPMOQ010060798.1:29943-69058 GCA_026543055.1 Argiope trifasciata
CAACTTCAGCTGGTTAATTTCTTTTATAGCAAGGTTGAAACTTCTTTAAAACAATCAAACTTGGTTTTAAAAAATTATTTAAAAATTTCTGAACAATTTATATTACTTTTACTCGGTGGATTTTTTGTACGAAATTGCTATTTTATTGAAAAGAATATTTTTGAATCTCTTGGGAGTTATCAGGAAATAGAATTGTTTTTGCAATTGTTGCATCCATTTTAAGGAAAGAAAATGAGCATTAAAAAGATAAAAGTGAAATATGGTGTACCACTTGATGTGCCAAAGGTGACAATTTGCCAATAAAGATGGCGGACAAAATAAACAGTTCTGTAGAACAGTTATGATTACCATTTCATACATTAAAATTATGATCTATATTGGTACTGTTATTTTTATATTGCATTGAGATTTTTATTGAGATTTATTTATTCTTGAGAATTTATTTTAATTTTTTCAAATTGTGGGATCACTATTGCGACTTATCTTTGTTAACATTTTGAAGACGTTTTTCACGTTGTATGTGCCGGTGTGTGTTCCCAAGTGCCTAAATAATATTGAAATTGAATTGCATATATTAATCTACAGATTTTGAATTCAAAATATCATTTTTGATTTCTTTTTGTTTTTGTTTGTAACTGATTTATTTTCAAAATGATGCAATTTATTTGATTGTAGTATTTTTCTTATATTTTACTGAATTAAAAAGAAATTTCTGATTAGATATAAGCTTTTTTTTAACTGTATATATTTTTTATATTTCTAAAAACTAATGATAAAAAAACAGGAACATCATTATTTAATGTACTCCATTTTATTCAAGTCGATTTAAACTTAATCAAAGAAAAGTTTTCTGGAATTAAATGAGTATTTTTGTCCTGGTTAAATTTTGTGAAAGTAGCCGACTACGTTTAAATCAAAGGTTGTCGATCACATAGGCGATTTTTTTAATTGTCTTGACTTTCCTCTTTCCTAAACAATTAAAAATGTCTACGAAAACGATGCCCTGACCTTTTAATCAGGGTCACATATTTTTCAGCTAAAATTTATCTTTACTTTAAATTTTCTGAAAACTTTTTCATAAAATTTCCCCATCTTTAACATATGTCAAAAACTAATAGAGGGATTTACATAAAAATGTCAGCGTGTATTTTAAATAATATGGGCAATAAATGTACTCAGTTTTGTTGTTGATGAAATACATTTTCCTTTATAGGTGTAGAAAAATTAAGTAGTTTAATTTTGGAAAAAACATGCGTATGTACTACATTTTTATCCATAACATATTGCATCTAAAAATAGAGCATATACTTGGATTTTGGTTCGTTCTCTTCATCCTTATATTCTATAACTTGCGTACTAAGAAAAATAGGATGGCTGCCTTAGAATTTCGTGTAATCTATTGCCGCTTTTATTAAATTTCATTAAAATGTCCTACAATTTTTTCTATTTCTCAAATTTATTCTCATATTATAATTTACGATAATTTTGTTGTATTTATCGTATTTTATAGAATAATTGTCAATACATCTAAAACCGTAGTTATAAATAATTTTTAAAAATTCAATTTTTCAAAACATTTCCTTCTAAATAGTCGGATACCTTAATCAGTTATTTTACGATTTTAGTTTACCAGAAATTGAGAAAGTTATGCTAATAATTTGGTATTTTACTTTTAATCGCAATCCATAACTTAAAACAATAACAAGTCTTTTTTCTTACATAATTTTTTTCAATTGTTGAACTTAAAATCTGTTTATATTCTATGAGTACATGTAGTAACATCAATAAAAAAGCAGAAGTTTCCGGGAAAGGAAAATTTAGTGAAAATAAAAAATCAAATGAAGTTGTAGAAGCTATAAATCTAGCAATTTAAAAAACGCAAGAAAGAAAAACCAAAATGCTCAAGACCAAATAAAAAAGGATAAATAAAATTTTTTAAGATGTAAAAAGAAATCGATAGGCTAAAATAAAATAAACATATGAAATAATTTAATATTTATCGATTTTTGTTAGGTTTACAATTTTTACCTTGCTCCGTTTGGATAAAAAAAAAGACTTCGAATATTTTGAATGTTTTTACTGCTTTTCGATAATGATTTACGATTCCTCAGTTTTGAGTTTTATTTACTAAAAGAGATGCAATTCGGTTAGGTGAATTAAATTTCTTTCTCAGTTTTCTTCAATGAATAGAACTCAAGAGTTAACAAAAATGTTGTATGTAAAATAACTTTTGCCTTAAGTTATAGAATATAAAAAATACGGAATGTTAAAGTATTTTTGTAATAAAATCTTTAAATTTTGTCATATATTCTTGCATAAAATTTAGTGAACTTGCATAAAGTATTGAAGATTTATATGCATGTTCGATTCATAATACATTTTTTTTAAATTTAAGTTTGAAGAAATATACTGCGACAAAGTTTTGGGATCGTTACTAGAGTGACTCTTAGATTTCGAAATTTTCACGAGTTTGAAGTGAGAGCAATTCATATAAAATTACAAATAAGCAATTTGTTTTATAAATAAAAAACCGTATCATAGAATATTCATATGTTGTACAGAAGAAATGTACTTGAAATACAATGTGGGCTGGAGCTGAAACTTCAGCAGTGAAATTCTGCTTTGCGACACAAGAATTATTAATATATATTTGTTTATGATATTCATATATTTGATTAAATAAAATGTGTATATTGTCCAGTTATATATGTCTCTGCAATTTATCAATCAGTAGCATATTTTTAGGCGCTGTATTTATATAAAGCGTTTTGGTTGATTACTTGAGACCGACCTTAGTGAAAAACTAAATGCCTCTCCCTTGTAATGGAAAGTAACCTACTTATAATAACAATTTTGTTATATCATATTTTCTTATTACTTTATACCTCTACAGCAAAGCTGCTTCAAAAGCATGAATATAAGATTGAGATATTTTTAAGCAGTAGTTGAAAACGCTTTCGCAATGACAGAAAATTGAATGAAGTGCCTAAATGTATATAAAATATTTAGATGTGGCTAGAACCTTATTTGTAAACATAGATTTTTTTTGTAAATTGCAATTAATCCGTTGCTTAAATTTATGCGAAAGCTTTAACATTTAATATAACTTTGAAATAGAAAGTATTTCTTTCACATTTAATATAATTTCTTGGTTTTAAAATTTCTATGAAGAATTGGAGAATAAGTCTTTTATAAAGCATTTGTTTTTTCCACAAAGTATAGAACTTGTCAAAAAATTAAAAACTGCTGGTAACGAAAACATTTCAAGAGATTTAGTGTACGAAGTAAACACTAAATTCCTGTACCCTGCCTTCATAATTGCCAGTTCTTTAAGGTTTGGTTTGGTTTATATTATTTTATTGGCGCAAGAGCCATATTTTGGCCAACTTCGCCAGACAAATGGTTTAAATTATTTATATAGCAGATTAAAATTGAGATAAAAATTGTTTTTACCAATATTTAAAAAATGTAACATGTGAAATTGATAATTTAGACAAGAAAGTAGAACAAAGACGATTTAAAAAGGCAGTAAAATCTAAATAGAGCTATTAAATGATTTTTAAGAATCTAAAAAAATGGTGATATTCTCCAACTAAATCTTGTAGGGTTAATGATGGTGACGAGGAATACAAATGATTGCGTTGACGATTAAAAGATGGGCATTATATTAAAATGTGCAAAACAGTCTACAAGACATGTCGGGTATATTAGTACTTCATTTCTGAACAAAAATTATTTGTGAGTAAAACTGGTGTGTCTGTAGTGACGAGTCAGTCTCTCGCATAGGTAGAACAGGCCACAAATCGATATAGGTTTTAATTGAAAGAAGTTTATTGTGTATTCCAGTCATTCTGCCATATATACTTAATAAAATCGGAGAATGATCTATTCGCATCCGTATAAACAAGAGGAGGCCTTAGAAAAGAAGCTTCTTTGGCAGCTTTATCGGCTAATTCATTTTTAAAGACTTCAACGTGACCAGGAAACCCAACAGAAAATTATATTAAAACCATTATTTCGAAGGGTACGTAAAGAGGATAAAATATCAACAGTAACTGGCTGAATCCTGTTGCTAAAATTAGAAAGGGTTTTCAAGGCACTCATGCTATCAGAATATATACAAAATTTCCTTTAGGCAGAAAGTGAAATCTGCTGAAGTGCACATAAAATGGCTGTTATATCAGCAGTAAACACTGAATAAGAGTTATGTTGACTGTAATTGTGAAAAACAGATCCTAAAATTATTCCACAACCAACGTGTTCATCTGATTTGGAAATATTCGTGTAAATCGGCGGATAGGACTGATAATGATTGCAATGAAAAATAAAAATTTGATAGAATATGATCGGAGCTTTTGTGTATTTGGCAAAACCACAAAAAGGATTGAATAAGGAAAAAAAATGGTATATTCCAAGATGGAAGGAGACAAATTGTCACAAGTTTTTAAGGTAACATTACTCAAGTTCAAAAGGATGGGAATTTTTTCTCACTCTAAACTATGTTAAACAGATTTAGGATAGATAGTGATCCCTCATCCAAATAGTGAAGCCTATTGTGAGTGATTCCAACAAGACCAGGGCTGATATCATGAGCTTGAGATAAAACTGAAATAAATTCGATCATCTTGAATTCGCAATTGTACAGAAGAGGTTTCCGAGCATGAAAGTATAAAGAATGTTTTTCAGAAGAATTTTAGTTGGTATGAGCAAATAACTATAGCAATCATCAGCGGAATTTTGCACAAATATCTGTCCAAGAATAATAACCACATCCAAAGGAACAGAATAAGTCGTACTTTCAAGTTTAAGAACTAGAAAATAACATTCCTGATAGACCCCATTTGCTGCCTTCATTTTCTTCCACAACAGTTTACTTGTAGCACAACGTTTAAGAGAAGATACATATTTCATCCAAGAATTCCTCTGATTTCTGCAACAAATGTGAAGAGTAATGTCTTTGTCACGTTTGAATGTGACAAGAGTTTCTGTGGTGGGAAGATGTTTCACAGCCTTTTTTGCTGTTTGAGGCTGTTGCGACAGGTTTCATTCCAACAGGGATACTGAAATTTCCGTAGACGTGATGAAGTTTTAGGAAATATTTTGTCAGCGGCGTTGATTAAACATTCAATGACGTTTTTTGTAGCTTCCGTGACATCTACAATAAAGAAAAAAAACTAAATAATTTTTGCTAGTTGCTTAAAAGCAGCAGAGTCTTCTCGATGGTATAGATAACGTTTTTTCATATTGCTTTCATGGCCTCTATCAGCATGACAGGCAATTAGAGGGAAATGATCACTATTATAGAGATCATCTAGTACTCTCAAATTCAAAAATTGTAATAGCTCGAAGGAACAAATGGCCAAATCGAGATTATGGAAGGCACGAGTGGGCACATGGAAGTACATTTTGTCATCTTTATTGGGCAGAGAGATGCAGTTAAAAAACTGTTCAGGCTGTTACCCATGGTTGTTTGTAATTCGTGAAACCCATTAATAGCTATGTGCATTGAAATCTCCTCTGATCAAAAATGGTGTTGGAGGCTTTTCCACCAAGTTGTTAAGAACTTATAGGTTAATGGCATCGTGAGGTGGCAAGTAGATACTAAAGAATGTAACCAGTATTTTGATGTTACCAGAAATTGTACGGCCACCGCCTGTAGAGATGAATATAAATTTGAAGACGTGCTCGAGTGTAGATTTGATGTCATAATACAGACACCTTCAGAACTGTGCGCTCCATCTTTCTAAAGACAATTATAACCACGTAGCCTTAATCTGATATTGAGTGTCAAGAAGGATTCTTGAACACCAAAACAAATAGGATGAAAGGTGTTAATAATGATGCCATGAAGTTTGGGCCGAATTAAAATTCAATTCCATAAAAGGGAGATATCCATTAAGAGAGATGTGTCGCAGAATTATTAGGAACAGCAACAGGAGTTGCAGATTCGTGGCAACTCATTTCAAATTCATCCTCATCTTCCGATGGATGAATTCGGGATTATTGTTTTTAACACCGAATATGGACGTCAAGTCCTTATGGGATAAACCCTGTGCGTCTAATCCCAAAGTGATATACTTTTTATTGATCGATTTCTTGAGTTTCGTAGAAAGATCGCTCTGTGTTTGTTTCCGTTTTGTAAGTTTCAATTTCATTGATTTTTGAGACCTAGATCTGGTTTGAGGTTTTACTTGTTTCTCAGTGTCAGAAGTCGGTTTATAGATTGTTCTGTATCCAATTCAAAGGTTTTCTTTGTTGCTTTTCAAGATTTCGTAAATCTGCGGAATACACAATTTGTATAAAAACATTTTTGGAGAATCGATCGACGAATTATTTGCCACAGGTGAAGGCTTTTATATTAAAATTTTCCGCCTAGTTACTGGATACGAGATATTTCCTTTGATTTTGATTTCTATTGTTATCTTTTCTAAAATGTAACCTTCACACGATCTAGAGAAGTATGTATAATCCCCTCGCAGTTCACCCACTTTTCTTCTGCGATGCACTGCTGGCTATCATGCTCTTTCCTTGAATAGCGGGCGCTATTGAGGGTCCTGCGGCAGTTTGCCTTCGAGTGGCCAAAACGCTGACACTTAAAGCATCTTAGATAATTAGGTATATATGGTCTGACAGATCATTTTATATATCCCACGTTTATAACTTCAGGTAATTTTAGTGACTTCAAGGTTAAGATATGGTATTTTGTCTGAATTAAATTGACGTCTCTCCGGATTAATGCGGCGGACATCTGTGACATCTTGGGATTTCAATTCCGTTCCAATTAAATAAACAGGACAATTCAGTATTTCTTCACAAGTTATGACACCCTTAGATACATTTAGTGAGTAGTGATGATTGACACTGACATGTATTGAAGGCAACGCTTTTAACTTTTGAATGTTCTCGGTTTGCTTTTGAGAATTTTCTTCGACAAGCAAGACACCAGAGCGCATCTTGCGAATATAAGTGATGTCACCAATGGTGTCTGTGATGGCCTTTTGTACCAAAAAATGGTTTCAAACATTTCTTGTTTTCTGAAATCCGTTTAATTGCAAAACACTTAACGAAATGGCTGTCAAAATTCATTTGTTGAGAAACAATGTGACGCCTACTGAAGGGACCCTCATGGTGTGGAGTCATACGATATGAAAGAAAATTCGGGTTCCGACGGCACCGCCCACCATGGAGTCCAACATGGGAAGGTAGTCACCGATTCTGGGCATATCCAACCTCGGAGCTTACCCTAGTGCTTATCGGTTGTTGATAAATAATGTGAAGCCTACTGAAGGGACCCTTTTCACGAGGACTTATACGTTATTAAAGAAAATTCGGGTTCCGACGGCACCACCCACCATGAGAAGGTAGACACCGGCTCTGGGTATATCCAATCTCGGAAATTACCCTTGTGCTAATCGGTACCTATACGCTGGGAGTTAACCCCGGGGACAGTGACCACCCTCAACGCCATGCCCAAGGAGTAACCCCTTCGACTGATACCTATCAGACAACCATTCAGGCGACTAGATACCAGCCGTTTGATGCACCGAGGATCACAGTGTACCATACGTCTAATGAGTCGCCATGAACGGCAAACACGTGGGGGTATTTGCTGTCCATGAGAAGCAAGAAATAAACAGAGCGGCGAGAACTTCTCAAGAAAGCTCCATCGCGTACTCTTCAGGGAAAAAATGACAGCCAAAAGCAGGAGGCGGCGGAGAGAGTAAACTGAAAAGGAGTATGGATCCTTGGGTACTTTGGGCTTTTGACACACGTACTTGCCTATAATAGGTGATCCTCTCCAGAGGGACCAAAATTTTAAGGAAGTTATGTAGTGTGAAACAGAAATCTATTCCTTCCGTTTTTTCGTACTTTTGTTCTTGGGTCACTCTTTGATTCTTAAGTTTCTTGTAAGCTTTCGTATGCACATAGGGAAAATTACAACAGGATAAAATCTTTTAAAAATAAACAAAATCTAAACGTTATATTTCTTTTATCAGACACAAATGTAAAGCTATGAGTTCCTTTTATCGCATTGATAAATTTCACTTTAAAATCAAAATCTCCGCAAACGAACTCAGGAAAAGAAATTTACAAGGAATCGTTTGCGAATAGTAGGTATAAATAGATGTAATCTTTAAGACGTCAACTCAGAATGGTGAAATGATATCATAAATTTCAATCTATGAAGCAAATCGTAATTTGTTAATATCAAAAAGTGCAAAAAGCTTTGAGCATTTGCTTAAGCTAATGTTTCCAGTTATCATTTCAAGCAAAATCATTTATCACATATGATGAGACAATTAGTCCTTTGGACATCGTCACTAAATTTAAACGAGCGACTTTACCTGGACATTTCAAACCTCAGAACTCTTATTCAAGCCTTTACGCTCAAATTTCATTACCATTCACCACCAATTTTCCATAGCGAAGGTTGGATCACCCAGGCAAAGTAAAATAATTTTCGTTTGTCATTTGTATTGTCTACCTGCAAACTGATAAATCGAAAATAGCAGTGTGTCTTATGTTTTAAAAGTTTCCAAATACTATAAACTGAGAAGTTGAAGCAGCAAGAATAGCAAGGACATTTACAGGAAAATCCCTAGTTTGATGCCAGTAGAGAGAATAATAATAATAAAAAAATGGAACAGAGTGAAGGTGATAATATAAAAGCACTCGTATTACTAACTGGTTAACAATATACTCACAGCAAAAACGTTGGTCAGTAAAGAACTCCCAATAAGTGCTTATTTAAATTGTAATCAACCACTCTTTTATAAATTTGTAATTCTTTGTTAACAGTGTTTAAGTATTTGTAAAATCTCTTATTCTCTATTCCAAAGATTTTTAAGTTATGGCAAAATAATTAATATTAGAAATATTTGGCATCTATGACATTCCTGATTGATTTATCAAAATTATTTCTATGTTTACGTCCTTTAAAATCGGACATAACTACATACTTTTGTAGGATAGTTTTCAGTCGATACTATATAGATTATTTTAAATCTATAATCAGCAAAAACCAAAGAAGTTTTTCATCAGCCATACAAATTATAGCAATTCTAATTTTATTGCAGCATGTTTCATAGGAAATTAATACTAACAATAACAATAAGAAAGTCATGTGAATTTCATGTACACAAAACATTCTTTTTGAGATAAAACCTATCAATTTTTATTTTGTTTGAAATTTCTCAGCCTCTAAATATCACTTGAAAGGTCATTTTTTCTTTACCAATTTTTTCCCAGATATTTTGAAAAATAAACTTGGACAGAGCTAGCGATTTCAACATCTATGCCGATTTTTCACATTCTTTCGTACGTTTTATACTAGTGACAAAATATCGCAATTAGTTATGTAGTTGTATCGAGTGAATTCTAATAAGATTTTTCGTTACTAATACTATATTAGCAAACAGTGGTTTTTCAATTTTTCTTATGAAGGTGAGTTTGCGGGTACATCTATGTATCATGAGTTTTGGCATGAAACAAAAATTGCCAAAAAGAAAAAAAAAGGAGAGTTGGTTGGGATATTTAAAGGCTTTTCTAACTATTTTAAATATATAGCCATGTAGGAAAAAGAGATATTTACTAAATGGAACATAGAATACGTTATTTTCCAATGACATGAATAATATCTATTTCATGGCATATTTCAAATAGAACAAACCATCGTTATCAGATAAGAGTTCTTATATTAGACCTGAATTTAATATTTATGCATCAAAATGCAAATGAAGTCAAATTTTAAATTCTAATATGAAAATTCCAGAAATAGTTTTAATTTTAAATATGCAGTTAATTAACATCAAATAGTACTGGACCTATTTTAACTAAAATAGGTCCAGAGAATATTTAAATTACATACCCTTCAAAAGTATGACTAAAATCGAAAATATAAAATTCAAAATATTTATAGAAATGGATAAATAATTTGAAAATAAAAATAATTTTTATAATTTCTGACGACTCGAAAACTAGAAGTAACAGAAATCATCCTATAGGAAATACATAAGAACTATTTTACCAATAAATTGTTTGAAATTTTAAATTTGATGGAAAATGCAATTCATGAGTTAGAATGCGAATTTATTAATACGAAATGTCAAGATATTTGAATAAACTTTTCGCAAGAATAATCCAATTAATTAGGCTGACCTTAAATTTAAGTAAATCTCGATAATAAAAAAATAAGTTTTCTAACAGCTACCAGAAATTATTCACTTTATCTAATGAATATTCATGATTTTCTAAAATAACGTTTAAAGGAAGTAAATTAGATTCCCAAATCATTAAAGTCTTAGGTCTTAAATAAAATCAAAAAGTTGTATTAAAATTTAAAATATTCGCTTTCAGAGACAGTCTATGGTAATGAAAAACTGATTGCGACGAAGATTTAAAATTAGCAGACATTTTGACAGTTGAAGGACAAAAATACTGAAATTAACACAAAAATTATAAATTTGTTGAAGGATTTTTTGAAATTAATTCTAACACCAAAATTGGAGTGTAATTATTACATACTTTCATTATTATTTAGAAAAATTGTTGCAAGGGGAAACATTTATTTCTTAGTTTTAATCAGAGTGATTAATAAGTATTTTTGATTTAAAAATATTTATCTGCGATATAAAAATAACAAATAAATCAAATAATAAACAATTTTTGTTTCATCAAGTACCCCAAAATTTCATAAACCTAAGTTTCTTTTGAAAGTATATTGCTGACAAAGAAAACATTTCAGTAAACTAATTATTACAGAAATATTTAAATCGTCACACAAAATGAACAGTTTTGACCTTTTCGTCGTCTGTAGTGCATCTAGAGAGTTCAAATGAAATTTCTGCAGAGCGATCGTAACACTGTTCAAGCATTCTTCCACATTATAACGTTTAAAACGCTTTGTAAATTTATTAGTTTTTTATTTTTGTTTGTTCTTAAGACTGCAAAAAACAGAGGTAAAATAGAAATTTTCCTTACGTAGGTGGACTGCAAAAGGTTTATTAATGCATCTTTTTAAATATATGATTATATAATTAGACAAAAATCAAACATTAAAAATGATTTTTAAGAACAAATTGAAGATTCAATTGCTTTAAAATTAATATTTTTGTAATAAAGCAATTTTTGCTTAACACATGGTTAAAAAATTGCTTTCCGGATGAAATTAACCATATGTACTGCTATCTGCTTTCAGTAACTATTTTTTTTTTTTCAGATAAGAATATTTTCTGTGCTTCATTTCATTTAAAATATATTATGCACAATTTGACATCCATGGTCTCACCAGAAAAATATTTTTTATGCTTCAACTTATGTTGGACATTTTAGACCACATGTGTTTAACCAGTGAGTGTGTACCCTTTGCTCTTAAATATCTTCTCCCAAGCCCCTTTCAAGACGGTACATCAATTTTTCAAGAAAATTCAAATTAAAACAATTCTATAAAAACAGATCCAGGCACCAATTGAAAAATTATGCATCGAATTACTTTTTACGAATTCTATGAGTTAATAGCTTGCATCGTTTTTTTTTATCCGTTTGATTCAAGTCGTGTCATATATGCATCATCTACGAACATTTCTCACATTTTCGGGCGTACAACTTGCATTTATGGAAACCGAACTCATGGGACGGTTATGTATATGTGTATTTTAAGCCTGAATCATTTTTAAACACTACTAGATGGCTCCGAGTGTCCAAAAATTTTAATATAAAATTAGATTTAGCCTTCGGACCTGTAGTTTGCTTATATTTAGCGTAACTTTGGCATTTTTCCTATAAGCTGTTGCGAAGGTGGTGGGTACGAGTAATGTAAATAACTAAAACTAGGTTGTGTAACTTTCCTCTTCGTAGAATTATTCATGTTTTTTTCTTCTTTTGCTATTATGATTATGTAACTATAGCTTTTTCAGGTTTTACCGTCAGTTCTGTTGTATTTCACGCAGCTTTAGGATACATTTCAACGACTTTTCTTTTTATTACGAAACGCCTTACTCTCGGTATATCATGGTAAGAAAAAGAGATTCATTAGAGGAAATATGTGCTTGTACACTGAATGAGCTAATAATCTAAAAAGGTAGCACAAATGAAAGAGTTTTTTAATTTATTTTTTTTGATTTCTTTTTTTCATTAGGCTTAACGAAGCAAAACCCTCGTCATGTGGGATTTCTTTCTCGTCTTGGGTAGAGGTCCTCCATTACGAAAGGGAATGGAATTAGAACAAGAGGTCTCAGATTTGCAACCATAACAATCCACTGAAAAGTATTATCTAATTCAGAGTTTCCCAAAATTTTTTGTGTCGTAGACCCCTTGCCATGTTTTTCCGTATTGAATAGACCCCCTACTTACCTGTTATTGATTTCCTGTAAATTTCTAACTGTAGTGAAGTTTATTGTTAAACACTTAAAGTAAAAACACATGTTAATTTATACATTTATTAATTGAATTTAAATTTATACTACTCAAAATAAAATTTCGTATCTGTTATGTAAAATATATGTAACATGAAATAAACATAAAATAAACTAACATAAGCAAAAAGTCAATATTTTTAATGAGAAGGATGAGCCTGATGCTTTAACAATAAATTATCAACATTTGGCGTCAATTTTGTAAGGGTTAATCTTAACTCTCTTCGGCTAATGATGTCCAGTCTGTTTCTTTTATTCGTTAAGAGATTAGTAACAGCGCTAAACCCCTTTTCCACTAGGTACGACGATGGAAAAGAGATTAAAAATTTCCTCGCTATATTCCATAATACGGGATAAGTAACGGGTATGTTGCAAAAAAGCCAGAATTGCTGATATCCGTTTTTAAACTGAACCTTAAGTTCTTCGTTTGTACTTAGTTCTGTCAGTTCCTCTTGTATTATGACATTCGTTTCTTCTATGTCACCATGTGGATTAATTATCCATGGTGGTATAACTATAGTCAAAATATCCTCAAACCTAGATTCAAAATCTGAATGGAGGGCATTTAAATGTTGAACGTAAGTTAAAACGTCGTCTTCCTGGCAGCTTGTCTGTGACAAATTGGGGAACTGAGAAAATTCACCCCGTCCAATATTTTGCTTCATTAGTTTAACTTTGGTAAGAAACGCTGATAAGATGGACTTTGTTTTAATCGAATTTAAACTGTCGCCTTGTAATTTCAAATTAACCATATTAAATTTTGTAAACAAATCTGTTAAATAGGCAATGTCTGTTTTCCTCTTCTTTAAATTTTCTTTTAAAATTTTATCTTTAGTATCCAGAAATTCTAAAATAGTCTCAAAAAGTGCAAAAAAACTTGTCAAACATGAGCCTTTCGACAGCCAGCGTAATTCAGTGTGAAGGAGTAATTGATGAAAGTGTTCGTCATTTGCTTCACACAACTGCGCAAATAACCGCGTATTCAACGCATTGCTTCGGATTCGATTTACTGCATCAATGACAAAATGAAGTGATTCATGCAATCTAACACTCAAATTTTTAGCAACTAAATGTTGTCTATGGATGACGCAATGTATTGCTAACACCCCTGACACATTTTGTTTTAAATAGCTTATAAATCCACGATAACGTCCATCCAGGGCAGGAGCTCCATCTGTAGCTACTGATATTATATTTGATAAAAGAATTGCTTTTTCAATGAAATAATCCTTCAAAACATGGAATATTGATTCACCTTTAGTGTCGGTTATCAAAGTTCTTGCGAAGAGCAGTTCTTCGTGGATTTCTTGATTCATAATAAAACGAACATATGCCAATAATAATGCTGTATTATCAGGTAAAGTTGACTCGTCCAGTTGTATAGAGAAATGGGTCATTTGCAAATAATTACATAAGAATCTTTCAATATCAGAACCCATTTCATCAATACGTCTTTCAACAGTATTGTTGCTTAAGGGAATTCTTTTAATGATATCAGATGCAGGTTTGTGTAAAACAGTTTTTAAATCCTCTTCAACGGCTGGCAAAATTAACTTCTCTCCGATAGTATGCGGTTTTCCGAATTTTGCTATAAGTAACGAGATATTGTAAGACGCCCGCAAACCATCATCATTTCTTTGTGACGTCGAAGCAAACATTCTGTCCAGTGTAGGTCTCTTTTGAAGTTCATCTTTAAGTGTTTGAAAGTATTTCAAATCTTTCTCTGTTTTATCAGGGTGGCATCTTCTCAGATGATGTTGCAATTTAGATGGTTTCATAGCGTCATTGTTCAAAACTTTGTTGTATAAAAGGCACATAGGCAATTTTTTTTCCGCCAATGATGGAATGAAGCCAAATTTCAAATAATCAACATTGTACTGTCTACATTTCTTTTTAGATTCGGACATGGCATCAGTCATCTATGGGCAAAATAAAATTATTTAAATAAGACAGAAAATACAGCAGCTGTATATTCAAAATATGCTTTGATTTTTCCGAAAATATTCCATAATTCGAACATCTTGCAAGAATTAGCTCGAATTACGGAGATTGCACTGTAATTATAATACCGATTGCTAAAACTTTTAAAAAGAAACTATTGAGGAGCACTCGTGTAATTTTGCATGATTGAATTTTAAACTACTTATAACTAAAGTCATGATTGGCGTAATTTATTTATCTTTGCTAACTACGAGTACAAAACTAAATTTTAATAAAAAAATATGTACTTACTTTTCTCTAGCACTCTCAAACAAAATAACGCTGACTCACTATAATTTATGTGATATACTATCTGTTTATATTTTTAAAAATATTTTCTTACAGCTTTCCTTTTCAATATTCAGGAAACGAATAAACGTATTTGTCCCACATTAGTATTTATATAGTGACGAATTGAACAAGTCAGTGCAAGGTAGCGAAGCTCTGAGACTGCGACTCTCGGGTTTTTACGGGTTCAAAACGTGTTGTGACCACAAATCGAATACCAACACCCTACAGCTTACACAATTTTATAAACATATATAAAACATTTTTTACTTCATAGGTACTTTTCTGAATAATGTAAATGTTTTGATATTATAAGATAGTATGATGTGAGTAAACAGGTACTATCAGTGTATGTGTTGAGATTTACTATCGTGGATCCCCATTTTCATTTCATGGACCCCCAATTTTTTTTTCGCTGTCGCAGACCCCTTGCAGGTTGTCATAAACCCCTAGGGGTCGATATAGACCACTTTGGGAATCACTGATCTAACTGAATGCTGTCTAACTCAATAATTTCACTTTTTATTGTCACAGTTTAATGCCATGTATGAGAGCAAACAATGGCATGTTATGTGGATTCGAACATATAATTAAGAAAAGCACCTGATACAATCTTTCAGCATATCAAAGATTTTTAAGACATTAATAGAAAATTTCAGCAATTAATTTTTAAAATAATGTCCAACTAAGCACCAAATTGTGAAAAATATATTTAAGGAAACAGCCAGGAAAATTCTGGGAAAATGTTTGCTAGAAATAATTTGAAAAAAAAATAGATAATATTTGAAATGTTAGAAGGTGTTAAAAGTAATTCATCCATGTTCTAATATTCCTAATAGTTTTCAACCAAAAATCCAGAAATTTTGCATAACGTTTCAATTTAGAAAACAGTCACTCCTTAGTGCACATTCCTACCCTACAAATTATCATCTGCGATATTTATAGTTTCATTTCAATAGTCAGCACCATAGAATGCTAACGCCATTTTTATTTAATAGTTGTATATTTTTATAATTAATAGATGTAAAAAATATGTAATCCAAAGATAAAGGATTCTTTTTTTTCTTTCTAATATCAACAAATACAATATTAACATTGAATGCAATTTATATATTACTTAATCAAACGCTGAAAAATATTTTAGAATTTTTCAATATAATTAAAAACAATATTAAACAATACAATATTCATAATTGGATACAATATTCAAACATGCTATCTTTTGAAGAGTTTTGTTTCTTATTTGCGTGCCCATTAGCTTATGGATATATTTTATAAAAATAAAAAATATATCATTTTGAGCGTTTTTTCGAATGGTAATTAGTTTTATAAAGGCTGCATAGTTATATATATTAAATATGTAATATGTAAATTTTATGAGGGAAATAGATCAAAAAATGCATGGCAAGTAAAGGATATTATAACATAAATGCAGATAATTTATTCGAAATGTATTTATATTTATAATTTACACTTCAGATGATTTAAATGGTGAGTTTTAAGGCATCCATTAGGAAAGAGATAAGAATACAATAACATCAAATTTACTTTTTAATTTTTTGGAAGGTCCTTTCAGCAGAATGAAAGCAAGAACAAATGGTTTTTCTTTCGAAAACATTGAAAAAAAATCATGATGGCAAATGAAAATTTTGCAGAAAATAAAATGCAACATGTATAAAGATGTCTGAGAGGACCTTTTAAGAAAAGCTTGTTCTTATACTTTTCCGAATAAAATTAAAATTGTATTCATTGAAGAAATGTGTCTATATTTTATATAATTTTTAAGGAGTATAAGTAATTTGAAAAGACAGAGCAGGAGGAATTATAAAGGAATAAGGAGACACTTTCTTTTTTCTATTTAGTTGCAATATATTTTTAATTTAATTCTTTGAACGAAATGTATATAGCTTAAAATGTTTGAATTATAAATTAAAAGAAATGAAATGAATAATAGTTTTTAGTTCTAAAGATGCAGAAATTAGAAGTAAGAGTAAATATCTCATTTTATATTTTTCATTTCATTTCCTTTTGTAAGGAAAAAATATTTTTTTTTCTTTTTAATTTTTAAAATGAGAGATCTGATTGTAAAATTTCGAAATGATTTTAAATTATATATTACTAACTAATTTTAAATTTACTGAATGAGAAGAAGCTGTAAAACAGATTTTTTTCGAATTATTTCTCATTATCTTAGATTTAGCAATATGAAATTAAAGATTTTAAGTTTAGATGACCATCTTTAATTACAAAACATACCCGTATCTCATTTGTTATCGTTACACTATAACAAGTCGATAACGTTTCAAAGTATAATTCACCCCTTTTATTAGTAAAAATTGTGATAATTTTAAACATTACTTAATTTTAAACGTTGTACTTAAATAGATAATTTAGAGATTTCTTAAATATAGCAATGATTCGCCTATTATTATTTCATTTATTAGTTTCTATTTATCTATAGGTCTATAGATAATAGATTATATTTATTTATTCTCTATACTTTCTATTTGGAAAAAATTAGTAAGATCATTTATTTTCGATTATCAACTGATTTTTGATTTATATCGATTAATTTTATTAATCTAAACTATCTTCTTTAAATCAAAGTTTGTACGTATGTATATATATATATATTAAATATCTAAAATATTTATTGATACTTACTCTAATATATTTTTAATTTCCTGAAATTTCTTAAAATATAATGATATTCACTTTCATCTGAAACATTTTCAATTTATTCAAAAATATTTCATTTAAATTATGATAATGAAAGCCTAAGATGGTAGAATGAAAATTAAAAAAAAGAAATGAATAATTTTCCAACTATGAACAAAATCGAGAACGTTATAAAGTTTCTATAATTCTAAAACTTAATAAAAGATTTCCTTATTACGAATTAAAAGAATTACTCAGAATTTAAATTTTTTTAAGGAAAAAAAAATGGCATAATTCAAGCTATTTCGTTCAATTTCTTTTTTTGTAACAGTCCCATACGTACTCTGAATTTCTTAGTTTTTGCATAACAGTTTAAGCCTCGGAACTCAACTTGATTGAATTATAATTTGATTAACGAAAAATACGGAACTTCTCAGACGATTGGGAAAATTAAGCAAAAATCATTGCTTCGCTCTAAATGATTGAAAAAAATGGAAGCAAAAATTTCTATTGTCCATGTCTCTTATAATTTCCTTCCTCCAACTTTCATTTTCTCTCTGTATTCATTTTATTTTTCAAGTCTTTACTTCCTGTTTGAGTAACTGTCTAGAATCTAGACAAATATCAACAATAATAAAGTAAAACAGTCAGCAAATATTTTTAAGCAATTTTTGTGTTACCAATTTCATGTTAAAAAGGAATATAAATAAATTCCAGAATGAATGAAAAAATAAAAATGTAGAAATAAGAATCTAGGTAATTTAGTTTAGAAAAAAAAATTCCTTATATAAATGTGTTTATGATGATACATGATGATGCTATGCCATTTAGATTCTCTTGGTTATTTCTCGTCCTTTTTTTAGTATGCTTTCATTGAATTTAATTTCAACTGTTTTTTACCACATTGAACTTAATTAATTCTTTCTTTCTTTTCTTTAATTAAAACAAAAGATTATAAGATAATTAATGGAAATAGAATAAAATTCATTATAATAAACATAGGGAAGTAAACTAGAACAGATAGATATAGAAAATAAATAGTATACTGGGATGGAATTCTATATATTATTTTTTAGGAATCATTTATTTTCTTTTCAGTATTTTTTTATACTCACTACGGATACTTTTTATAATCATTATGGATAAGTTTTATACTCACTATTCGCTACTATAATAATTTATTTTTAAAAATGTGTTTATCATGACATATATTTGTTCTGCCATTCGTTTTTTTCCCTTGCTTATTTCAAAAAAAAAAATTCGCTCATATTTTACTTCACATGTTTAAACCGTTTTCTGCAAAACTGAACTGAAAATTTTCCAGATTTTTGTTTCTTCTTCATTGAGACATCTGATGGTTTTCTTCAAAACAATTAAAAGAAAGCATAAAAAATAAGTGAAATAGGAATCTGCTCTTTTATAATAAGAAATTTAATTTATATTTTGTATAACCAATCTTTTCGATCGTGATGAAACTGTAAAAAATATGATTCCTTTTTTACAGAAAATTTAGAGTCAGACAACATTGTAAAAATTAAAACAACTTTGTTAAGTTTTGCTATCCATGCGTAAATAACAATTACTACTCGTGGGAAACCTGAAAATTTAGATACATTACTTAAACTAAAATATAAGTAAAGTTATCTTATTAATTGACATAATTAAATAAACTTTTAAAGCATTTCATTATTATCAATCAAGATAATTAAATAAGAACTCAACTCTAATGACACATTTGGGTATTTTTTTTTTTTGTAAACTATAAAATTACAAACATAATTAAAAGCATAAAGAATAGAAGCAAAACAATGTCTAAGTGCTGCTACGTTAAAATTCTATAAAAATGTCCCAATTTGATATTAAAATATAGTAAATGATTTTTCTTGAATATATTATATTTCAATTCACAAATTTTACAACGAAATGAAATTGCATTCGATAATATTTAGGATAATATAACTACGAAGAGTTAGGTAATTAGATCATATTTTAAATTTTTAACTGATTTTAATAAGTGAAGATAGTGCAATTTCTTGAATATTTTTCTCAAGTCCAGAGAATATGTAAATTTTGCATGTATCATTGCTATACTAGGAAATTAGATATCAAACTGTTCGGAAAATACTCTAGAATACAGCATTATTTAGAAAATACAGCATTGTCTTCGTTTGTGATTAAGGATTACAAAGCTATTTTTTGGGAGGAGGGGGGGGAACTCAAATCTCAGCCACTATTTTTCTAGAAGCTTCTGAATGCTATTAGTTTTCAGGCACTCTTGTTTTATATATATTTTTATCTTATTGTAAACAACACAGAAACTGAACTAACATGCATAGATGTAACATTTTAGATTTTACTTCTAATTGTGTTTAAAGCCATTTATATCACTGAAAATATCAACATTTTACTCAACCCTTGTTTTAGTATCTTACTAAAATTCTTTATAATTCCTTTTTAATCAAGAAAACCAAAAGATCAAAGCAAGTTTTGAAAACCTCAATAATATATAAATGTCCTTATATTAATTTTGTATAATCATCTTAGCGATTTAAGGTAACATTTAATTTAATTAGAAAAATACCATCATTCACCGACTTTTTTAAAAAGAATAATTAAATTTATGAAAGTTTACTTTTTAAAACCATTGCAAGCAATGCAGTTTTATCAAAATTCTTGAAATCCTGTACCTACAAAAAATGTATTGAGTGGTATAAATGGTACTAAATTTAGATGAAAAATTAATAAATGCATTAATAATGTAATAAATTGCTCTTTTTTATTCTTTTATCTTAACAATTGCGTCATTTAAAAAAACTAAGCTATTTATTGGTTTGAATGTTATTCTTTATAAATAATTCTTTCTCAATTACTTCAGGAATTTATTCAAGGAATCCAAACTCGTTGAAATGATCAATTTGCAATAAAAGTGGCGTTTAAAAAATCCTTTTATTGGATAGAGCAGTCTTTGAGATAGCCAAAACACGTTTAAATTTGTCTCTACGTTCTTTTGAAGTCAAGATATTAACATTTTCGTTATGATCGGTAAACCGGAAGTGGATACCTGAATATTCGGAGTACCGATTCAAGGGGCGAAAAACATTAAAATTTGAATAAACATGTATTTATCTTTAAATGCGAAAATTTTTTAGCACAGCAAAATCAAAGTGAGAAAGAGAGTTTTAATGGTGTTTTGTGAAAATTTGTACTTAAAGATATCTTTGATAAGCTCCGGATAAATCATGTTAAAGGCATTTATGTTTGTAATACATTCTATCGAAGGTTTTTTTAAATGAGTAATATTCTTAAAGTTTTTGGAGTGTATCCTAGTGCAAATTCAGTTCTATCATTTGCTGAGCTAGACAAAGACAGAATAAATAAATCTAGGTCTCATTCAATGCCCAATACAAATATTGCCAGAAAAAAAGTTTAAAAATGGAAATTATTAAAAGCCGAGGAGGAAAAAGGTATAAACTACAAATGTAATATTATGAGTATGTATACCCATAATTTATTATTAATGCATGTTATTGTAGATTTTAAATGCATTTTTCTCAAAACTGATTTCTACTCATTTGAAATACCTAAAAATATAATTATTATAGTATTTTTAAATTTGGTGTAATTTGTCTGTATACTATTTTCTAGGGACTGAACTAGAAGAATTTAGATTGAAGGAATATTTTAATTAAAATTTATATCTATTGTTTGAATAATAATGTCATAAATTTACTAAACATTTCGTGATAAACCTTTGACTGGTTCTAAAATTTTTATTTATTATTATAACCATACGACTGTATTTTATTCCCTAGAAAAAACAATATAATTTATTTTAGTATAAGTTTTGTTCGGGTGAAAGTAATAGTTTTTGCCATTAGTCAATTTGAATTTTTTTAAAGAAGTTGTTTAAATTTTCGCTATTAAATGCCAATAAAAATATTAATGCGCGTTTCAAATATTGACTACCTATTACTAATTTTGAATGTCCTAAACTCATAAATACGGTTAAAATATTTCAACACCATGTTTTTCTAAAAACAGTGTTCCGAATGTGTTCGGATGCCTTAAAAATTTTATTTGAAAATGTTTGGAATTTAAGTCTGGTGGATGTTATACAAAAGCTGAAAAACATTACAATGAAAATTTTTATAATGATTAATTATTAGGTTATTAAATAGATAATTATGGATTTTTAAAAAAATGTTTAACTACTGTTTCGAAATAAAATTATCTAATGTCAAACATGTGAAAATTTTAATTAATCGCTTTTGAAATTTTTTAGCATTTATAGAAAATAATTTTTATAAGTTATATTCAACAAATAATAGTCCATGAATAATGCAAAAATTAATTATATAAATATAAATTACATATACATTTTAAAAATAATTCTTACATGATATTTTTAATATTTTAGACGGCGTCCTAGCATAGGATTAGCGCATCTTCCCCAAATTCGGGCATGATTGTTCTTCTGTGTTCCATGAGTGAGATGTGTGGATGTGCATCCCTGTAAAAAGGGGTTGCACAAGCGAATTTGGCCCATGAAGTAGCTAAGCTGTCTCATGGCCCTAGTTGGCACTACTGAAAAAAGAAGACGCTCTCAGTCTGTTTGAACTGCTAACTGTCAACGGGCCCATAAAGCCAAATAAGCCATAAGCCAAAACACAATATGAATTATTATCTACATTTGAGAACGATTGGATTTTTATTTAATATGAGTTACTTTTATTTTAATACTTTATTTTAATACTTTAATATTTTAAAACTTTTAATATTCCGAATATTTTATTTCTTGAACTTACGGGTTTTTTCATTTGTGCAACTTCCCCGGAAAACAACAAATTAAATTTAATATTTTGTTCTTATCGAAATTTCTATAGAAACCACATTATCCCTTTGAATTTCCAAATATAAACATTCGTACGTACAACTCGTATTTCCTTTACTAACTTAATTCCACAACTCTAGATTTATGGATCCATTATCCATTCAAGGAATTCCAGTAAATTCCTTTATGCTTCATGAATTTTAAGATTATTTTTCTGGGGATTTTATTGAACAGAACAAATGCCTCGTCTCGAAAATCGATTTTTATTATTTGAATTTTTTAATTTTTTTTATAAAACGTGTATTTAATATTTCCATTGGAAAAAAATTTTACCTTTTGAGATTTTGTGTTTTTAATGTCCACTCTTTTACTTTCCTCATGATAAAAAAAATAATATTGTTGTTGATGTTTGAATTTCTTGAATATAAATATGGTTTATATTCAAGTGACATAATAGTGATTGTTTTAGTGAATATAAATATGTTTCCACTAAAGTAAAAAGTTACTTGAT
Organism: Argiope trifasciata; assembly: GCA_026543055.1. NCBI lineage: Eukaryota > Metazoa > Arthropoda > Arachnida > Araneae > Araneidae > Argiope > Argiope trifasciata. Next base: position 52,625 of record JAPMOQ010060798.1, read on the forward strand.
TTTGTGATATTTCCAACGTATAATATTGTCCCTTAATGGAATATTTTACATCATAAATTAAACTTAACCTTACATTGTAACAATTTCATCAGTAAATATCACAATCGGTTTAATATTATTACAAACTTGTAATTTTTGACGGACATAATGAACTATCTGGAATGAATTGGAATTGATGAGCAAAATCAACATCCACCAGAATCGAATCCAGAGTTGGAGTTGGATTCGGAGTTGTAAACAAGTAAAGAGTCGTAGTGGGGAAAGCGAAGCAACGGCAGTATAGTCCGGCGAGGTGTCAGCTTTGAGAGGAACTCAAGTGAGTGCTGAATTGAGCTATGTTTGGAGTCCTGTTGTTTATTGTGGATGCTTCATCGAGTCCTCTGAGGAGTAACCAGTCGTGTCGGCAGCTGGAAACATCTAAAGCGAGGAGATAGTGGAGAATTTCAGCCGTCTGAATATTACATATCCTGCTAAATTCTGCTTTCGTCTGATTTTGATATGTAAGTTAAAACCCAATTAATTATTCTAGTGATAATATATTTTGAAAAATTTATAAAATACATTTATATAACAAGAGAAATATATACTGAATTTTTAGATTGATTTTAATACAAATTCTTCACCTGTATGTTTAAAATGCATAGAAAACCGTGCTATGAAAGTCAGATTGTCAGACAGTCATTATATTGTTTTCTATATGCCTTTATATACTTGAAGAATAAATATGATTTAAAAAGTATAAAGTAATATGATTTTTCAAGAAAATAATTTATTGCAATATGTCATTAAGAAAGAAATGAATGTTCCTATGCATTTTCTTTCTTTTAATGAATATATTTTGAAAAATTTCTGAAACATATCGATATATCAAGATAATTATTTACATAATATATTGGCAGTTTTTATGCTAATACATTTATTAAAAAATTAATTTTAGTGTAAATGAAACGCTGTCTCATAGACCGCACCTGCCCAGTTAAGTCCTAAACTTTCAAATCCCCAGTTAAGGGTCAGCACACATTTAGGAACTGTTGTTGAGATTTCAGTTTTTTAATTGATTTTAACTTTTCACGATATGCATAGCGTAGTTTAACCAAATCTGGATCGCGCACCAAAAAAATGACCCCAAATACTATCTATCTATCTATCTGTCTGCCTGTCTGTCTGTCTGTCTGTCTGTCTATATTAGGCATTTTTATTGCGTTCATCAATATGTTGATAACTAAGCTTTGATAATAGCAACAACACTATGAAGAAGTTAAAATGTTATATTAAAAAGAAACCGAACACATAGAACATATGGAATTCTAATAACTGGGTTAATGTCAAAGTTGAAACTGATATTTTAAAAGAAAAATAATAATGAAAAGGGAAGCATAAAGAGAAAGAATGAAAGAAATGAAAGAGAGATATATACACAAATTCGATATCCAGAGATTTTTATTATGCATTCGAAATTTTCCTTTAAGTATGGCCAAAGGAATCGATGCTGGAAACTTGAAATGGTATCTACCTCTTTCCGACAGTGATTTACGGCTTCTCATTTTTTCTAGTTTTATACATTCTTGAATGACATGTCGGGAAGAATTTCATGTATCATTTATTTATAGTGCATTCGGCCTAAAATTCTTACACAGAAAAATCTTTAAAAAAATAATAAAAAATTAAAACAATAATAAAATAAAAAATTATAAGGAATATAAGAGCAATGAATACAAAAATTAAGTAGAAATAAGAGAGTTCTCGAAAGTAGATTATATGAATTACTTATTCTAATTATACTAAACAATTTAACTCATCATTGTAATAAAAATGTAAAAATATTGGAAATGTAATATACGGACGTATAGTAAAAATGACCAAGCTGTGTCAGCTTGAACTTGGCTAGTTCTGCATGTGTGACCCTGGAGACGTGTGGACGGGCGTTAACATGGAGCAGAATCAGACTTTCCATAAGTAGCCCCGGTCTTTTGTTCTTGATGGACCTGCATCCTCTTAAGAGTGTCTCACAGTGTCCCTAGATGTCTCGCTATGTTTTCCTATAACGACAAAGGCAAATAGTTAACGGTTACGTTGCTATGACTTTTCATACCTTTTCATTTAAACACCCCTTGTATACAATTTCATTAATATATTAGCATTATCATAAATTGACAAGACGCCGTTTATAAATCACCTAATATTGTCACGTCTTGGACACATTCCATATTTTAGATTTCAAATTATTATGAATGATATTTAGTATTGTTTATTAATATTCTTAATTTCCTGGCATGAGTTATTTTCTCTGTAATTCTAGTTCAGACTTTTACTTACTTGCATTTAATCATTGAAATCGTCAAAATGTTCAAATTTGACGAATCATCTTACAAAAGGTTTTCGAATGATGTTTTTTTCTCCTTTAAGAGTAGAAAAATATATTTTTGAAATTATAAAGGTCTGCTAATTTTGTCTTTCTTTTCATAAACTTAACTCAAAAGGGCTTATATCTAGATGAGTGAAATTTGACATATGAACCATACACATAAGAAATTAAGAGATGCATCTAAATAAAATTAAGATGTGGGGAGATAAAATTTGATTCACAACTTGAACGTCAAAAATATGTTATTGTCCAATTTATATCAGTCTGACATGATACGTCAAAAAACGCAACATCTTAAGTAAATGAAATTTGATAAGCTATTTAGTTACTAAAATTGCATTATATATATATATATATATATATATATATATATATATATATATATATATATATATATATATATACTTAATTTTAATTATAATATAAATTTGATTTGATTTCAGTATTTTGAAAAATATCTTTCCTATTATATCTAATTTCTCACTTGATGTCACTGGATGAATTCTCACAATATAAATATTATATTTGAAAAGAAAGGAATTTCACTTTTGTAAAGTTATCTGCTTGAAATTTGACAATTTAAGAGATTTGTTAATATTTGAGTAAGCAGTTTTAAGGAAAGTTATTTTATAATAAAATTAGATATTTTCAGTTAAAAAATATAACTGCGATATATTATATTAAAATAAATTAAGTAAGTTGTTTCTATTGCCTATTTTCAGCAGTCCCGCAGAGCTAGGCGACACCAAACCTTTGACAATTTTGCGTATGTTCTCCATGGAACGAAATTTAATTTCGATAAAGAGCTCGAGAGACAATATAAGGTTTCCGTGCTAGAATATGAAACTTTAAATCGCGTGTTTCCATTTGATATAGAGAAAACTGGTCTGGTACATTATCTACCTAATCATGCTGTTATAATATCGGGCAGCACTACTACTCAACTTCGTGTAGTATTTGATGGCTATTGGAAACCGAAAAATTCAGTTTCCTTTAACTCTATTTAGGTATAGGTACAACACTAGAATGAAATATTTTTTCAGTATTGCTTAATTTTCGAGTACACAAAATAGCTTATTCTGGACAATAGGGAAAAATGTTTTTGTAGATGCCTGGTTTTTGTAGACGATGACGATCAAAATTTGCAAAGAATTGTTTGGAGAAATTCAGTTGATTTGAGAATATAATCATAAAGTACAGTTACGTATTGGATTACATCTGCCCCGTTCTTAGAGATACACTGTTTGTGTCAAATTGTATTTAATGCAGAGAAAATGCAACCTCATGTATATTCGATTCTAATGAATGATTTTTACATCGATGATTGCGTATCTGGTTCATGCAATTTACCGGAAGCAAATGACATCTGTTCTAAACTGTCGCCGATGTTAGCAGAACATGGATTCTATATGATGAAATAGAGTTCCATTTGTTCTAAATGGTGATTCGGATGATTGTGCTAAAACGTTAGGGCTTTTTTGAAACTCTACAGAAGACTTATTTTTATTTAATATGAACTGAAATTGAAGAATATTCATTTCACAATCCTCTAAGTTCTTTGACCCACTTTGTTTATTATAACCATGCATAGTCATGATGAAAGTATTTTATCAACGCTTGTGGCTGCTGAAACTTGAGTGGGCTGCTCCACTTCCCAAAGAATGGGCAGACAAATTGCTACGATTTCAAGAAGAAATTAAGACTCTCAGTGTTCTGAAATTCCCAGGTGGTTCCATACGACTACGAAGAGTATTTTCCTGCAGGATTTTTGTGACGCTTCGGAATCTGCTGTCATCTATTGTGCTCAACCAATGTTTTTAAAAAGGAATGAGGTGACCTTAGTGGTTGCTAAAACTAAAATAACCCCCACTAAGCAAGTGCCGTTACCCAGAATGGAACTTTTAGATGTATTACTACGTGGGCTATGAGAGATGTTCAAGGGTTCAATGTAGTGAGAGATTTTTGAAGTTGCGACATCTCTCTCCAGGTATGGCCTGACTTAGTGTTTCTAAGTTGGCCAGCAGATCCCCCTAGAAAATGGAAGCTGTTAGTGGCAAATAGGACTTCTGAAATTCCAGATGTTATACTTTATCTACAATGGAGTTATATTCCTTTAAAAGAGAATCCTAATGACATCCCTTCTAGAGGTACTTATACGAAACTTCTACAGAATTCATCTCTTTGGTGACATGGACCATCATTCTTGAAGTTAAGCAGTTCAAATTGGCCTCTGCAATCTCTTATCAGTAATGCGACTGTTAATCATGCAAATGTCTTTGCTGAAGAAAAGACAAAATCTATATTTTGTACTACAGTTTAGTTAACTTATGACACTGTGAACAATTGATTTCAAACCTGTTCTTTATCTAAAATAGTAAATATTATTTTTTTTTGTTTAAAATTTGTTTCTAGATGCAGGATGAAAGCAACTGCTGAAAATATGTTGAGAAATTCCTTGGTTGTTCCTCCATCAACAAGTGAACTACCGACAGCTATTAAATTAAGTGGATTCGGGTTGTGTGTTCTTAGAATGATTTGAAATTAATTTGAATAGTTTACCTTTAAATCCTAAAAGTGTTTTACGTTCACTCACCCTCTTTTTTTGGTAGTGATGGTATTTTACGGGTAGGAGGTCGATTACAAAATTCTGATTTAGCTTTTAATATTAATCATCCTATAATTGGTCCAGGGGAACATAAATTTGCTTTTTTACATGTCAAGCAATATCATTTAACAAATATGAATGCCAGTTCTAGTTTACTTACAAATATTTTAAAACAAAACTGTTGTATTGTATGGGGTAAGAAACTTATTCTTTCTTTTTCCATAAATGTACTGTTTGTCACAAATGTAAATTGTCGTCAAACAGTCAACTAATGGGAATCTGCCAAAGTAAAGAGTAGCGCTTAAAATACCATTCCGTACTACATGCGTTGATTATGCTGGTAAGGACTGTAATGTTAATGTTACATAAGTCGTTTCTTGAGGACCACAAAGGGTTAGTTCTATTTGTATGTCTAGCAACCAAAACTTGTCATATTGAGGCAGTTAAGGATTTAATGGCTGATTCCTCTGTTGCAGCTCTTAGGCGATTTGTATCCAGGCTAAGCACACCTAAATATTTATTCTTGGATAAAGGTACGAATTTTGTGGGTGCTTTAGTTGAACTTAATAATAATGAAATTATTGTAAATTATTTGACTAAAACCGCAATAGACTAGATAATGATTCGTCATGCTTCAGTGGTTTGTGGGAACCTGAAATTAAATCTATAAAATTTCATCTGAAAAAAATGATCGGAGAAACTAACATTTGAAGAGTTAATTACTTTCTTGACTCAAACTGAAATCGTTTTCAATTCTCGCCCTTCATGTAAGATTAATCATGCCGATGTTTTTAATATAGATAACTTGACTCTTTCCCATTTCTTGACTGGAAAAGCCACTACTAGTATTCCCAAGGATAGTTCAATAAATAATTATAAGCCCAATTTGAAACGATGGGAATTATTGTCACAAATGAAGTTAAGGTTTTCGAAAGAAGTATTAAAAGGAATATTTAAAATCTTTAGCACAGGGATGTCAATGGAAGAAGAGAGATCCAAATTTGTCTATAGGTGATCTTGTGTTAGTTAAGGAAGACCACTTGCCTTCTGATGTTTGGCCATTAGTTCACATTTCTGATATTCATCCTGGAAAAGATAGTGACGTTAGAGTGATGACAGTGAAAATTGCTAATGGTTATTTTAGAAGACCTATTGTAAAACTGCCATCTTTTCCATTGTGGTAATAATTGAATGAATGAGTAATTCTTAAAAGGATGGGAGTATGTTGGATGCATTTGTGATTTTATTTGTCTTTAATTTATTAGTTCCATTCTTGCATTCTTTATATGAATTTGATTTATCTTAGCACTTTTTATATTCATTTTAATATGATAATGTATTTGGCAACGGTTACATTAATTTATCATGTTAAAGTTGTTAAATATAGAGCTTAACAAAAGAAGACAAGTTATTTCATTTTTATATCAACTATCATAATTTATTAAATGGTGACGCAATTCAAAATCTAAATTAAAAAAACGTGAATGTTTAAATAAAAACTTATAAAACAAATTCAAACCACCATGAAATAATAGACTTGTGGTGGCAACTTATCGTACTAGACAAAATCAGATTTGAAAGTAAGAGAAAACTCTACTCTTGTTATAAATCATGTATATTCAGTTTACTTTTTTGCTACTTAATTTCGTTATGGATGCACACCAGCTGAGGTAAATAATTTTATATATAATGAGTGATTATCCTGTAACTAAGCAATATTATTATTTTTCTAAATGGCTTCATCAAAATGAATGTGTACATCATACTCATTTTATATCCCCCTTAGACTAAAGCATGAACAAATTTTAATGCTTGAAATTTCAGAATATAATTTCTAAGATTCATTTTCAATAAACAACGCAAAATCTTGAACTATGTTAAAACTGTTGACTTATGTTGTATTCTTGTTGAAATTGATATTTTATGTAACATTTAAAATTCATAATGATTATATTTGTATGCACTGCTCACAAATATATAATAGTTTTTACGAAAGTCTTAAGCAACATAATTTATTTTATAAATTCGAACGCACATATTGCAACTAATTGCATACATTTTCCTTTCTAATCTGAATTCATTTTAGAAAAACGCTATTTCATGTGATTATTTTAAATTATTCCGTTAACTTCATTTTTCAGTTAATGTAAGTAAAATCGTTGCAATAATTTATGTGGAAATACCATTATTTTGCATGGAAATGGTATGAATTTTTCTTAAGTTATCATTATTATTAAATTATAATTTCAATTTAAATCCGATTTACAGTTTTTGAATACAAAATATTAACACAGAGAAATGGGATTTTTAGTTAAAAATTTAGTTCATTATTACCTAATTATTTTCATTTAATTTAAAAGTAAGAAGTCTAGAAAAATTTCATCACATTTTCTTTGTAAATGACTTATCTTACATTTAACGAGGAACTTTAAAAACATTAACATAGAATATAGAAAAAAATTCATTAATACCAAAAGACAAGCGTTTGATTAAAGTTTAAGTCGAATGTAATCCAATCATTTATGCTGTAAAAAATAGAAGTGCTTGAAAAATGACAGCTTTTCTTATTGGTCCACTGAATTATTTAATTTATCTCGTTATGAATATTCATTATTTTACGAAAAGAGGATAGAACGCCATAAATTAGTTTTCACACTGGATGAAAAAAATGAGATAAAACAGCCTGAAAAATTATATTCTATCTTTTCAGAAAGCAATTACATTGTAGCCAGTATTTCCATACTTCAAAATGTATTTTAATGGCATTTTCCTTAAATGTATTTCAATTTTACCTTTATTTGAAGCTGAAATGCATGAAAATTTAAACTTTTTTTGTTAAATTTCAATAAGTCATAGTTTAAAATTATTTTATTTATTTTACAGCATAAGTAATGATGAAATTGCTTACCTTCTTTTAAGTCAGATATTTATAGAATAAAAAAAAGTGATTATAGGATAATGCAAACAAAAATAACAAAAGCAGAAATGAGATTTCATTTGATATCTTCAAATGTTTTACTTCTTACAAAATGTTTCAAATATTTAAAAATTATAGGTTATAAAATGTACGTTTATTATCATTCGTTCGTTTATCCTTATGCATCACATAATATATCTAAGTTAACTTCATTGTGTAGCCTTAGACAAAAGTATATTTAAAATAATTTCAAATTAAACCAGCATTCGTATACTATTGCATTTGAGATAAATTGAATTGAGATAATAGTTTTATATACTAATTTCAAATATAATTTTATATTCCTGTTGCTAAAATCACTCTTTGTTTTGCACGGTCTCTTTCATATGATTTAAATGGTATTAAATATAAAGGTATCTCTACTTCTTTAAAATGCTATTGTAATAAGATTTTATTAATAATTTTCTATATAACTCATAAATTTATTTTTAAGCATACTTCTAAAATATAAGTTATGATACATGTAGACTTTTCCATTTAAATTTTGGATGATATAGAAAATACTGAAAGATAGATTGTGAAATGGTTTTCTTTGTTATTAACTATTGATAAATTAATACTGTTGGATATATTGATATATTATATACAAGATTAAATAACCGAGGTGGTGTAATTTACTTTAAAACATTGCTCAAAATGTATTTGTGTTTGAATAGCAATTTTATTTATTTAGGCAAAAATTCGTCACAAATGTATACATTTTATAGGAATTTGTATACTTAAAAAATGTCTATTTTATATAAGTGATTAGATAAAATTTAACATTATTTGAAATAGTTTCGAATAAATATGTAAATGTACCGAATTATTAAGGAGTAACATTTAGATTTTATTACATTTGAAAAGGATATTAATATATAAATCTAGATCCGTATAGTTAATCTAGGAAAAGCTTTATTTTTTTTTCTCAATTGAAAAAATGATTTACTTTGCATTCAAAAATACAAAAGAAAAATTTAAAATATTTCGAACAACGACTTAGTTGAAGCAAATTGATTCAAAAAGTAAATTATGCATTGTTAAAAGATGCAACAATTTTAAAATTGAATAATTTTCATTTTTTAAAAGTAAAATAAGGAGATTTAAACAATTTATGTGAGATACTTTTAGAGTAATTTTGAATGAAAAGAGATTAGAATAGTGTAAATAAGCTTTCTACTTTTGACGGGAACCATTGGATACACATCACTGTTAGGAAAGTATTCCAATGATCCTAATTTATTTTAGATATAAATGACACCTTATTGTGACATAATATGAACCCATTTTTAAAAATATTTCTTATTTGAAGTCCATAATGATGTTTATACTTTATGTTCTAATGACAATGATGTTATTTAATTATTAAATAATCATTATTTAATGGTTAGTTAATTGAAATAAGTGTAAATGTCTATAATTATTATAAATGTTTATATTTATTATCCACTGCTGACCGTTTAATTTCTTTAGCCTTTCCTTATTCTAAAACAAGATATTTCATACCATATCAATCACAGCTATATTATTCTGCAGTTATTTCTAGAAAAATTTAATTAACTAAAAATATTTTTCATTTTTCTATTTATTACAAAGTGAAACTTTTTTTAAACATATAAGTTAACTAAAATGGTAATTTTTGATGTCAAAAACATTGCATTTGAAAATTATTGGGATTAAATACTAAATCTGATATATCATAGGATATCTTGATTTTTGGCCCAGGACATTTATTTATAATCTTTGCATTAAAATACAATACAGAGGAATAAAGATTTCAAAATTAAATTTGAAATCATCGAATAATTATTATTAATCCAAATTGATGAATAAAAATTTAAAAAAAATTAAAAATATCTTCAAATTTCAAAATAAAATCGAAGAATTTATTTTATTGTACGAAGTATTTCTTTCGTTAGCAAATGTCAGATACCTTCTGTTTATATCGTTAAATGCAAGCACCCTTATAAATAATTATTCCAGCAGAAATATTGTTCATTTATTTACCCAATTATCCCCTTAGAATACTAATACAATTTCTTGGGGATTTTTTTTAGAGTTGTGGTGATCTTTTTTTTAAGATCTGATCAAAATATCGAAAAAAACAATACAAGTAAACAAAATTCTATTCTTCCTTTCTTGAGATTGTTAGGCTATTCAAATATCAACTTCACGAGCACATAAATCAACAGACGGCCAATATATCAACACATTTGTTTCTAAATTTGGTACTTATTGTGTGTTTAATATAACCTTTCCTGATTACAGTCTTGATTTATCATGCTCATATGAATGTGGAATTTCGTCTAAATAATCTTGATTTATCGTGCGTATTAGTGTCAAATTTCAAGAAAGTAGTAGACTTTTTATCAAAACTTATGAGTATATAAAACCTTTTATTAGAATTGAAAATGAAAATGCATCGCTTTCTCTTTCTTGTTTATTTGACAATCATTATATTTACAACAAAGCAGCATATAGGCTGATATAAGCATAGTATTTTATTATTATTTAGAGTGACTTATTAAAGATTAATTTAAGGATTATGGTACAATTTATAATTAAATTTCGTATGCGATAAAACAAAAATTAATATTTTCAATTATTTGGTTAAATTTATTTCCCATCTAGAAATCTCAATACTTCTCTATCTCATTTTCAAATGTATATTTTCATTGAGAAGGGGCAAAATAAAACACTCTAGATCACTGGATTATAATTTGATTCAAGAAAAATAAATACTGTATTTTTCGAGAAATTTAGAAAAATATCAGGGAATTCTCCGAAATAGACATTTTTCGTAAATCATCTCCCTCTTTTATTTCTATTATTGGTTTATTGGTCATTCCCTTCTACATTGGTCATTCATTGGTTATTATTGGTCATTCCATTCTACAAATTCAAACATTTATCTATCTTATTTTTTTTCGATTTATCTTCATAAATCTGAAGGATAATTTCAGAGCCCCTAAGATTAGATTGTAGCTTCATTAACCAAACTTCTGTACATGAATTATCAATTTATAGGAAAGAATTCTTAAGAAATCTTCAAAGATGAATTGATGGATGATGCAACAACAGATACAGAAATGTTTTTCTCGTGTTTTCGTTTTCCGTTTATTTTCTTTCCTCTTACATAAATGCATTTTTTTTTGTCATATTTTTAAATATATTGCCTCTCCATCAATTCAGCAGGAAGGAAATCTGAACACTCCTAAAAACTGAGTTTTACCTTGATTAATTGAAAAATGGTTACCGAATACTCAAGAAAATCCCCAACAAATCTTCCTAAGATGTGTTAATGTATACTAGAAATAGTGAACAGAAAATGGAAAATATTTGTTTCTGGTTTTTGTCACTATCTTCGGATTTCAGTATCAAACTATTCCTATTTTGTCCTACTGGCAAATCGAGATATTTTCAAATATTACATATCATATTTTTATAAAATGAGAGTAAAATTTCAAATATTGAATAACATAATTAACTGAACGTACGCTTTCAAATTCTTAATAAATAGAGAAAGAGGCTAAGAAATTTTCCAGAAATACGTTTGTGCTAGTTTAAATTATGAAAAACTGAAGGAATTTATTTCATCTATCTTTTTCTCAATCTTCCTTTTATTTCGCCAAATCCATTCTTCTGTCAAAGACATTTTTCTAGACATTACAGTTGCAGTCAATTAAGTTTCCAGGATGTATAAGTAAAAATCAATACTAAATAAGGAATATTACTTCATTAAGAATTTAAAAATTGAAATTTTCTGTAACAAATTCCAAATTATTTCATGAGAACATTATTTTAGTTAAGTTCAGTGGTACCAATCCTACAAAAGCACATTTTCTTAAATGATTCATATTCCGAAATCTCCCACGTTTAGAATGGCTTTTAACCATTTCAGAATCGTTCGAACTCCAAAATGTTATCACAAGGCCAGAATTGTTTGTGCAAATACGGTTTAAACTGGTTTAGAATGATCATGTGACTATTGTATTGCGCAGCAGTCAACGTTTTGAAAACCGACATTTAATCTTCCATCTCAAAATCTCCAGAGCTCCAAACTCTTTTTGCCAGTTAAAATAATTAGTTTTTTTGTATATATATATATATAATACTTTTGAAATTAACCTCACTGTTTCCCGCTCATTGCCTTTTTCTTCCATTAGCTTCTTCGAGTGATAACTTCTGACGACCTTGTCCTTTCATCGGCAAGACAAGACAACCAGGCACATGGCTGACAACCCTAAAATTATTTTTTGGTGATAAGACAATAAATGTGACAACTTTCTTTATCGTGTCGTAATAACCTTAAAAGCGAAAAAGGATGCTTCAAAAGCATTGAATCGCTAGTTTTTTCCAGTGCATTTTGAGGCTTCAAAACCTTTCAAACGAAAATAATATCATGCGATTATATATTGAAAAACAGCGGATTTTTTTAAAATTTACAATAAATTTGAAATGAAGGTGAGTGTAAGGAAATTTGAGTATGGACAAACAAAAGAAAATTGATTACATGGATAAGAATTTACAGATTGTAATCTGGAAAAAAACTTTTCCGCTAAGAAATGTAAATACTTCGATATTCCTTTGGTACTATGGTTCTTTTGGATATTTCATACTCTGCTTTCATTTGACTAATACTCTTTCACTTGTTCATTTGTATTCTCATTTTCTTCTTTGCCTTTCTTCTATATTCGACCAACGAAATCTAAGTCTGATCATTGAAATTTGCCTTTTCGTACTTATTTGGTGCTATTTCAAATTTAATTGAATAATTGATGAAGCATTGAGAATATTAGAATCAGATGATAGGAAATAAAAGTCTGGTTATGCACTTTTTCTAATTTACATGCATGGAAAACCAACGCATTACAGAAAACAAGATAATTCGTCAAGAAGTTTGTTATTTGTTACTGTCATCAGCCTGTGGGCTCACAAATAAAATATTCAACTATTGGGACAATGCCAGATTTTACTCTATATCTAAAAGCAGCGACAAATATTTCCTTACATCACTTCAAATCAAGATGCATGATAAATTGAAAAATTCTTGATTACGTAAAAAAGAACTTAAGAATTTTATTCGAAAATAAATTATTATGTAGCTTTGACTGAACTACACTAGATAAAACTTAAGCTGTTCATTAAAAAATGAGGAAAAAAATTATTTACATATCTGCTACTTTATTTTCATCTGCGATTTGTATAACGTAAACAGTTTAATCCAACATTGAATAAAATATATAATTATGTTTGATCAATATCGTGACTTGAATCTGTATGTGGACACTTTTTGAGCATAACGTGTTGTTGACGCTTGTGAAAATTAGGATTTTTTCCAGTCCGGAATTCTACAGAAAAAAAATCAAAAGAAAGGATATTTTATCCCATCACAGTGTTATTATGTGTCTAATCTATGCACAGCATCTTTAGAAGAACTGATGCCCAAACTATTAACTGTCTGAATCCGAAACAAAATATTTATAAGAGCTGTTTGGTCGTTTTATTTGTCAAAAAGTATTTTTAACATTTTGCATTACACGACAACAATTTTTATTCTTTTAATACTCATTAATGAGGGACAATAATAATTTTTTAACAAGGTAAGTGTTTGATAATTTTTTTATATCCTTGCTTGGTATGATAAAAATATTCAAAGTAAATTATATACCAAGCAATTCTTTTATTAACCAGAAAGATTGGTCTATCCATAATATTCTCGTACACTCTCTTATAAACTTTTCATGCCAGAGAATGCCTTAAATGGCAATGGCATACAATAGTTTAAAAAAATATATTAACTCTGGTTATGAATTAAACCTTTCTAATAAATTTTGGCGTTTAGTCCTTGGCGTGCTTTAAAAGTATTCAAAAATCGAATTTGTGTTTTAAACACATTTATCATAACCTAATGAAACAAAACTGACACAAACATTACACTTGCAGTCACAAAATTCCATTCTAAATTTGATATATTTAAGTCATTGAACTTTGGAGTTATCGCTTTTACATGTTTCTGAAAATGCAGACCAATAGACAATGGACCCGTACTTGGATTCAGGTCAACATTTGACTGGTTTCTTCGTTATAGAAGTTAAATCTGGCGTACCAAATTTTGTCAACCTACTTTTCTTTAAATTGCATCATATTAATTTATGTTCACTTATCCTGACAGATTTTACTCAAAATTTTGTAGAAATAAGCAAATTATTCTACAGAGCATATGCAAAATTTAAACTGTTTGGGTCATAGCGTTTTTGAATTATCTTTGTCACAGACGCTTTAGGTATTTTTCAAATATGTTCTTCTCATGGAGGTTTAAAACAGAAGATTCATCGAAATCTGCAATTCGATTTCTTTAAAGGTTACTATACTTTCTCTATTCTATATACTCGAAAATGGTGATATAAAATCTCGTTAGTCATAAATGATCGAGCAATACAAAAGTTAATAAATTAGTTTATATATTTCATATTTTTTGAATATGGAAAAGACAATTCCCAATTATGTTTTATTAAAAACTGTAATAATTTAAAAAAAAAAAAACTCTAATGAATAAATTATTAATTTATTATTAAAAGAAGCTATTTATTTTCTGGAGAACATTGCATAATTATTTGCAGAAGTAGTTTTTTAAATTTTATTTTTTATTATTTAATCATAAACAAAGACCTTCTCTAAAAAAACCATTGATTGAATCATTTTAGATAGTGCACTCAATAATACTAGTAATACCCAAAGGGTTTTCATATAAAAAATTTCAAAAAATATTTTTCGGTTCTATTTTTTTTTTTACTGCACAGCATTTAAATCTCAGCTGACTCTTTTTAGCAAGTGTTTATTACACACTTTTTTAGTGTACTTCCAGATAAATAACTCGCAGCAAGCTGTATTATCAAGCAAAAAAAAACGTTTCTTTTATACTAAAAATGCTGTTTAGGAAAAATTAAAATTTATGAAGTCATATAAAGGTAATATGCATAAAAACGTATATTCAAAGGTAAAAAATTTTATGCTTTTTTTTTACTTAGAAGTTAATAAATCAAATAGATTATAATAATTTAAATAAAAATGAAGACATAAAACATGTTTACAGTATCTTAAATTTATCATAAAAATTACTTTTTTCAAAATATTTTAATTTATTTTTATATATATTTATACTTTTTTAATAGAAAAAGCTGCAGCTAAGAGAAAAACTCTCATTTTTCATAAGCATTACATAACATTTTTATGAACACTTTTTTTGTACGGAATATCATTCCATATGGATTCTAAAGAATTAAAAATATTATATAATTTTTTTGATGTTTAAATTTGCACCTTTTAAATTTTTCCGTCTGGTAAAAGTAAAAATTTATATATGGCAATTATAAATAAGTAAAATTAGCTATAATTTACAACAAATAAGAATATAGATATTTTGTTTTATTTTTATGATTTAATTCAGATTTGCTCCTAAATTTACTTAGAGATAATATGTGTTTTCCGAAAGTTTAAGAAGACTTGATCCACAGCAAAATGAATAAAAAATCTTAAGTTTTAATGAAGTTTTCGAGAAATTTCTGTTCGTTAGTTTTTTAAACATTTCATTAAAGAAAGTGTTTTGATGTCTTTTGATGATGATTAATTATCACGTAACAATTTGTGACAAAGACACTGACGCTGACCATTACCTTCCATCTGAATTCATTCCAAAAACGCTGAACACATTTAAAGAAATGTTTGATGAAATTAGGAAATTTTAAAAACAGTTTTACAAAATATAATCAATAAAAATATCAAAGCACTAATGTATTTTAATTTTTAATTATTATATGATTTGGCTAATTATACCGATTCAAAAAAAACGAATTGATTTTAGATAATTCATTGATGGTAATACATATTTTTTGAAACAATTACAATTCAAATTATATTCTATTTTCCTTAAAAAAATTCATTGGGAAATAGTATTGATTTTCATCTCCATTATGCAAATGCATACATCGAACTACCTCATATTTCTTTTTTTTAATTTTTCATACTTATACAATCCCATATTCATGCGTGGCAACCAAAACACAGAGTGACAAGAAAATCCGATTCCTTAAAAGAAAACGACTTGTGACTTTATAAAATTCGAAAGTAAAAAAATTACCATTTCCATCCAAGAATGCTATCTGAAATAGGAAAATATATATATTAAAGGACAAAAAAAAAATTAAATTCTAGAGATTTTTACTATGCCTTTGAATTTTTACCTTAACTTTCCGTCCAAATAATCGATAGTGGAGACTGAACTTGAAATGGTGTTCACAATTTTTGGAGGTGATTTACGGTTTCTCAATTTTATTTGTTTTTCTTATATACGTATAGTCTTTTTTAAGATGTGCAACAGAAAACGGCTTGTACAAATTAGTTTTAACACATTCTTCTTGGTCATTTATTTTTAGAAAAAACTTTTCAAATGGCAAGATAAATTTCCTCTTAAATGAATTGTTTTATGCTCAGTAAATTAAAGATTTA
>JAPMOQ010060798.1:69068-90226 GCA_026543055.1 Argiope trifasciata
TATATATATATATATATATATATATATATATATATATATATATATATTTATATAATATGTGTGTGTGTGTGTATTATTCACCTTAATGTTTGTATGTTTGTACAAAAAAAAATCACTTATTAGAATGCTGAAATAGAGTGAAATGGAAATCTCCTTAAATGTTGTATTACAATGCTTATTAATGCAATACAACCATTTGTCCTGGCATCGATTATGAATGGCAGTAACAGTAGTTCTTAAAATATATCCCAATCAAAGGATAAAAAACAATTGAATTTTATATTGCTGCATCCATTGCAAAATCTGATTTAGATAATAATTGAAATATTTTTTCTGTATATTCCAAACACGTTTTAAGTATCTGTTAATTTGTTTAATGTAACATATTGGGAATTTTAAACGTTTTCTGCCTTAATTGCTCAGAAGGACCCACAATATCATGAGGGATACTGAATACAATACTGAATTACAATATTGAATGGAATTAAAAATATTGAACTACATATTGGAGACTGCAAACGATACACTTTGAAAATAATCGAATGATTGTAGAAACTATATCATGAAAACATTATAACAAACCAATTTTTGATTTGATGATAGATTAGGTAGCAAATTTATGTTTAATTATGCACTAGGTTTGACATTTTAAGCATCTCTATGCTGTTGGGTGTAATTTTTTAATGATTATTAGTTGGAAAAAGGAGTACTTTAATTAAGAACTAAATGGTAATAAAAATACTATAAAGAAAACTAAAAAGCATTCGCTTTTCAGTCAGTTAAAACAGCTTTGCTTATCTGTAATTCTGGATTATTTAAAACTCGCCAGTGTATGTTTTGGGTTCATGCCTCAGTTTTTAGGACACTTTCTTGCTGAAAAAGAATGGAAAATATATAAAATGTAAGCGCCAATTTTATATTCTGTGGTTAATCAATACCTTTTAATTTCTTTACTTTCTAAATGTTGTCGAAAGAATCTATTGCAGATTTGGGGATATAATAAAATCCCTATTCCGAACAATACATTTATAGCAAAAGCCTCACTACTTTTCTTCTACAATATTTAATGATGCTTAATTAGAAGTATATGTTTCATTTTACTGCATTCAAAGCTGAGAGCATTGCACCAAATTTATGTATTTTTGTTATCAATTCAATCATATATTATTCAAAAAACTGTATTAAAATGGATCATACGATTTATAGTATCGTTATTTTTAATTAATGTGTTGTATGAATCTAGAATTTTAGTATTCTCTCAATATTAAAATATTAAAACACATTAAAGATGAACTTCCTTTCAATTTATCATTTTATTTTTACTAGAGTTGAGTAAATGTAAGAACTTAACAACACAATTTAAGCATTTATACATACAAAAATATAAAAAAATGTATTATACGCTTTGAAATAAATAATACGCCGAGAATGTTAAAAAGACAAATTTAAAAAAAAGTTTTATTAATTGAAATGCCTATTTTTAAAAGGGATTTTAGAAAAACGAAAGTAATCCTGTTATACAATTTTTATTATTCTGCAAAAGTATGCCAGTGTATAGATAAGAATATTTAGGCTTTCAACCAAATTTTTCATAGAATATTCCTTTAGAGGAAAAGGACTTCTATGAATAAAGAGTATAAAGTTTCTGAGAATAGAGAATTTTTCCAGAATCTTTTTGCTTTGTAATTTTTTTTTATATTTCTTAGTTATTACTTGAATTTTTATCATATATATATATATATATATATACACATAATATTTGCGTATGTATGTATTATAGTATGTATGTATGCAAAATCACAAAACTTCGAAAACTGGAATTTTATTAGGAATAATCTAAGAAAATTGAAATTTAAATCACACTAAGAATACATTTTAACCCCCATTCAATTCACAAGACTATTGTAATACTGATAGTATTTTTCAGTTTTAATCAAATGTCCTTATAATTTATTGCGTAGAGATATCAAAATTGTTTTGAGTGAATTATTGTTAAACGAGCGTTACTAAGCAAAAATTGTGTTAAGCATTAATTATCAAAAATAACCAACATAAAGATTGAGTATCAAATTGGGAATAAATCTTTAATTCCTGAAAAAGAATAAAAATATTTTGGAAATTATACTGCTCTATTATTTTGAAAACGAAGTGTTTTTGATCAATTTCTGTCTATGAAAGTAATATAATAATTTTTAGTTAATATATTGTACAGTTTAAAATTTGTTATTCCACAGATTCATCACGAATTTTTCTCCTTTTGAAGTTAATACTTAGCGTTTAGAGTTGATAGCCCCATTTCTGGTCAAAGCCGACTGATTTTTAAAATATCTTGATTACTATGAAAACTTCCAACTTTCAACCATTTGTGGTCTAGTGAATTAAGGTTTGGCCCGACTGAAAACTATGAAAAAAAGAAAAGAAAAAAAAAAGAAAATTATTAAACTAGTCATTCAATTAGTCTCCAATCAAAATTATTCAAAATTTGTCAAGTTTCGAAACCTAGGAATTTATTCTGTTATTTTGGTTGTCAAACCTTTTCTCTTTTTTTTTCTAAAAGGAAAAGCAAAATGAGCAATAGTTGCTATAAAACTTATCCCGAGAAGTTAACTCACCTCAAATTCACTGAATTATTCAGTGATTTAAAAATACCTGAATAATATTTTTGGAATGCTAATAGTTAAAATGTATTAGATTTTTTCCTTTAAGAAACATTAGGAAACGTTATAGTTTCTCATAATGTATCAGTGATTATAAAAAAATAGCATTTGAATTTGATTAAAAAATAAATAATTAAATACTTGTAAAATTTATTGAATCATTTTCATCATTAGATTTAAAGAGTACTTTTAAACAAACATGTGTAATGTCCACAAAATGTTGCATAGTATATTAAATAAAATACATCACTTTTCATATACATTCTTTCGTAAACAGATTATTTTTGTTTACTATGTTTATGGGTAAATATTATTAAGAACTTAAACATTCATCTTTGAACCAATGTTGACTGAGCCATTTATAACTAAAGTGTATGCATCATGTTTTTAGAAGTATGTTAATGATCGAATCGATAAAAGTTGTGCACTATAAAACCATACTAATCATATAACACATTCTGATCCATTAATCGGCAGCTGTTACGTTTGCTTATCGATATAAAGACATAAAATTCTCTTTCGATAAATAATGAATTAATAAACTAGTTGTATTTAAAAGAAAATGCTTAAAACTCTCTTTAACACAGTTTGTAGAATAAATAAATTCTAAGGGATCCAAGTTATGGTTTAACAAATGTTCTGGAATAGTTCACGCTAAAATGTGGAAAATCATTTGAGAAATCGGAAAATTTATTCCTTGTGAGAGACAAAACATATGTATAAATGCTGCATTTATCTAGTTTAGTATATATAACAAATGTTATGTTATTTTATAGCACTTTTAAAAAGTTTAAAATTATTTATTTCTAAAGTTCAAGTATATTTTAACAATCTTAGTACTTTAAAATGGTGTTGTGTATGTTTTTGTTATGGGTATTTGGTGATAAATTATTTGTTTTTATCGGATATTTTAATTATTATTTGGCAAATTTTTATTATTATTTTAATTATTTGGCAAAATAATGTATATATTTAAAGGGATTAATCATTTTGGTACTTTTCCGCTATACAGGCACAACGAAAAAATTACCAAATGTCGCCGAATATTCGTTAGTTGGAATAAATGAAAAATTGCCAAAAATGCAAAATTACATCAAATTTCCCATTCAAGCACGTTTTTACATCTCCCACACTTGGGGACTTTGCGTTTTTTTCACATTGGCGACATTTGTTTTGTCTTTCGCTTCGCTTGGCGACTTAACTCGCGTTTGGCAACGTCTTGCGCCCGTATAGTGGAAAATTACCATCTTTTTATATTCAAAAACCTTTAAAAGGGTCAAAATTGATCATTTGTCCATTTCAATTGAAAATTGAGTTTTATGAAATATTTTTAGATCACAATGGTTTGTTCAAATAATTTCTTTGATCTATGTCTCTCTCTGTTGTTTGCTTTTTGAAAATGCATTGTTGTGATAAGAAAGAAAATAATTAGTAATATTAGTTTAGTATTTTTATATTTGTAATTATTTTAAAATGTTTTATTATTTAAAATAGCTATAAAATTTTAATGAAATTGTGCTATTCATATTTTATTCTTTTATTTTATTTTAACAAAATGCAATTGGCTTTTTTAAAAAAATTATATCTTTACAATTTGAACTTCACTGTACTTTTATGTCATTCCATGAAAAAATAGAATCGAAATTGTCGTGAAAAAAATCTAGAATTCCATCGAATTCTAGATTTCTTTCACGACAATTTTAACGTTTAAATCATGACAATGGGTTCACAAAGTTTGCCAGTTAAATTTCACAGATTATTTTCTATTGCATATCCTCTTTTCTGTGTAAGATGTAAATTGAGTAATACAACTGCAACTGATATTACCGTTTTACAAAATCTTAGTAATAATATTTTCCTTGTACACTTCTAAAAAATTTTTTGTAATTTTTTCTAAACCAGCTATTAATATATAGACTAAAATAAAAAAAAATTACCTGTGTCATAGACTTTTAATAAATATTTGATTATTATTTATTTCAGAAGCGCCTAGATAAATAATATTAACAGGAGCATTACAAGGATATTTTTATGCAGTTTATGTAAACATGAATATTTAAACTTTGAAAGAATACTTACAATCTATATTTTTCCTACCTAGATTATTAATTTTTATCACGTACAAATGATTTTTAGCATACAGTTTTATTTCCCAAAAATAATTAAGAAAAGCATGGAATACACGGGAATATTTTCTTTCTAAATTTTTATTTAATGAATGTTTTCGCAAAACAGCTTATTGTCTTAAAATCAAATAAATTAGTTCTGAAAATTTTTCAATAAAGGTAAAAGATACCTTGATTTTAAGAAGAGATGTTTTGCTAGTATTACATTCAATACATTATGTAGACAGGAAAATTAATTTAATCATATAAAATGCTTATATATTCATAAACTTTATCTCTTTTGCAATTAAATTTATGGGTAAATTAAATAAAGCTTAGAAGCTTTCAAATAAAATGAATTGAATGAAAATAGTATACCTATTTTTCTTTTAAAGATCCACAAGTAAAAAGATTCCGTATAAGTTGAATAAAAAAATATTCTGCCATTGTATTAACATCGTTTTCATATACTTTTAAATGGAAAATATGAAGCTATTGATTTTTTTTTAATTGAAAATGATGGTGTGCTAATGATTTTGAAATTTTCATAATAATAAGCGTTTTAAATAAGGAATTTATAATTCTAAATGCTCAGAATATATTTCGGAGGCTTAAACGATCAATACAATAAGAAATAATAATAAAATACAAAACATGGCTAATTTTGATTTTATTATTTCTTACTATCCGTTAACTGAAGATATTCTGATAGGATTCATTTAAGAATAATGTGTCATATTTATAATTATTTATAAATATTATAAAATTTATAAATATTACTATATTTATATTTATTTTACCTATCGTGGGATTGCGAACTCTCTTTTTATTCATCTTGTAAAAATAAATCAACTTAATCACAACCACTCTTCCATGGCCTTCAAAAATGGAAGAAATTCCTAGGGGAAATATTAGATTTAAGAATACATACAGTTTGAATTTAAGGTAAACAGTAAAATTTATTTTTGCTGATTTATCAAAAATGTTTTTTTTTTTTGTAATTTTTTCAATAGGGATAGCAATTATTCTACAATTAATGTACATTCAATCAATATAATCTATGGCGTTCTAACGATGTAACGTAAAGTTTGGCAATATTACATCTGAGATCAAGTCCGTCGATAGTATCGTATATTAGTATCGATAGTATCGATCGTCGATAGTATAGTATATTTATTAATTCATAGTATACTATTTAAATAAATAAAAAATGATATTTATCAATTTTTTGCTGTTTAGAATAGCATATAACAGGGCTCAGATAACTTTTTCAATATTACAAACTACATTTGGCTTGATAACTCACAGGAAAACTCGGATGTATTTGATTTAAACTTATTAATCATAATTTGATATTTATTATTCGTTTAAATTAATTTTAAGAATTAAATTGTGATAAATATTAAACTCTTATTTTAATAGCCTTACCAGTTAACTGTGTTTGAGTGCACTTACGTTTCTAATGGAATTCTTTTGAAGCTGAAATTTATATGACAAATGAAATTTGTAATTAACTGAAACAGCCTGGCCTTTAAACACGCATAGAGAGGCATCCTGTTTCATTTTTAGTCATTATTACATAAATTTACAATAAACATTACTAATGTCTCTTTTTTGATATTTTGAATTTTATTAAAAAGAAAAATGTTCAAAACTGGAAGTAAGTAGGGTAAAAAATTGCATGCATCAATGTAAATTAAAAATTAGGAGACTCTTGATTCTTTCAAAATACTATTACTATTTTAAAATAGTTTTTTAAATAACGGCAATATATTGTATCATGATTGAAAAACGTTCACAAAAGGAGGCTTTCTTTAGAAAAGAAAATAATGCAGCACATAGTATATTTTTACTCATTTCCTACCCATCGGTTTCGTTCTAGTATAGTGGGCGAGTATGGGGTGAGATAAACGCAAACAATAAGTCTCTTAGTAAAATACACAACGACAACATCTATTTCCACGATAGCAGGACAGCTCAAAGACGATAAAATTTTACTGACGACAAATATATACAGTGAAGACGAACGCACAGGACAGCAAACAGAAGTACCTCGGAGCATATAGCAGCCCAGAATTACAAGAGTAATCCACAAGTAGAAATCCTTAGTGACAACGTCCACAGGACACAAAGTGGCCAGACAGGATTCAGCAGGAAAAGGGATCCTCGGATCTTTGCTCTATTGTCTGTTACGCGGCTGAAACTTCCGTTGTCTCCTTTCACTTCCACTAATTACTTATTACTTCAATTTGCGACTACTTTTCAGTTCAGGACTGCTCCGTTCACGACGACAACACAACGGGCTAAAACACAAAGCATAACGGTGACAGGATACGGCACACAACAATTCAGCACTCCGCAATTGCTTCAATATTCTCTCGGCGATATCCGACTGGCATTCACTACTTCTCAATTCATCACTACTCGCCAAGACATCATGATTGACTACTAAGTTTGTAAGCGCCAGCTTTTTATAGCTCTCGAGAGATGGGGCAAGAGGGTTTGGTACCAATATGGACGTATCTCGTTTTCTAATTGACGAATCGAAAAGATGCTCTGCATTTCGGGTATTATTCATTTTATCGTCAGTCGCCAAATTCACCGCCTAGTTGCCAAAAGGTTTCACCAAGTTTGTTTCTAAGCCTGGATCACTAATGCTACACCCTCGCATCGTCAATACAGATTACTGTAAATCATTCTTTCTTATGATGATGTAAATTGTATGGGGAATCAAAATTACATTGTAACAATGAATATGCAACGCTAAGAACTATTGTTATGACAAAAGACTATTGAATAATAAAATAGAATATTGTTGCAACAATGGAACACAGAGCTGTATCAATAGAATATTATTTCTTTTGATATGAAAATATGTACGTTTCCTTTGAAGAAAATACTAATGAATATACATCTGTTTAAGATGATGTAAGGACGAGCTTTCAAAATACATATTAAATACTACACTCATGCAGAAAAAATTAAATAAAAAGGGACAATATTCTGTTTTATTGGGTTGAACAAAAAAAGGATGATCAAATATGTATTCTCAATATTCATTAACGTATTTATCACATTATCATAAATATTTATTTTTCGGAAATTATTGTAATTATTGTCAAGAAACAATAAAAACTGGAATTTCAACAATTTCTTCCCCTTTTTAAGTTTCTAATAAAATTATATACGCATATTGTTTATTAACAAAGAATAAGGGTATTTTTCTGAGTATATATAATTATTGTACCTGTTACTAATGATTAATTGAAACAAAGAAAAATATACTCAATTCGGTTTTGAAAATATTTGTCAGGTTCAATCATTTATAAAATTATACATATCGAGAATTTATATAATTTTATTAAAATTTTATTTAACAATTTTGTCCCATTATTTCAGATGTAATTGAAGAAACTATATAATATATGTTTCATTAATTACTTTTCAATATTTTTTTTTTCATTTTTAAACATTTGCTTAAATTTAGAAGACGATTTCTTTCAGGATTTTGCTTTGGTATAATTTAACAATTGTCGAACAAAATACTGCTAAAGAAATATCACTTTTATTATTTAAAAAATTATTTCAATTCTATTATATCAATATTCCACAAATACAATGTTGAAATTCTCCTGACATTCAATCCAGAAAAAATAGTAACCTGTCCTTCTTTTTGCACCATTCATTTTAGTATGCGATCATTGTTGTTACGAACACTAGGGAAATATTTATTTGCTGCAAAAATCTACATTATCACATTTTAAAAAACTTTTTTGTTTAATTGCTAACAATAGTAATCGAATAGAAAATCATCTCATGGGACTTATGAAGTATTTTAATGCCATTATAAAAGATCGTATTTAAATTTATTAAAATAATAGATGCAGTGAGTAAAAGGGGAACATAAGTAAATGTACTCATCTAGAAATTCGTAAAGATAATACTCTTTTAAAATATATATAAGATCGTATTTATATTTATTAAAATATTAGATGCAATGACTAAAATGGGTACATAAGTAAGAATAGTCGTCTAGAAATTCGTGAACATAATTCTCACGTAAAATAATTTATTAAAAAAATATGGCTAATTATTCAACCTTTTTATTGAAAATTAAATTCCAGCCTATAAGGATGAAAATTTCTGTCTCTCTGTTTTAAATAACGAGGCTTCATCGAGTCATGCAATACAGAATGGCACATAACATGTGTTTTCATGTCATCACATGCAACAGCGTAAGCTCATCTGAATAAACATAATCCTAAGATCCGAAAGGCGTTGCAAATTCACATCTTTGGGTCATGTTTAACACTGAATTTTAATTACCTGTTACGCCATTCTGCGGCTCATCTTTCCTTCAAATTAATGCTTTGATATTACTCTCCGGATACTTTGTAATTATGCGTAAGCCTGACTTGCTTTCGAGCAGACCACTGATGATGGAACGTTTTGCATGCGTCTCATCTTAACACCTTCTCCTTATGCTTTACATGCATCTGTCTTTTCAAACAATATAATTTTTGTTTTTCATCAAAATGCTGTTGTAACAAAGAAATGCAAATGTTGCATTTACTTTCTCCTGTTGAATCTATTATCCTAAGTGTTGAACTTTCTTCATTCATTATGTAAAATACACTGATGGCATAAAACTGATTATCTGTCTTTAATGAAGTACACGAATAATGATGTGATTGTGAGACTTCGTTAATGTTATGAAGATTAATTTAACGATCACGATTTAATCTCTTTAAGAGCTTGCTAAGGCTTTAATTTTGAGTTCGTTGATGCCGGAAGTACCATCGCACTTACTGGATGTTGTTATGTTTGACAGAGATGTTACTGTAGTGTTAAGAATCTTCATCTGGTAGATTAAGTTACCCTGTTCATGGCATTTCATTAACTAGGAGAATGTCAGCTTGAGTAGGAAAATTAACATTTTTAGAGTTTTTATGCATATTCATTGATTCTAAGAATTCTTTTAATGCTATCATATATTAATGTAGCATCCAGCAAATTCTGTTGCATATCATGTTAAACTTAATTGAAATACCTCCTTTATTCGACATTTCAGAAATGGAAATATTGTGACCGTATTTAATGAAAAATAAATAGATGTATATAATATTACAGATTACTTTCCAAAAGTTATAGAAGCAATTTAAGAGTAAAATGTTGCGTTTCTTGATATAAAGCTTCATCACTGTATATTGTGTATTTTATATGCATTTCCTTAGTTCCAAATTAAATAATATTTTCGATTAAGGAATAATTTGATATTGTATTGATATGTCAAGGCTAATGTTATCAATTGATTAAAGTAATAATTAGCCTTGACATATCAATACAATATTTAATTATTCTTTTAATCATTTAATAATATTATCCATGACTTATCAATATAAAATTTATTGCTTACAATTGGTTAAATGAATAATCCAATGTTCAATTGATATGTCAAGGCTAATGTCATTAATTGGATAAAGAAATAATTTTATACTATATTGATAAGTCAAGGCTGATGTCACTAATTGGGTAAAGGAATAATTTGATATTGCATTGATATGTCAAGGCTAATGTTATTAATTGGTTAAATGAATAAGGAAATATTTTATTTGTATAACAAGATTAATGTTATTAATTGGTAAAAGGAATAAGGAAATATTTTATTGGTATGTCAAGATTAATGTCATTAATTCCTTAAAGGAATAATTAAATATTTAATTGATATATCAAAACTAATGTAGCTAATTGATTACAGAAATAATTAGATATTGTATTGATATATCAAGGGTAGTGCCATTAATTGGTTAAAGGAATAATTTGATGTATTGATATATAAAAGGTAATGTTATTAAATGGTTAAAGGAACAATTAAGTATTATACTGATATGTCTAGAATAATGTTGTTAATTTGTTAAAGGAATAATTAAATATATTATAGATCTTCCAAGGAAAATGTTGGTTTTTATCTATACTTCCAATAAAGATGAATGTGAGTGTATCTACCTGCATGAGTGGTGGCGCTCTGTTAGTTAGGCCATTTGATCAAGGTCTGTGGATAGTTAGAGCACGCATACACTTTGCAAAAGTGGGAATGTGGAACTCATAATTAACGTTTATGGGATTTTGGTGAATAATTTAATTAAAATTAAGCAAAAATAAGTCTACAATAAGTCTAAATAAGTCAAATTATCTACATAAATTATCATTTTCTACCATAACTCTAAAATCATTATAATAAAAATTTTTATTCACATAATCTTAAAAAAATTTTAAATGTATTTTTAATGAAATTAACTTTTTGCTGTGCGTTATTTCTTTTCATAATTCAATTGATTTGAAAAATATTCTTGGCATATTTTACAATAATGAATTTTCTCTGCAGAAGTAAAATTATTTTCTTTGTTTTTACTAATATTTCATCCTATATTTTCATTTTTGATTATGGAAGAATGAGTTTATAGTCAATTTTTTCATGTAATGGGTAGGTTTTTATTTTAAATTATAAAATAATTATTTAAATTTTTTCAATATACGTTTTTAACCTGAAGTTTCAATTTGTAGTAATTACAACAAAGATTTAACATCACAAGTAAGTAACGTTGAAGGTTTCTTTTTACAGTACGTCTTTTTTTGCTACAAATCGCTGATGTAATTTTTTTACATTTGGATGCATTACAATATAGTAGGATGGTCTCACTTGAAAATTCCTTTTTTTATTTCAATGCAGATAAGTTTCATTTCCTTAGAAGGATTTTTATTAAACAATTTTACCCTTACCTAATCCCTTATAATTTTTTTCCCTTACCTAATCCCTTACCTAATTTTTTTAAATATTTCCTTAATGCCATATTTGTATACTTGAATGCTGAAAATTTTTATTTTCTGTTCTTGTATTTTAACTAAGAATACTTAATTTCAATAAGAGGATTTTTTTGTATTAGTTGGAATTTAAAGATTTTCATTTTTCCAAATCAAAGTTAGCATTTTTAGAGAGATTTCGAAAAATTAGGGAGATGTATCGAGCGATTAAAGGAATGATGCACGGATTTTAAAACGGAAAGTGTTTTAAATTTATCAAATCACTCTACATAAAATTTGAAATTCAGAATTTTACTAAACATTAACCGCTACAAACCAGCTAGTGGCCAAATTCTGCAAATTAATAATACCATAAAAATAATTAATCAGTTTTTAGATTGATTGGCAATTATTAATAATATCGATTAATCACATTTATTATAACAAATACAAAAATATATGTAATTATATTTTAAAATCTAATTTAAATCTTAATTAATTTTCTAGTTTTATCTAAATTTAACTGATAAATTTCATTCTAAAATGTTCACCAATTTCCCATAAAATTTCTACTTTTTAATTAATTATTTTTAATACTTTCTCTAGAGAATTAATGATCGCAGCATTTTCACAAACTGAGAGTGAAAGTAAGAAAATATCCAAAGTTCTTTTAAAGATGCCCAAGAGTCTCTTCCCTGAGTTTACACGTTTCAAAGAAATCCATATCAAAACCTCATAGCAAAATCACTCAAGGACGAATTTCGTCTCTTCGCGATGTAGGCTGATATATTGCTAATATCTTTTTCTGTGTACAAATTATACCTTCACGAATGAAATAAGAGCGAAATTAAAATTTTAAGTCTCTTCTACTCGGCTATGCAACTGCTTACGTATAATATTAATTTACTTAGAAATTTAAATATGATATTGCCATTTTTTAGTCAAAATTTCTAGCAATTAATCACAGAATATTTTGAAACGCTATGAACAATGAAAATATTTACTGATTAAATTCAAATTTTAATTTACACGCTTAAACAATACAAGGAAATTCCAAACATGTTTTGTAGAATATCGATAGAAGAATCTTAAGAAAATGCTTGATTTTATTAATCAAAAGACTTGTCTGCTAATCCAAAAAATAGGGAAGAAAAGAAATCTGCTGATTGAATAAGCAACAAAAAAAAAACCTTTCATTTTTTGTAAAGAATAAGTATTAAAAATGACGAGGAAATTTCATTATTATCATTATGCAAGAGAGATGAAGCTACGGTAAAAGAATGACCGAAGTTGATGAGAAACCGAACACTCTTATATTAAGAGAGATTTTCATTAACTTGTTTAACAAAGTAGCTTTACAATTATCTTTTCATTTTCTTTAGAAGTTTTACAAAGTATCCTTCGCAATTTTGCACAGATTGCCTGCTAAATAATTATTTTTGGGCCTAAAGACGAAATAAGAAGCATTTCTTCTTTCTTAGCAAATAAATTTGGGTTATGCAAATATCTGAAAATATTGAAACTTTTCTACATGGATGCTATTTATTAATGTTATGGCCTTTTCTAGTCACCTGATTCATCAGGAATATAAATTGTTTTTTACTTCAATTTTAGTTGAAATAGGGTGGACCATTTTCTTTATTTAAAATGGTAACGTGGGTCGGTGTGAATAGTGGTAAGGAGTCGGCTTTGGAAATAAAGTATTTCAAATTCAAGCCCCGATTCCACAGAAGAGTCATCGTGTAAGAGGGTCTGATGCATGTTAAATCCGTCGGGCCAACCTCCTCCTAATGGTGCGCTGTTGAAATTTGGAGAGAGAGTGCCAGTTAAGTTGTCGTCCTCGTCATCTGACCGTGGTTCAAAATTAAGAGTTCCGTCCTAAAATAGCCCTAGTGTTGCTTTAAAGCGGAACTTTAATATGACTAAACTAAAACGTTAATACAGTAAAATTATTTTAAAACAAATCTGATTCATAGAATTTGAGTGGCCGAATAAAAATAAAATTTCGCAATTTATCATAATAATTATTGACTGGAAATGTGTAAAATAATTTTTTTTTCCTTTTGCTTTAAAAAGTTTAATTTTCTTCTTGAATGAATAATCTTACGAACGATTTTGTATGCTAATAAGTAAAAATAGAACTACACGAAAGTCAGAAACTTAAGAATTCATGATGTTTTTGCCAAAAGTATGAATACTTTAAGAAAACCATCATTTCATAACTTTTCACAGTAATAAAAATCATATTTTAAAAGCTAGATAAAAAAGTAGAAATAGCTTGAATTTGAATGCATTTTACAAACATAAAAATTATTTAAATTATAGATAACAATAAATTTTCAAAAATTGCTTGGTGTTAGTGATTTGCTGTATTACAATTAAGTTGATATCATTAAAAACATTTTTTAAAGTTTTAAATTGATTTGGAATAACTTTTTCGGAAGTTCTTGAAGAAAAGCCAAAATATTTTCATAAATTAAAATTATATTTAAAATTTCTAGTAAATCTTCCCCTAGGAATTCAATCATCACACGAAGTATAGTTTTGACTTATTATAGCTATAAATCAATAAAAAAAGAATCGAACACTCACTAGATGAAACATTTTTTTTATAAGCAGAGGTCTATCAAAAAAGTTTGAACGTAAGTTACACTTTATTGGTCAATTTTTGTTGTTTGTTTAATATTAAACATTTCACATTATTTGATTATATAATCTTTGTTTCTGATACCGATTAATAAGTATTAATTTGACTTTTCATACTTTATATGTTTTATTCTGACTCCAATAATATTAATCTCCATGTGCTTCAATATTTATAATTTTATGTTTTTCAGTTTAATCCTAGACCAGCCGGTGACCGAGCTCCGCTCGGAGAAAACAGGTATCGAAGCTAACTAGAAGATTTAAATTTTCAATTGTGATTTATCAAAACAATACATGCCATAAGAAAATTTGTGAAACCATTGGTGAAAAGATAACCGGTTAAAGTGCACCATTGTAAACTATTCTAAACAAAGTTAGAGTTTGGAAAGGGAACTATTCTATACATAGGTAAAGTAAAGGTAAAGATTGAAATGTGTTGAAGTTCAATATTTTTGACAAATTTATTTAGAAAAACCATACATATATACATACATAAGAAACATATTATAAACCTATAACAGCATAAACATAAAACTTTATTAGTTCGCCATATTGGCTATAGATGGCAGCACGTTACCGCTTGAAAATTTAAGTAGCCATTATGGCGAACTAATAAAGTTTGAAAATATCCTATCTGTAACTCCGAACTGCTTGACCGTAGCGCTTCTAAACCGGCGCCAATCGATTCCTCGTGGCCAAAAACCCCAGACCCCCAAGTTTACCGGAGTTTATTAATTCTGGGGCGATTTTCGATTTGGCAACCATTCCTCGTATTATAGTATTAGATATCGGTAGACAAAATGGAATAATGATAAATTCAGAGGTTATATTAAAAATTATTAATTTACCAGAGCACACTAAGTTGTATTATACATGATTATTATATAAAAATGTAAATTTTAAGGGAGATTATTCAACCTTGGATACAGTATATTTTGATTCGTGATATTTTTTTCCGAATGTACAACCATCTTACAGCAGCTAGCTGAACAATTATTTCTTCTAATCATCGCTGGTACTTAGCAGAAAATGTTATTATTTACCGTTCAGGTTTTGCGTGTCAGTATAGATTTCAAATTGCTTTTTTAGTAACAATACAATTTTGAAGTATTAGATTGTTTTTATAGAACCGCTTCTCTTACAATTTTTTCAAAAAAAAAAAATTACAAAAAAATCCTCACATTTTTTACTAACTCTTTTATTAAACACAAGGAAACGAGCAAAGCAAAATATATACGTTTTAAGTTGCATTTTTAATTTATTATGGGTGTAAATGCTTTTGGTTTTAATATTAATTTTCTATTTCGTGTTATCTTGTGTGAATCAAAAAGAGTTAAATATTAATCTTTGTATGATAGTTTTTGAAACAATGGACAGCACAAAGTGACACTTGATATTCTGTGCAATGGTATATGGTCTCTTTTCTCATTGGTTTATCTCTGGAATCTCTTTTTACTGGAGACAGAATAAACTGTGAAGTAAGATTTAATTTTTTTTCAATAGCTGGAATCACTATCTTCATCATCACTGTCAGAAAAATCATTGCTTTCACTATATTGCATCATCGCAATTATTTTACGTTTTTTCAATGCTACTATCCTTCTATATACATTAGTAATCTACTAGCAAATGTATACTATACAGGAAAAACATTTGACCATACCTGCCAAAAGAACCTCAAAATCAACAAAACCTGTGAAACTGCCAATCAAAGCTGAATATTTTTTTCTTGTCCTCCAAGCCTATTAAAACCGTGATAAAACAAGGTGTACTGACAAATTCTGATTAGCCCAAGATTTCCCGGGATTATAATTAACTTTAGTACATAAGAACTCGAAATAGCTTTGGGTAATGAGGCAAGTGGTTACGAATTTCAAGAAGTATTTGAATATTTTCACATCGGTCCAGTTTGTGTAATATAAATTAATAAGTGAATCTTCCTGTTTTTTGCTTTTTGGCAGAAATCATGCTATCGTATATTAGAACTGGAAAACTGATATCTATTTCTCCTCCGATTTCTTTTTATTCCCAACTATGAAAAGTTGATCAATAATATATCATTTAATGTTTATAAATTTTTCAAGTTATGAAGTCATGACAAACGATACATAGTTTATAAACTTTTATCCGACGCCTTAAAAAAATTGAACGAATTTAGTTTGAAGTTTAGAAGAAAATAAATTTAAAATAAGTCATGTAAATATTTATCATTATATCTAAAGCCCTAATTTACCCTCTCATAGCTTTAAAGAAATCTGTGAATAAAAATTAAGGATTAGATTTTTTAAATAAAGGACCGAACTTAAAATAGTCGTTTTTAATAAAAGACAATTGTTAGAGACGTATGTTATACATAATCGGAAATTTAAAAGTTTTTTTTATATATATATCTGTTAAAACAACATTTTTTTTCATTCGAGAAAAGGAAGGTGCCTCATGTAAAATCGGTTTGCCCATTATATTATTATACACAGTTTTAAAAGCATTGTTGCTTTGTATGGGTGCATCTGATTCTTAGATCAACGAGTCATAATGCGTCCTTTTGCTATAAATAAAACTGATAATGAAATTTGCAGGCAATAAATATGTGTTAAAACGAGATCCTTGCATATCAAATGAAAAAAAAATGAACGTAATCAATGAAAATGTATAAAAAAATAAAGAGGAGAGCGTAGAGTTTCACAACCAATGCCTGCTACCTTAAATACAATTATACAAGGTGGCCAGAAATAAAACACCCCTACTCTGACCTCCATGGATATCGAACTACTCAGTGTAAAGGCTCAAAATTTTGTACACATACTATTCAAAATATGGGGAAACGGATTTCACGAAAAAAAAAATTAGTTCCTGAAATCACCGATAGGTGGCGCTGCACAACTGGAACTATGATCAAAAGACACAAATAATAATAAAAATTAAAATGTTTATGCGGAATGGAATGCTTCCATGCTTCCTTTTTAATTTTTCTGCCCCTTATGGAAAATAAAAATAGTAAAGAAGCTAGAACTCCCGTTGTAACTGCAATTTCATACTGTAACCAGAAAAATTTGCATAAAGCATGGTTAGAAGCCATGTTCTGGGTATAAAAGAAGTTAAAAGGTGGGGAATGTCATTCTTATTAGTGATGGCTGTCACGCTGCCAGAACGCGCTTTGCTTGTGAAGTTGTTTTACGAGAATAAAGGAAATGCTCCAGCAGCACTTCGAGAGTTTCGCCGACTTAAGGATTTGCGTAAGGGACCATTGCTTCCACAAGCTCTCAGGAGAATGATCGCTCGATTCGAGGAAACTGGACATCTTGGAGTTCAGCCTGGTCGAGGACGCAAACCGGTTCGTTCAGATGTCGTTGAAGATGTTGCCACCGGTATTGTTGAACAGTCAATGGATAATGTTTTAGGCTGCAGTAGTGCACGTGCAGTGTCACGACACTTGGGTGTTCCCTATAGCACAGTGTGGAACGTACTCAGAAAAATGGTGCATTGTTTCCCGTACAAAATCCGCCCTAATCAACAATTGCTGGCCACAGACAGGGAGATGCGACTGACCTTTGCATTGACATTTCTTGCTAGAGTTGAAGTGGATGCATCGTGGCCGTGGCAGATTCTGTGGAGCGATGAGGCCCATTTCCACCTCAGTGGAACAGTGAACACCCATAACTGTCGCATATGGGACACGACAAACCCCCGTACCTTCCAAGAGATTCCACTCCACTCACCGAAAGTTACAGTCTGGTGTGGATTCACAGCCACATTCATCCTTGGACCGTTCTTTTTCGAAGAGGTTACTTCCAATGGCCTTGAGACATGTACCGTGACGGCCAACAGGTACAAAAGGATGCTCGAAACATTTGTTGTACCCCATTTGCAGCAGCGCCAATGCCTTGACACCATTACTTTTATGCAAGATGGAGCACCTCCACACATTGGACTCCCTGTGCAACAGTTTCTTCGCCAACATTTCACCACTGACAGAATAATCAGTCGCGCGTTTCCGACAACTTGGCCATCTCGTTCACCGGATCTTAATCCGTGTGATTTTTGGCTTTGGGGACACTTAAAAAACCTTGTTTATCGAGAACGTCTGATAACCTTGGCAGATTTGAAAGAGAGTATCAGTCTGCATGTGAGAAGCATCTCAGATGACCAGTTACGATCCGCAGTTGAACAAGCTGTCCACAGACTTCACATTTTACATCTTCAGGAAGGGAACCATATTGAGCAGCATTCCCTGCATCGATAACGTCCTTGTTTCATGTATGCTTGGTACTTTCAAATAAAATGTGTTTAAAACGTGTTTTTGTGTCTTTTCAGCATACGTCCAGTGGTACAGCGCCACCTATCGGTGATTTCTGGAACTAAATTTTTTTTTCGTGAAATCCGTTTCCCCATTTTTTGAATAGTATGTCCACAAATTTTCAAGCCTTTACACTGAGTAGTTCGATATCCAGGGAGGTCAGAGTAGGGGTGTTTTATTTCTGGCCACCCGGTACTTAACAATAATGCGTGCTTCCTTTCAAGATTTTCAAATTCGGATTGTAAGAGCTATGAGTATAGTAAATAAAAAGCAGTTGCATCACCCATGGGTAAAAATAAAGTTCCGAATTGAGTTTGAGTTTAAAAAGCAGTTATCATAAATGTATTTAAAAAGATTTTTTTACAATCTGATGCATATCACGTGTTTTTATTAACTTGAATTCATTAAAAATATTTTTTTTTAAATCTCCTCATCCGTTCTGAATAATTCTGTATGATGTTCCATCGATCTCTTGAATAGTCTGAGACATTCGATTTAAAAGAAAATTAAAACCTTAGTTGCAGTTATTTATTTATTTATTTTTTTGCTATAAGAAACGGAAAAAATATCCTTCTCAATTATTTAAAATTAAACATTGTTTTAAATAAGGGAAAAAATAACTTTTCGATTGCTACTTTTGTGGTGGGACGGGGGAGGGGGGGGGGGTACATTTATTTTCTCACCATTCAGAAGTTCAAAATTAGAATTAAATATAATTTTTTCATATAATGAAGCTTTTTATTCAAGCGTGTAAATCTATACTAATATTATAAATGTAAAAGTTTGGATGGATGGATGTTTATTACTCAATCACGCTAGAACGGCTGAACGGAATTGGATGAAATTGAATGCAAAGACGGATTAAAGACAGGAATAGAACATATGCTACATTTTATTCCTGTTAAAAATATGAGGCCGAATCCTGCCAAATATGAGTAAGTCTCAGGGTTCTTTCCCTACAGTAATCCGGTAAGGGTTAGAAGAATTTCGACCGATTATTTCAAAGAATTATGTTTATATTTTTAGTGTTTGATGTATTTAAAATCAAATGTTGTTAATTTACCGATTTTGGGGATTCTTTCTGAAGTACCTTTAAATTTTAAGATTTAGCACCAGACCACACCACACCTTAGTTTCTAGAGCTCTTAGTGTTTAATGTACTTAAAACCAAATGTTGTTAATGAATCGATCTGTTGGGTTCCTTCTGAAGTACTTTTAAATTAAAAGAAAACAAAATAAAGAAAACAAAATTCTAATCTGCATTGCGTTACCCCAACTGGCATAGGAAAGTCAGACATGTTCATTACGCCAACTGGCGTTGAAAGTTCGAGCGTGATTGTTGACAACTGTGTTTTCATTTAAATTAAAAGTATAAAAAATATGTGTACAATACTCTCGTTGAATCTGCTGAAGCTATCTCAATTTCAATTAATAAATAAAATGGATTTGACCTGATTTTAAAGAAATACCGACTTGATTGGCAGTTTTGTTTTATTTTGGGTATACAATGTAAATAAATTGTTTTTACGTTAGATGTGTCTTTGTTATTAAACTGTATTTATGTTATATATTTTTCGTTTATGCTTATACTTTTAAATGTATCGTTTTTAGGTTAGGTGTAATTTTTTATTTGTGATTATTTGATAGTTTCTCTTACATATACATCAAAATTTCCACACGAACAGAGTCCTGAATAATAGTTAGTACAATACAAACCGCTATAATCAACATAAACTGTTATGAATGACAAAAATTCGCTAGATCATACAATGCATCAAACTCACTCAGAACAGTACATACAACATACTACTGTGTTTGGGTTTATATATTTTTTTTCACTTATTCACGCTTTTTACCTTTGATTCATCGAATTGACAAATGAAATAAAAACTTTAATAAAAGATTAATCTGTATCGTAAGATGCAACTTGACCGTTTAGAGGTTCCGAAATGTATCACATCCTGCAACAAAACTTAGACAAAATGTGAGCCAGTTTTCCACCCATCTAACCCCAAAGAATTAAAAGTAATATTAAAATGACGAATGTAGGATTTCAAAAGCTGTTTTGTAAAATTACAGTGAGCAATAATGAAGTTCGACTTATAATGTGAAACAAAGGAGAAAAAGACTGAAGAAATAGTTGAGATTATTTATGGCAATACTTGCTGGCATGATAATTCAATGGAATGTGCAAAAGTTAAATATGTAAGGCTAATAGAGATTTTTCTAACTTTATACAATTCAATATGACAAATTCGATATTTTAAAATCATCAAAACTATATGCATCTAAATGTCAATGAGAAATCAATCATCATTTATGATATTTTGCACTTCTAAAATAAAAGTCATGGTAATGGCGACATCTTTCTAAATTTTAATAATTTGCAACTGATTTTTTTATATATATTCTATTTAATATGTATATTCTATTCAATATATATATTCTATTCAACATATTTAACTTTAAAATCATGACCGAAAAAATGTATATTTATATGTCTGTCTTATAATGTGAAGTTGATGTATGTAGTGTATATACTTCAAAAAAGTGTAAAAACATTCGCTACAAATATTTATTTTTCCTTGGGTGTTTTAGACTTTCCCTTAAAAGTTTAACATAGTATTTCACTGATGCAGTTATATATATATATAT